>OX328273.1:36077844-36545344 GCA_946814005.1 Chamaenerion angustifolium | reverse complement strand
CGTCGCCCTGCGCCCGTCGCCCTGCGCCCGTCGCCCTGCGCCCGTCGCCCTGCGCCCGTCTCCCTGCGCCCGTCGCCCTGCGCCCGTCTCCCTGCGCCCGTCGCCCTGCGCCCGTCGCCCTGCGCCCGTCGCCCTGCGCCCGTCGCCCTGCGCCCGTCACCCTTCGCCCTTCGCCCTTCGCCCGTCGCCCTGCGCCCTTCGCCCTTCGCCCGTCGCCCTGCGCCCTGTGCCCGTCGCCCTGCGCCCGTCGCCCTGCGCCCGTCGCCCTGCGCCCGTCGCCCTGCGCCCGTCGCCCTGCGCCCGTCGCCCTGCGCCCGTTGCCCTGCGCTCGTCGCCCTGCGCCCTGCGCCCGTTGCCCTGCGCCCTTCGCCCTGCGCCCTTCGCCCGTCGCCCTGCACCCTGCGCCGGTAGCCCTGCGCTCGTCTCCCTGCGCTCGTCGCCCTGCGCCCTGCGCTCGTCGCCCTGCGCCCTGCGCTCGTCGCCCTGCGCCCTGCGCTCGTCGCCCTGCGCTCGTCGCCCTGCGCTCGTCGCCCTACGCCCGTCGTCCTGCGCCCTGCGCCCGTCGCCCGTCGCCCTGCGCCCTTCGCCCGTCGCCCTGCGCCCGTCGCCCTGCGCCCGTCGCCCTGCGCCCGTCGCCCTGCGCCGGTAGCCCTGCGCTCGTCGCCCTGCGCCCTGAGCTCGTCGCCCTGCACTCGTCGCCCTGCGCCCTGAGCTCGTCGCCCTGCGCTCGTCGCCCTGCGCTCGTCGCCCTGCGCTCGTCGCCCTGCGCCCTGCGCTCTGCACCCTGAGCCCTTTGCCACGCACCTTGCGCCCTGCACGCGTCGCCATATACCCTGCACTCATCGCCATGCGCCCTGCGCTCGTTGCCATGCACCCTGGGCTCGTCGCCCTGCGCCCTACACCCTACGCTCGACACCCTGCTCCCTGCGTTCGTCACCCTGCGTCCTGAGGTCTACGCCTTGCGCTTGTCACCCTACGCCCTGCACTCGTCACCCTGTGCCCTGCAGTTGTCGCCGTGCGCCCTGTTTTCGTCAACTTCGGTCGTCGCCCTGCGCCTTGTGCTCGTTGCCATGCGCTCGTCGCCCTGCACTCTGTGCTCGTCGCCCTGTGCCCTGTGTTCGTAGCGCTGCATTCTGCGCTCGACCCCCTGCGCTCGTCGCCCTACGCCCTGTGCTCGTCGCCTTGCGCCCTGTGCTCGTCGCCCTGCGCCCTGATCGCTATGCTCTGAGCCCTTTGCCATGCGCCCTGCGCTCGTCGCCCTTCGCTCGTCGCCCTTCGCTCGTCGCCCTTCGCTCGTCGCTCGTCGCCCTGCGCCCGTCGCCCTGCGCCCTGCGCTCGTCGCCCTGCGCTTGTCGCCCTGCGCCCGTCGCCCTGCGCCCGTCGCCCGTCGCCCTGCGCCCGTCGCCCTGCGCCCGTCGCCCGTCGCCCTGCGCCCGTCGCCCTGCGCCCGTCGCCCTGCGCCCGTCGCCCTGCGCCCGTCGCCCTGCGCCCGTCGCCCTGCGCCCGTCGCCCTGCGCCCGTCGCCCTGCGCCCATCGCCCGTCGCCCTGCGCCCGTCGCCCGTCGCCCTGCGCCCGTCGCCCGTCGCCCTGCGCCCTGCGCTCGTCGCCTTGCGTCCTGCTCTCCTACCCTGCGTCATGCCTCGTCGCCCTACGCCCTGCGCCCGTCGCCCTGCGCCCTGCGCCCGTCGCCCTGCGCCCGACGCCCTGCGCCCGACGCCCGACGCCCTGCGCCCGACGCCCTGCGCCCTGCGCCCGTCGCCCTGCGCCCGTCGCCCTGCGCCCGTCGCCCTGCGCCCGTCGCCCTGCGCCCGTCGCCCTGCGCTCGTCGCCCTGCGCCCGTTGCCCTGCGCCCGTTGCCCTGCGCTCGTTGCCCTGCGCTCGTCGCCCTGCGCTCGTCGCCCTGCGCCCTGCGCCCGTCGCCCTTCGCCCTGCGCCCTGCGCCCGTCGCCCTTCGCCCGTCGGCCTGCGCCCTGCACCCTGCACCTTGTGCTCGTTGCCATGCGCTCGTCGCCCTGCGCCCTGTGCTCGTCGCCCTGTGCCCTGTGTTCGTAGCCCTGCGTTAGTCGCCCTACGCCCTGTGCTCGTCGCCTTGCGCCCTGTGCTCGTCGCCCTGATCGCTATGCTTTGTGGCCTTTGCCATGCGCCCTGCGCTCGTCGCCCTTCGCTCGTCGCCCTGCGCTCGTTACCCTGCGCCCTGCGCTCGTCGCCCTGCGCTCGTCGCCCTGCGCTCGTCGCCCTGCGCTCGTCGCCCTGCGTCCTGCGCTCCTGCCCTGCGCCCGTCGCCCTGCGCCCGTCGCCCGTCGCCCTGCGCCCGTCGCCCTGCGCCCGTCGCCCTGCGCCCTGCGCCCGTCGCCCTGCGCCAGTCGCCCTGCGCCCGTCGCCCTGCGCCCGTCGCCCTGCGCCCGTCGCCCTGCGCCCGTCGCCCTGCGCCCGTCGCCCGTCGCCCGTCGCCCGTCGCCCTGCGCCCGTCGCCCTGCGCCCGTCGCCCTGCGCCCGTCGCCCTGCGCCCGTCGCCCTGCGCCCGTCGCCCTGCGCCCGTCGCCCTGCGCCCGTCGCCCTGCGCCCGTCGCCCTGCGCCCGTCGCCCTGCGCCCGTCGCCCTGCGCCCGTCGCCCTGCGCCCGTCGCCCTGCGCCCGTCGCCCTGCGCCCGTCGCCCTGCGCCCGTCGCCCTGCGCCCGTCGCCCTGCGCCCGTCGCCCTGCGCCCGTCGCCCTGCGCCCGTCGCCCTGCGCCCGTCGCCCTGCGCCCGTCGCCCTGCGCCCGTCGCCCTGCGCCCGTCGCCCTGCGCCCGTCGCCCTGCGCCCGTCGCCCTGCGCCCGTCGCCCTGCGCCCGTCGCCCTGCGCCCGTCGCCCTGCGCCCGTCGCCCTGCGCCCGTCGCCCTGCGCCCGTCGCCCTGCGCCCGTCGCCCTGCGCCCGTCGCCCTGCGCCCGTCGCCCTGCGCCCGTCGCCCTGCGCCCGTCGCCCTGCGCCCGTCGCCCTGCGCCCGTCGCCCTGCGCCCGTCGCCCTGCGCCCGTCGCCCTGCGCCCGTCGCCCTGCGCCCGTCGCCCTGCGCCCGTCGCCCTGCGCCCGTCGCCCTGCGCCCGTCGCCCTGCGCCCGTCGCCCTGCGCCCGTCGCCCTGCGCCCGTCGCCCTGCGCCCGTCGCCCTGCGCCCGTCGCCCTGCGCCCGTCGCCCTGCGCCCGTCGCCCTGCGCCCGTCGCCCTGCGCCCGTCGCCCTGCGCCCGTCGCCCTGCGCCCGTCGCCCTGCGCCCGTCGCCCTGCGCCCGTCGCCCTGCGCCCGTCGCCCTGCGCCCGTCGCCCTGCGCCCGTCGCCCTGCGCCCGTCGCCCTGCGCCCGTCGCCCTGCGCCCGTCGCCCTGCGCCCGTCGCCCTGCGCCCGTCGCCCTGCGCCCGTCGCCCTGCGCCCGTCGCCCTGCGCCCGTTGCTCTACGCTCGTTGCCTTGCGTCCTGCGCTCTGTGCTCGTCGCCTTCTGTCCTGCACTCCTACCCTGCGCCATGCGCTCCTCGCCCTGCACTCGTCGCCCTTCGCTCTAAGCTCTGCGCCCTGATCGCTATGCTATGAGCCCTTTGCCATGCGCCCTGCGCTTGTCACCCTACGCCCTGCACTCGTCACCCTGTGCCCTGCAGTTGTCGCCGTGCGCCCTGTTTTCGTCAACTTCGGTCGTCGCCCTGCGCCTTGTGCTCGTTGCCATGCGCTCGTCGCCCTGCACTCTGTGCTCGTCGCCCTGTGCCCTGTGTTCGTAGAGCTGCATTCTGCGCTCGACCCCCTGCGCTCGTCGCCCTACGCCCTGTGCTCGTCGCCTTGCGCCCTGTGCTCGTCGCCCTGCGCCCTGATCGCTATGCTCTGAGCCCTTTGCCATGCGCCCTGCGCTCGTCGCCCTTCGCTCGTCGCCCTGCGCTCGTCGCTCGTCGCCCTGCGCCCGTCGCCCTGCGCCCTGCGCCCGTCGCCCTGCGCCCGTCGCCCTGCGCCCGTCGCCCTGCGCCCGTCGCCCTGCGCCCGTCGCCCTGCGCCCGTTGCCCTGCGCTCGTTGCTCTACGCTCGTTGCCTTGCGTCCTGCGCTCCTCGCCCGTCACTCTGCGCTCGTCGCTCTGTGCTCGTCGCCTTCTGTCCTGCACTCCTACCCTGCGCCATGCGCTCCTCGCCCTGCACTCGTCGCCCTTCGCTCTAAGCTCTGCGCCCTGATCGCTATGCTATGAGCCCTTTGCCATGCGCCCTGCGCTTGTCACCCTACGCCCTGCACTCGTCACCCTGTGCCCTGCAGTTGTCGCCGTGCGCCCTGTTTTCGTCAACTTCGGTCGTCGCCCTGCGCCTTGTGCTCGTTGCCATGCGCTCGTCGCCCTGCACTCTGTGCTCGTCGCCCTGTGCCCTGTGTTCGTAGCGCTGCATTCTGCGCTCGACCCCCTGCGCTCGTCGCCCTACGCCCTGTGCTCATCGCCTTGCGCCCTGTGCTCGTCGCCCTGCGCCCTGATCGCTATGCTCTGAGCCCTTTGCCATGCGCCCTGCGCTCGTCGCCCTTCGCTCGTCGCCCTGCGCTCGTCGCTCGTCGCCCTGCGCCCGTCGCCCTGCGCCCTGCGCTCGTCGCCCTGCGCTTGTCGCCCTGCGCCCGTCGCCCATCGCCCGTCGCCCTGCGCCCGTCGCCCTGCGCCCGTCGCCCTGCGCCCGTCGCCCTGCGCCCGTCGCCCGTCGCCCTGCGCCCTGCGCTCGTCGCCTTGCGTCCTGCTCTCCTACCCTGCGTCATGCCTCGTCGCCCTACGCCCTGCGCCCGTCGCCCTGCGCCCGTCGCCCTGCGCCCTGCGCCCGTCGCCCTGAGCCCTGCGCCCGACGCCCTGCGCCCTGCGCCCGTCGCCCTGCGCCCGACGCCCTGCGCCCTGCGCCCTGCGCCCGTCGCCCTGCGCCCGTCGCCCTGCGCCCGTCGCCCTGCGCCCGTTGCCCTGCGCCCGTTGCCCGGCGCCCTGCGCTCGTCGCCCTGCGCTCGTCGCCCTGCGCCCGTCGCCCTTCGCCCGTCGGCCTGCGCCCTGCACCCTGCACCTTGTGCTCGTTGCCATGCGCTCGTCGCCCTGCGCCCTGTGCTCGTCGCCCTGTGCCCTGTGTTCGTAGCCCTGCGCTAGTCGCCCTACGCCCTGTGCTCGTCGCCTTGCGCCCTGTGCTCGTCGCCCTGCGCCCTGATCGCTATGCTTTGTGGCCTTTGCCATGCGCCCTGCGCTCGTCGCCCTTCGCTCGTCGCCCTGCGCTCGTTGCCCTGCGCCCTGCGCTCGTCGTCCTGCGCTCGTCGCCCTGCGTCCTGCGCTCCTGCCCTGCGCCCGTCGCCCGTCGCCCTGCGCCCGTCGCCCGTCGCCCTGCGCCCGTCGCCCTGCGCCCGTCGCCCTGCGCCCGTCGCCCTGCGCCCGTCGCCCTGCGCCCGTCGCCCTGCGCCCGTCGCCCTGCGCCCTGCGCCCGTCGCCCTGCGCCCTGCGCCCGTCGCCCTGCGCCCTGCGCCCGTCGCCCTGCGCCCTGCGCCCGTCGCCCTGCGCCCTGCGCCCGTCGCCCTGCGCCCTGCGCCCTGCGCCCGTCGCCCTGCGCCCGTCGCCCTGCGCCCGTCGCCCTGCGCCCGTCGCCCTGCGCCCGTCGCCCTGCGCCCGTCGCCCTGCGCCCGTCGCCCTGCGCCCGTCGCCCTGCGCCCGTCTTCCTGCGCCCGTCGCCCTGCGCCCGTCGCCCTGCGCCCGTCTTCCTGCGCCCGTCGCCCTGCGCCCGTCGCCCTGCGCCCGTCGCCCTGCGCCCGTCGCCCTGCGCCCGTCGCCCTGCGCCCGTCGCCCTGCGCCCGTCGCCCTGCGCCCGTCGCCCTGCGCCCGTCGCCCTGCGCCCGTCGCCCTGCGCCCGTCGCCCTGCGCCCGTCGCCCTGCGTCCTGCGCTCCTCGCCCGTCACTCTGCGCTCGTCGCTCTGTGCTCGTCGCCTTCTGTCCTGCACTCCTACCCTGCGCCATGCGCTCCTCGCCCTGCACTCGTCGCCCTTCGCTCTAAGCTCTGCGCCCTGATCGCTATGCTATGAGCCCTTTGCCATGCGCCCTGCGCTTGTCACCCTACGCCCTGCACTCGTCACCCTGTGCCCTGCAGTTGTCGCCGTGCGCCCTGTTTTCGTCAACTTCGGTCGTCGCCCTGCGCCTTGTGCTCGTTGCCATGCGCTCGTCGCCCTGCACTCTGTGCTCGTCGCCCTGTGCCCTGTGTTCGTAGCGCTGCATTCTGCGCTCGACCCCCTGCGCTCGTCGCCCTACGCCCTGTGCTCGTCGCCTTGCGCCCTGTGCTCGTCGCCCTGCGCCCTGATCGCTATGCTCTGAGCCCTTTGCCATGCGCCCTGCGCTCGTCGCCCTTCGCTCGCCGCCCTGCGCTCGTCGCTCGTCGCCCTGCGCTCGTCGCTCGTCGCCCTGCGCCCGTCGCCCTGCGCCCTGCGCTCGTCGCCCTGCGCCCGTCGCCCTGCGCCCGTCGCCCTGCGCCCTGCGCTCGTCGCCCTGCGCCCGTCGCCCTGCGCTTGTCGCCCTGCGCCCGTCGCCCTGCGCCCGTCGCCCTGCCCCCGTCGCCCTGCGCCCGTCGCCCTGCGCCCGTCGCGCTGCGCCCGTCGCCCGTCGCCCTGCGCCCGTCGCCCTGCGCCCGTCGCCCTGCGCCCGTCGCCTTGCACCCGTCGCCCTGCGCCCGTCGCCCGTCGCCCTGCGCCCGTCGCCCTGCGCCCGTCGCCCGTCGCCCTGCGCCCTGCGCTCGTCGCCTTGCGTCCTGCTCTCCTACCCTGCGTCATGCGCTCGTCGCCCTACGCCCTGCGCCCGTCGCCCTGCGCCCTGCGCCCGTCGCCCTGCGCCCTGCGCCCGTCGCCCTGCGCCCTGCGCCCGTCGCCCTGCGCCCTGCGCCCGTCGCCCTGCGCCCTGCGCCCGTCGCCCTGCGCCCTGCGCCCGTCGCCCTGCGCCCTGCGCCCGTCGCCCTGCGCCCTGCGCCCGTCGCCCTGCGCCCTGCGCCCGTCGCCCTGCGCCCTGCACCCGTCGCCCTGCGCCCGTCGCCCTGCGCCCGTCGCCCTGCGCCCGTCGCCCTGCGCCCGTCGCCCTGCGCCCGTCGCCCTGCGCCCGTCGCCCTGCGCCCGTCGCCCTGCGCCCGTCGCCCTGCGCCCGTCGCCCTGCGCCCGTCGCCCTACGCCCTGTGCTCGTCGCCTTGCGCCCTGTGCTCGTCGCCTTGCGCTCTGTGCTCGTCGCCCTGCGCCCTGATCGCTATGCTCTGAGCCCTTTGCCATGCGCCCTGCGCTCGTCGCCCTTCGCTCGCCGCCCTGCGCTCGTCGCTCGTCGCTCGTCGCCCTGCGCCCGTCGCCCTGCGCCCTGCGCTCGTCGCCCTGCGCCCGTCGCCCTGCGCCCGTCGCCCTGCGCTCGTCGCCCTGCGCCCGTCGCCCTGCGCTTGTCGCCCTGCGCCCGTCGCCCTGCGCCCGTCGCCCTGCCCCCGTCGCCCTGCGCCCGTCGCGCTGCGCCCGTCGCGCTGCGCCCGTCGCGCTGCGCCCGTCGCGCTGCGCCCGTCGCCCGTCGCCCTGCGCCCGTCGCCCTGCGCCCGTCGCCTTGCACCCGTCGCCCTGCGCCCGTCGCCCGTCGCCCTGCGCCCGTCGCCCTGCGCCCGTCGCCCGTCGCCCTGCGCCCTGCGCTCGTCGCCTTGCGTCCTGCTCTCCTACCCTGCGTCATGCGCTCGTCGCCCTACGCCCTGCGCCCTGCGCCCGTCGCCCTGCGCCCTGCGCCCTGCGCCCGTCGCCCTGCGCCCTGCGCCCTGCGCCCGTCGCCCTGCGCCCTGCGCCCGTCGCCCTGCGCCCTGCGCCCGTCGCCCTGCGCCCTGCGCCCGTCGCCCTGCGCCCGTCGCCCTGCGCCCGTCGCCCTGCGCCCGTCGCCCTGCGCCCGTCGCCCTGCGCCCGTCGCCCTGCGCCCGTCGCCCTGCGCCCGTCGCCCTGCGCCCGTCGCCCTGCGCCCGTCGCCCTGCGCCCGTCGCCCTGCGCCCGTCGCCCTGCGCCCGTCGCCCTGCGCCCGTCGCCCTGCGCCCGTCGCCCTGCGCCCGTTGCCCGTCGCCCTGCGCTCGTCGCCCTGCGCCCGTTGCCCTGCGCCCTGCGCTCGTCGCCCTGCGCCCTGTGCCCTGCGCCCTGCGCCCGTCGCATTGCGCCCTTCGCCCTTCGCCCTGCACCCTGCGCCGGTAGCCCTGCGCTCGTCTCCCTGCGCTCGTCTCCCTGCGCTCGTCTCCCTGCGCTCGTCGCCCTGCGCTCGTCGCCCTGCGCTCGTCGCCCTGCGCTCGTCGCCCTACGCTCGTCGCCCTGCGCTCGTCGCCCTGCGCCCTGCGCTCGTCGCCCTGCGCCCGTCGTCCTGCGCCCTGCGCCCGTCGCCCTGCGCCCTTCGCCCTGCGCCCTTCGCCCGTCGCCCTGCGCCCGTCGCCCTGCGCCCTGCACCCTGCGCCGGTAGCCCTGCGCTCGTCGCCCTGCGCTCGTTGCCCTGCGCTCGTCGCCCTGCGCTCGTCGCCCTGCGCTCGTCGCCCTGCGCTCGTCGCCCTGCGCTCGTCGCCCTGCGCTCGTCGCCCTGCGCCCTGCGCCCTGCGCTCTGCACTCTGAGCCCTTTGCCACGCACCTTGCGCCCTGCACGCGTCGCCATATACCCTGCACTCATCGCCATGCGCCCTGCGCTCGTTGCCATGCACCCTGGGCTCGTCGCCCTGCGCCCTACACCCTACGCTCGACACCCTGCTCCCTGCGTTCGTCACCCTGCGTCCTGAGGTCTACGCCTTGCGCTTGTCAACCTACGCCCTGCACTCGTCACCCTGTGCCCTGCAGTTGTCGCCGTGCGCCCTGTTTTCGTCAACTTCGGTCGTCGCCCTGCGCCTTGTGCTCGTTGCCATGCGCTCGTCGCCCTGCACTCTGTGCTCGTCGCCCTGTGCCCTGTGTTCGTAGCGCTGCATTCTGCGCTCGACCCCCTGCGCTCGTCGCCCTACGCCCTGTGCTCGTCGCCTTGCGCCCTGTGCTCGTCGCCCTGCGCCCTGATCGGTATGCTCTGAGCCCTTTGCCATGCGCCCTGCGCTCGTCGCCCTGCGCTCGTCGCCCTTCGCTCGCCGCCCTGCGCTCGTCGCTCGTCGCCCTGCGCCCGTCGCCCTGCGCCCTGCGCTCGTCGCCATGCGCTTGTCGCCCGTCGCCCTGCGCCCGTCGCCCGTTGCCCTGCGCTCGTCGCCTTGCGTCCTGCTCTCCTACCCTGCGCCATGCGCTCGTCGCCCTACGCCCTGCGCCCTGATCGCTATGCTCTGAGCCCTTTGCCATGCGCCCTGCGCTCGTCGCCCTACGCTTGTCGCCCTTCGCGCACCGCCCTGCGCTCGTTGCCCTGCGCCCTGCGCTCGTCGCCCTGCGCCCTGCGCTCGTCGCCCTGCGCCCGTCGCCCTGCGCCCGTCGCCCTGCGCCCGTCGCCCTGCGCCCGTCGCCCTGCGCCCGTCGCCCTGCGCCCGTCGCCCTGCGCCCGTCGCCCTGCGCCCGTCGCCCTGCGCCCGTCGCCCTGCGCCCGTCGCCCTGCGCCCGTCGCCCTGAGCTCGTCACCCTGCGCCCGTCGCCCTGCGCTCGTCGCCCTGCGCCCGTCGCCCTGCGCCCGTCGCCCTGCGCCCGTCGCCCTGCGCCCGTCGCCCTGCGCCCGTCGCCCTGCGCCCGTCGCCCTGCGCTCGTCGCCCTGCGCTCGTCGGCCTGCGCTCGTCGCCCTGCGCCCGTCGCCCTACGCTCGTCGCCCTGCGTCCTGCGCTCCTGCCCTGCGCCCTGCGTCCTGCGCTCCTGCCCTGCGCCCGTCGCCCTGCGCCCGTCGCCCTGCGCCCTGCGCCCGTCGCCCTGCGCCCTGCGCCCGTCGCCCTGCGTCCTGCACTCCTACCCTGCGCCCGTCGCCCGTCGCCCTGCGCCCTGCGCCCGTCGCCCTGTGCTCTGCACTCGTCGCCCTGTGCCCTGTGCCCTACGCTCTACGCCCTGAGTGTTGCGCTGTGCACCTTGAGCCCTTGCGCCCTGCACGTTGCGCTCGTCGGCCTACTCTCGTGACCTCTTGCCCTGCACTTATCGCCATGCGCCCTGCGCTCGTCGCCATGCACCCTCCGTCCTACTCTCTGCGCCCTGCGCTCGTCGCCCTACACCCTGCGCTCGTCGCCTTGCGCTCGACACCCTGCTCCCTGCGTTCGTCACCCAGCGTCCTGAGGTCTACGCCTTGCGCTTGTCACCCTACGCCCTGCACTCGTCACCTTGCGCCCTGCGCTCGTCGCCCTGCGTTCGTCACCCTGCGTCCTGAGGTCTACGCCTTGCGCTCTACGTCCTTGCGCCCTGCACTCGTCACCCTGCGCCCTGCGCTCGTCGCCCTTCGCTCTAAGCCCTACGCTTTGTGCCCTGATCGCTATGCTCTGAGCCCTTTGCCATGTGCCCTGCGCTCGTCGCTCTGCGCTCATCGCCCTTCGCTCGTCGCCCTGCGATCGTCGCCCTGCGCTCGTCGCCCTGCGATCGTCGCCCTGCGCTCGTCGCCCTGCGATCGTCGCCCTGCGCTCGTCGCCCTGCGCTCGTCGCCCTGCGATCGTCGCCCTGCGCTCGTCGCCCTGCGATCGTCGCCCTGCGACCTGCGCTTGTCGCCCTGCGCTCGTCGCCCTACGCCCTGTGCTCGTCGCCTTGCGCCCTGTGCTCGTCGCCCTGCGCCCTGATCGCTATGCTCTGAGCCCTTTGCCATGCGCCCTGCGCTCGTCGCCCTTCGCTCGCCGCCCTGCGCTCGTCGCTCGTCGCCCTGCGCCCGTCGCCCTGCGCCCTGCGCTCGTCGCCCTGCGCTTGTCGCCCTGCGCTTGTCGCCCTGCGCCCGTCGCCCTGCGCCCGTCGCCCTGCCCCCGTCGCCCTACGCCCGTCGCCCTGCGCCCGTCGCGCTGCGCCCGTCGCCCGTCGCCCTGCGCCCGTCGCCCTGCGCCCGTCGCCCTGCACCCGTCGCCCTGCGCCCGTCGCCCTGCGCCCGTCGCCCTGCGCCCGTCGCCCTGCGCCCGTCGCCCTGCGCCCGTCGCCCTGCGCCCGTCGCCCTGCGCCCGTCGCCCTGCGCCCGTCGCCCTGCGCCCGTCGCCCTGCGCCCGTCGCCCTGCGCCCGTCGCCCTGCGCCCGTCGCCCTGCGCCCGTCGCCCTGCGCCCGTCGCCCTGCGCCCGTCGCCCGTCGCCCTGCGCCCGTCGCCCTGCGCCCGTCGCCCTGCGCCCGTCGCCCTGCACCCGTCGCCCTGCGCCCGTCGCCCTGCGCCCGTCGCCCTGCGCCCGTCGCCCTGCGCCCGTCGCCCTGCGCCCGTCGCCCGTCGCCCTGCGCCCTGCGCTCGTCGCCTTGCGTCCTGCTCTCCTACCCTGCGTCATGCGCTCGTCGCCCTACGCCCTGCGCCCGTCGCCCTGCGCCCTGCGCCCGTCGCCCTGCGCCCTGCGCCCGTCGCCCTGCGCCCTGCGCCCTGCGCCCGTCGCCCTGCGCCCTGCGCCCTGCGCCCGTCGCCCTGCGCCCTGCGCCCTGCGCCCGTCGCCCTGCGCCCTGCGCCCGTCGCCCTGCGCCCGTCGCCCTGCGCCCGTCGCCCGTCGCCCTGCGCCCGTCGCCCTGCGCCCGTCGCCCTGCGCCCGTCGCCCTGCGCCCTGCGCCCGTCGCCCTGCGCCCGTTGCCCGTCGCCCTGCGCTCGTCGCCCTGCGCCCGTTGCCCTGCGCCCTGCGCTCGTCGCCCTGCGCTCGTCGCCCTGCGCCCTGCGCCCGTCGCATTGCGCCCTTCGCCCGTCGCCCTGCGCCCTGCACCCTGCGCCGGTAGCCCTGCGCTCGTCTCCCTGCGCTCGTCGCCCTGCGCTCGTCGCCCTGCGCTCGTCGCCCTGCGCTCGTCGCCCTACGCTCGTCGCCCTGCGCTCGTCGCCCTGCGCCCTGCGCTCGTCGCCCTGCGCCCGTCGTCCTGCGCCCTGCGCCCGTCGCCCTGCGCCCTTCGCCCGTCGCCCTTCGCCCGTCGCCCTGCGCCCGTCGCCCTGCGCCCTGCACCCTGCGCCGGTAGCCCTGCGCTCGTCGCCCTGCGCTCGTCGCCCTGCGCTCGTCGCCCTGCGCTCGTCGCCCTGCGCTCGTCGCCCTGCGCTCGTCGCCCTGCGCCCTGCGCCCTGCGCCCTGCGCTCTGCACCCTGAGCCCTTTCCCACGCACCTTGCGCCCTGCACGCGTCGCCATATACCCTGCACTCATCGCCATGCGCCCTGCGCTCGTTGCCATGCACCCTGGGCTCGTCGCCCTGCGCCCTACACCCTACGCTCGACACCCTGCTCCCTGCGTTCGTCACCCTGCGTCCTGAGGTCTACGCCTTGCGCTTGTCAACCTACGCCCTGCACTCGTCACCCTGTGCCCTGCAGTTGCCGCCGTGCGCCCTGTTTTCGTCAACTTCGGTCGTCGCCCTGCGCCTTGTGCTCGTTGCCATGCGCTCGTCGCCCTGCACTCTGTGCTCGTCGCCCTGCACTCTGTGCTCGTCGCCCTGCGCTCGTCGCCCTGCGCCCTGCGCTCGTCGCCCTGCGCCCGTCGTCCTGCGCCCTGCGCCCGTCGCCCTTCGCCCGTCGCCCTGCGCCCGTCGCCCTGCGCCCTGCACCCTGCGCCGGTAGCCCTGCGCTCGTCGCCCTGCGCTCGTCGCCCTGCGCTCGTCGCCCTGCGCTCGTCGCCCTGCGCTCGTCGCCCTGCGCTCGTCGCCCTGCGCTCGTCGCCCTGCGCCCTGCGCTCTGCACCCTGAGCCCTTTCCCACGCACCTTGCGCCCTGCACGCGTCGCCATATACCCTGCACTCATCGCCATGCGCCATGCGCCCTGCGCTCGTTGCCATGCACACTGGGCTCGTCGCCCTGCGCCCTACACCCTACGCTCGACACCCTGCTCCCTGCGTTCGTCACCCTGCGTCCTGAGGTCTACGCCTTGCGCTTGTCAACCTACGCCCTGCACTCGTCACCCTGTGCCCTGCAGTTGTCGCCGTGCGCCCTGTTTTCTTCAACTTCGGTCGTCGCCCTGCGCCTTGTGCTCGTTGCCATGCGCTCATCGCCCTGCACTCTGTGCTCGTCGCCCTGTGCCCTGTGTTCGTAGCGCTGCATTCTGCGCTCGACCCCCTGCGCTCGTCGCCCTACGCCCTGTGCTCGTCGCCTTGCGCCCTGTGCTCGTCGCCCTGCGCCCTGATCGGTATGCTCTGAGCCCTTTGCCATGCGCCCTGCGCTCGTCGCCCTTCGCTCGCCGCCCTGCGCTCGTCGCTCGTCGCCCTGCGCCCGTCGCCCTGCGCCCTGCGCTCGTCGCCATGCGCTTGTCGCCCGTCGCCCTGCGCCCGTCGCCCGTTGCCCTGCGCTCGTCGCCTTGCGTCCTGCTCTCCTACCCTTTGCCCTGCGCTCGTCGCCCTACGCCCTGCGCCCTGATCGCTATGCTCTGAGCCCTTTGCCATGCGCCCTGCGCTCGTCGCCCTACGCTCGTCGCCCTTCGCGCACCGCCCTGCGCTCGTCGCCCTGCGCCCTGCGCTCGTCGCCCTGCGCCCGTCGCCCTGCGCCCGTCGCCCTGCGCCCGTCGCCCTGCGCCCGTCGCCCTGCGCCCGTCGCCCTGCGCTCGTCGCCCTGCGCTCGTCGGCCTGCGCTCGTCGCCCTGCGCCCGTCGCCCTACGCTCGTCGCCCTGCGTCCTGCGCTCCTGCCCTGCGCCCTGCGTCCTGCGCTCCTGCCCGTCGCCCTGCGCCCGTCGCCCTGCGCCCTGCGCCCGTCGCCCTGCGCCCGTCGCCCTGTGCTCTGCACTCGTCGCCCTGTGCCCTGTGCCCTACGCTCTACGCCCTGAGTGTTGCGCTGTGCACCTTGAGCCCTTGCGCCCTGCACGTTGCGCTCGTCGGCCTACTCTCGTGACCTCTTGCCCTGCACTCATCGCCATGCGCCCTGCGCTCGTCGCCATGCACCCTCCGTCCTACTCCCTGCGCCCTGCGCTCGTCGCCCTACACCCTGCGCTCGTCGCCTTGCACTCGACACCCTGCTCCCTGCGTTCGTCACCCAGCGTCCTGAGGTCTACGCCTTGCGCTTGTCACCCTACGCCCTGCACTCGTCACCTTGCGCCCTGCGCTCGTCGCCCTGCGTTCGTCACCCTGCGTCCTGAGGTCTACGCCTTGCGCTCTACGTCCTTGCGCCCTGCACTCGTCACCCTGCGCCCTGCGCTCGTCGCCCTTCGCTCTAAGCCCTACGCTTTGTGCCCTGATCGCTATGCTCTGAGCCCTTTGCCATGTGCCCTGCGCTCGTCGCTCTGCGCTCATCGCCCTTCGCTCGTCGCCCTGCGCTCGTCGCCCTGCGATCGTCGCCATGCGCTCGTCGCCCTGCGCTCGTCGCCCTGCGCTCGTCGCCCTGCGCTCGTCGCCCTGCGCTCGTCGCCCTGCGCTCGTCGCCCTGCGCTCGTCGCCCTGCGCTCGTCGCCCTGCGATCGTCGCCCTGCGCTCGTCGCCCTGCGATCGTCGCCCTTCGCTCGTCGCCCTGCGCCCTGCGCTTGTCGCCCTGCGCTCGTCGCCCTACACTTTTCGCCCTGCACTCGTCGCCCTGCGTCCTGAGGTCTACGCCTTGCGATCTACGTCCTTGCGCCCTGTACTCGTCACCCTGCGCCCTGCGCTCGTCGCCATGCGCCCTGTGCTTGTCAACTGCGCTCGTCGCCCTGCGCGCTGTGCTCGTTGCCCTGCGCTCGTCGCCCTGTGCTCGTTGCCCTGCGCTCGTCGCCCTGTGCTCCTCGCCCTGCGCCGTACGCTCTGCACTTGCGCCCTGCTCCCTACGCTCTGCGCTAGCGCCCTACGCCCTGCGCACTACGCTCTGCACCCTGAGCCCTGAGCCCTTTGCCATGCGCACTGCGCTCGTCGCCCTTCGCCCTGCGCTCTTCACCGTACGCCCACCGCCCTGAGCTCTACGTCTTGCGCTCGTCACCCTGCGACCTGCGCTCGTCGCCTATGCGCCCTGCGCTCGTCGCCTATGCGCTCTGCGCTCGTCGCCCTACGCCCTGCGCTCATTGCCTTGCGCCCTGCGCTCGTCGCCCTAAGCCCTGTGCTCGTCGCCCTGCGCCTGTAGCCCTGCGCTCGTCGCCCTGCCTCCTGCACTCATCGCCCTGTGCCCTGCACTCGACGCCCTGCGTTCGTCACCCTGCGTCCTGAGGTCTACGCCCTGCGCCCGTCGCCCTGCGCCCGTCACCCTGCGCCCTGCGCCCCTCGCCCTGCGCCCTGCGCTCGTCGCCCTGCGCTTGTCGCCCTGCGCCCGTCACCCTGCGCCCTGCGCCCCTCGCCCTGCGCCCTGCGCTCGTCGCCCTGCGCTTGTCGCCCTGCGCCGTGCGCTCGTCGCCCTGCGCTCTGCACCCTGAGCCCTTTGCCACGCACCTTGCGCTCGTCTGCCTGCTCTCGTGACCTTGCGCCCTGCACTCATCGCCATGCGCCCTGCGCTCGTCGCCATGCATCCTGCGCTCGTCGCCCTGCGCCCTACACCCGGCGCTCGACACCCTGCTCCCTGCGTTCGTCACCCTGCATCCTGAGGTCTACGCCTTGCGCTTGTCACCCTACGCCCTACACTCGTCACCCTGTGCCCTGTAGTCGTCGCCGTGCTCCCTGTTCTTGTCAACTTCGGTCGTCGCCCTGCGCCTTGTGCTCGTTGCCATGCGCTCGTCGCCCTGCGCCCTGTGCTCGTCGCCCTGTGCCCTGTGTTCGTAGCTCTGCGTTCTGCGCTCGACGCCCTGCGCCCTGTGCTCGTCGCCTTTGCCCTGTGTTCGTAGCTCTGCGTTCTGCGCTCGACGCCCTGCGCCCTGTGCTCGTCGCCTTTGCCCTGTGTTCGTAGCCCTGCGCTCGTCGCCCTACGCCCTGTGCTCGTCGCCTTGCGCCCTGTGCTCGTCGCCCTGCGCCCTGATCGCTATGCTCTGAGGCCTTTGCCATGCGCCCTGCGCTCGTCGCCCTTCGCTCGCCGCCCTGCGCTCGTCGCTCGTCGCTCGTCGCCCTACGCCCGTCGCCCTGCGCCCTACGCCCTACGCCCGTCGCCCCCGCCGCCCTGCGCTCGTCGCTCGTCGCCCTACGCCCGTCGCCCTGCGCTCGTCGCCCTGCGCTCGTCGCCCTGCGCTCGTCGCCCTGCGTCCTACGCTCCTGCCCTGCGCCCGTCGCCCTGCGCCCGTCGCCCTGCGCCCGTCGCCCTGCGCCCGTCGCCCTGCGCCCGTCGCCCTGCGCCCGTCGCCCTGCGCCCTGCGCCCGTCGCCCTGCGCCCGTCGCCCTGCGCTCGTTGCTCTACGCTCGTTGCCTTGCGTCCTGCGCTCCTCGCCCGTCACTCTGCGCTCGTCGCCCTGCGCTCGTCGCTCTGCGCTCGTCGCCTTCTGTCCTGCACTCCTACCCTGCGCCATGCGCTCCTCGCCCTGCACTCGTCGCCCTTCGCTCTAAGCTCTGCGCCCTGATCGCTATGCTATGAGCCCTTTGCCATGCGCCCTGCGCTTGTCGCCCTGCGCTCGTCGCCCTACGCTCGTAGCCCTACGCTCGTAGCCCTTTCGCTCGCCGCCCTGCGCTCGTCGCCCTGCGCCCTGCGCCCGTCGCCCGTCGCCCTGCGCCCGTCGCCCGTCGCCCTGCGCCCGTCGCCCTGCGCCCGTCGCCCTGCGCCCTGCGCCCGTCGACCTGCGCCCGTCGACCTGCGCCCGTCGACCTGCGACCGTCGACCTGCGACCGTCGACCTGCGCCCGTCGCCCTGCGCTCGTCGCCCTGCGCCCGTCGCCCTGCGCTCGTCGCCCTGCGCTCGTCGCCCTGCGCCCTGCGCTCGTCGCCCTGCGCCCGTCGTCCTGCGCCCGTCGTCCTGCGCCCTGCGCCCGTCGCCCTGCGCCCTGCGCCCTGCACCCTGCGCCGGTAGCCCTGCGCTCGTCGCCCTGCGCTCGTCGCCCTGCTCTCTGCACCCTGAGCCCTTTGCCACGCACCTTGCGCTCGTCTGCCTGCTCTTTTGACCTTGCGCCCTGCACGCGTCGCCATATACCCTGCACTCATCGCCATGCGCCCTGCGCTCGTCGCCATGCACCCTGCGCTCGTCGCCCTGCGCCCTACACCCTACACTCACACCCTGCGTTCGTCACCCTGCGTCCTGAGGTCTACGCCTTGCGCTTGTCACCCTACGCCCTGCACTCGTCACCCTGTGCCCTGCAGTTGTCGCCGTGCGCCCTGTTTTCGTCAACTTCGGTCGTCGCCCTGCGCCTTGTGCTCGTTGCCATGCGCTCGTCGCCCTGCGCCCTGTGCTCGTCGCCCTGTGCCCTGTGTTCGTAGCGCTGCGTTCTGCGCTCGACGCCCTGCGCTCGTCGCCCTACGCCCTGTGCTCGTCGCCTTGCGCCCTGTGCTCGTCGCCCTGCGCCCTGATCGCTATGCTCTGAGGCCTTTGCCATGCGCCCTGCGCTCGTCGCCCTTCGCTCGCCACCCTGCGCTCGTCGCCTTTCGCTCGCCGCCCTGCGCTCGCCGCCCTGCGCCCGTCGCCCTGCGCCCGTCGCCCTGCGCCCGTCGCCCTGCGCCCGTCGCCCTGCGCCCGTCGCCCGTCGCCCGTCGCCCTGCGCCCGTCGCCCGTCGCCCGTCGCCCTGCGCCCGTCGCCCTGCGCCCGTCGCCCTGCGCCCGTCGCCCGTCGCCCTGCGCCCGTCGCCCGTCGCCCTGCGCCCGTCGCCCGTCGCCCTGCGCCCGTCGCCCGTCGCCCTGCGCCCGTCGCCCTGCGCCCGTCGCCCTGCGCCCGTCGCCCTGCGCCCATCGCCCGTCGCCCTGCGCCCGTCGCCCTGCGCCCGTCGCCCTGCGCCCGTCGCCCTGCGCTCGTTGCTCTACGCTCGTTGCCTTGCGTCCTGCGCTCCTCGCCCGTCACTCTGCGCTCGTCGCTCTGTGCTCGTCGCCTTCTGTCCTGCACTCCTACCCTGGGCCATGCGCTCCTCGCCCTGCACTCGTCGCCCTTCGCTCTAAGCTCTGCGCCCTGATCGCTATGCTATGAGCCCTTTGCCATGCGCCCTGCGCTTGTCGCCCTGCGCTTGTCGCCCTGCGCTCGTCGCCCTACGCTCGTGGCCCTTTCGGTCGCCGCCCTGCGCTCGTCGCCCTGCGCCCTGCGCTTGTCGCCCTGCGCTCGTCGCCCTACGCTCGTCGCCCTTTCGGTCGCCACCCTGCGCTCGTCGCCCTGCGCTCGTCGCCCTGCGCCCTGCGCTCGTCGCCCTGCGCCCTGCGCCCGTCGCCCTGCGTCCGTCGCCCTGCGCCCGTCGCCCTGCGCCCGTCGCCCTGCGCCCGTCGCCCTGCGCTCGTCGCCTTCTGTCCTGCACTCCTACCCTGCGCCATGCGCTCCTCGCCCTGCACTCGTCGCCCTTCGCTCTAAGCTCTGCGCCCTGATCGCTATGCTCTGAGCCCTTTGCCATGCGCCCTGCGCTTGTCGCCCTACGCTCGCCGCCCTGCGCTCGCTGCCCTGCGCCCTGCGCTCGCCGCCCTGCGCCCTGCGCTCGCCGCCCTGCGCCCTGCGCTCGCCGCCCTGCGCCCTGCGCTCGCCGCCCTGCGCCCTGCGCTCGCCGCCCTGCGCCCTGCGCTCGCCGCCCTGCGCCCTGCGCTCGCCGCCCTGCGCCCTGCGCTCGCCGCCCTGCGCTCGCCGCCCTGCGCCCGTCACCCTGCGCCCTGCGCCCGTCGCCCTGCGCTCGTCGCCCGTCGCCCTGCGCTCGTCGCCCAGCGCCCTGCGCTCGTAGCCCTGCGCCCTGCGCTCGTCGCCCTGCGCTCGTCGCCCTGCGCTCGTCGCCCTGCGCCCGTCGCCCTGCGCTCGTCGCCCTGCGCTCGTCGCCCTGCGCCCTGCGCTCTGCACCCTTAGCCCTTTGCCACGCACCTTGCGCTCGTCTGCCTGCTCTCGTGACCTTGCGCCCTGCACTCATCGCCATGCGCCCTGCGCTCGTCGCCATGCACCCTGCGCTCGTCGCCCTGCGCCCTACACCCTGCGCTCGACACCCTGCTCCGTGCGTTCGTCACCCTGCGTCCTGAGGTCTACGCCTTGCGCTTGTCATCCTACGCCCTGCACTCGTCACCCTGTGCCCTGTAGTCGTCGCCGTGCGCCATGTTCTTGTCAACTTCGGTCGTCGCCCTGCGCCTTGTGCTCGTTGCCATGCGCTCGTCGCCCTGCGCCCTGTGCTCGTCGCCCTGTGCCCTGTGTTCGTAGCGCTGCGTTCTGCGCTCGACGCCCTGCGCTCGACGCCCTGCGCTCGACGCCCTGCGCTCGTCGCCCTACGCCTTGTGCTCGTCGCCTTGCGCCCTGTGCTCGTCGCCCTGCGCCCTGATCGCTATGCTCTGAGGCCTTTGCCATGCGCCCTGCGCTCGTCGCCCTTCGCTCGCCGCTCTGCGCTCGTCGCCCTTCGCTCGCCGCCCTGCGCTCGCCGCCCTGCGCTCGTCGCCCTGCGCCCGTCGCCCTGCGCCCGTCGCCCTGCGCCCTGCGCCCTGCGCCCGTCGCCCTGCGCCCGTCGCCCTGCGCCCGTCGCCCTTCGCCCGTCGCCCGTCGCCCTGCGCCCGTCGCCCTGCGCCCGTCGCCCTGCGCCCGTCGCCCTGCGCCCGTCGCCCTGCGCCCGTCGCCCTGCGCCCGTCGCCCTGCGCCCTGCGCCCGTCGCCCTGCGCCCGTCGCCCTGCGCCCGTCGCCCTTCGCCCGTCGCCCGTCGCCCTGCGGCCGTCGCCCTGCGCCCGTCGCCCTGCGCCCGTCGCCCTGCGCCCGTCACCCTGCGCCCGTCGCCCGTCGCCCTGCGCCCGACGCCCGTCGCCCTGCGCCCGTCGCCCGTCGCCCTGCGCCCGTCGCCCGTCGCCCTGCGCCCGTCGCCCGTCGCCCGTCGCCCTGCGCCCGTCGCCCGTCGCCCTGCGCCCGTCGCCCGTCGCCCTGCGCCCGTCGCCCGTCGCCCTGCGCCCGTCGCCCTGCGCCCGTCGCCCTGCGCCCGTCGCCCTGCGCCCGTCGCCCTGCGCTCGTTGCTCTACGCTCGTTGCCTTGCGTCCTGCGCTCCTCGCCCGTCACTCTGCGCTCGTCGCTCTGTGCTCGTCGCCTTCTGTCCTGCACTCCTACCCTGCGCCATGCGCTCCTCGCCCTGCACTCGTCGCCCTTCGCTCTAAGCTCTGCGCCCTGATCGCTATGCTATGAGCCCTTTGCCATGCGCCCTGCGCTTGTCGCCCTGCGCTCGTCGCCCTTTCGGTCGCCGCCCTGCGCTCGTCGCCCTGCGCTCGTCGCCCTGCGTCCTGTGCTCGTCGCCCTGCGCCCTGCGCTCGTCGCCCTGCGCCCTGCGCCCGTCGCCCTGCGCCCTGCGCCCGTCGCCCTGCGCCCTGCGCTCGTCGCCCTGCGCCCTGCGCCCTGCGCCCGTCGCCCTGCGCCCGTCGCCCTGCGCCCGTCGCCCTGCGCCCGTCGCCCTGCGCCCGTCGCCCTGCGCTCGTCGCCTTCTGTCCTGCACTCCTACCCTGCGCCATGCGCTCCTCGCCCTGCACTCGTCGCCCTTCGCTCTAAGCTCTGCGCCCTGATCGATATGCTCTGAGCCCTTTGCCATGCGCCCTGCGCTTGTCGCCCTACGCTCGCCGCCCTGCGCTCGCCGCCCTGCGCCCTGCGCTCGCCGCCCTGCGCCCTGCACTCGCCGCCCTGCGCTCGCCGCCCTGCGCTCGCCGCCCTGCGCCCTGCGCTCGCCGCCCTGCGCCCTGCGCTCGCCGCCCTGCGCTCGCTGCCCTGCGCCCTGCGCTCGCTGCCCTGCGCCCTGCGCTCGCCGCCCTGCGCCCTGCGCTCGTCGCCCTGCGTCCTACGCTCCTGCCCTGCGCTCGTCGCCCGTCGCCCTGCGCCCATCGCCCTGCGCCCGTCGCCCTGCGCCCTGCGCCCGTCGCCCTGCGCTCGTCGCCCTGCGCTCGTCGCCCTGCGCTCGTCGCACTGCGCTCGTCGCACTGCGCCCTGCGCTCGTCGCCCTGCGCTCTGCACCCTGAGCCCTTTGCCACGCACCTTGCGCTCGTCTGCCTGCTCTCGTGACCTTGCGCCCTGCACTCATCGCCATGCGCCCTGCGCTCGTCGCCATGCACCCTGCGCTCGTCGCCCTGCGCCCTACACCCTGCGCTCGACACCCTGCTCCGTGCGTTCGTCACCCTGCGTCCTGAGGTCTACGCCTTGCGCTTGTCACCCTACGCCCTGCACTCGTCACCTTGTGCCCTGTAGTCGTCGCCGTGCGCCATGTTCTTGTCAACTTCGGTCGTCGCCCTGCGCCTTGTGCTCGTTGCCATGCGCTCGTCGCCCTGCGCCCTGTGCTCGTCGCCCTGTGCCCTGTGTTCGTAGCGCTGCGTTCTGCGCTCGACGCCCTGCGCTCGTCGCCCTACGCCCTGTGCTCGTCGCCTTGCGCCCTGTGCTCGTCGCCCTGCGCCCTGATCGCTATGCTCTGAGGCCTTTGCCATGCGCCCTGCGCTCGTCGCCCTTCGCTCGCCGCCCTGCGCTCGTTGCCCTGCGCCCTGCGCTCGTCGCCCTGCGCTCGTCGCCCTGCGCCCTGCGCTCGTCGCCCTGCGTCCTACGCTCCTGCCCTGCGCTCGTCGCCCGTCGCCCGTCGCCCTGCGCCCGTCGCCCTGCGCCCGTCGCCCTGCGCCCATCGCCCTGCGCCCGTCGCCCTGCGCCCGTCGCCCTGCGCCCGTCGCCCTGCGCTCGTCGCCCTGCGCTCGTCGCACTGCGCCCTGCGCTCGTCGCCCTGCGCCCTGCGCTCTGCACCCTGAGCCCTTTGCCACGCACCTTGCGCTCGTCTGCCTGCTCTCGTGACCTTGCGCCCTGCACTCATCGCCATGCGCCCTGCGCTCGTCGCCATGCATCCTGCGCTCGTCGCCCTGCTCCCTACACCCGGCGCTCGACACCCTGCTCCCTGCGTTCGTCACCCTGCATCCTGAGGTCTACGCCTTGCGCTTGTCACCCTACGCCCTACACTCGTCACCCTGTGCCCTGTAGTCGTCGCCGTGCTCCCTGTTCTTGTCAACTTCGGTCGTCGCCCTGCGCCTTGTGCTCGTTGCCATGCGCTCGTCGCCCTGCGCCCTGTGCTCGTCGCCCTGTGCCCTGTGTTCGTAGCTCTGCGTTCTGCGCTCGACGCCCTGCGCTCGACGCCCTGCGCCCTGTGCTCGTCGCCCTGTGCCCTGTGTTCGTAGCCCTGCGCTCGTCGCCCTACGCCCTGAGCTCGTCGCCTTGCGCCCTGTGCTCGTCGCCCTGCGCCCTGATCGCTATGCTCTGAGGCCTTTGCCATGCGCCCTGCGTTCGTCGCCCTTCGCTCGCCGCCCTGCGCTCGTCGCTCGTCGCCCTACGCCCGTCGCCCTGCGCCCTACGCCCTACGCCCGTCGCCCCCGCCGCCCTGCGCTCGTCGCTCGTCGCCCTACGCCCGTCGCCCTGCGCTCGTCGCCCTGCGCCCTGCGCTCGTCGCCCTGCGCTCGTCGCCCTGCGTCCTGCGCTCCTGCCCTGCGCCCTGCGCTCGTCGCCCTGCGTCCTGCGCTCCTGCCCTGCGCCCGTCGCCCTGCGCCCGTCGCCCTGCGCCCGTCGCCCTGCGCCAGTCGCCCTGCGCCCGTCGCCCTGCGCTCATTGCTCTACGCTCGTTGCCTTGCGTCCTGCGCTCCTCGCCCGTCACTCTGCGCTCGTCGCTCTGCGCTCGTCGCCTTCTGTCCTGCACTCCTACCCTGCGCCATGCGCTCCTCGCCCTGCACTCGTCGCCCTTCGCTCTAAGCTCTGCGCCCTGATCGCTATGCTATGAGCCCTTTGCCATGCGCCCTGCGCTTGTCGCCCTGCGCTCGTCGCCCTGTGCTCGTCGCCCTGTGCCCTGTGTTCGTAGCTCTGCGTTCTGCGCTCGACGCCCTGCGCCCTGCGCTCGACGCCCTGCGCCCTGTGCTCGTCGCCCTGTGCCCTGTGTTCGTAGCCCTGCGCTCGTCGCCCTACGCCCTGAGCTCGTCGCCTTGCGCCCTGTGCTCGTCGCCCTGCGCCCTGATCGCTATGCTCTGAGGCCTTTGCCATGCGCCCTGCGCTCGTCGCCCTTCGCTCGCCGCCCTGCGCTCGTCGCTCGTCGCCCTACGCCCGTCGCCCTGCGCCCTACGCCCTACGCCCGTCGCCCCCGCCGCCCTGCGCTCGTCGCTCGTCGCCCTACGCCCGTCGCCCTGCGCTCGTCGCCCTGCGCCCTGCGCTCGTCGCCCTGCGTCCTGCGCTCCTGCCCTGCGCCCTGCGCTCGTCGCCCTGCGTCCTGCGCTCCTGCCCTGCGCCCGTCGCCCGTCGCCCTGCGCCCGTCGCCCTGCGCTCGTTGCTCTACGCTCGTTGCCTTGCGTCCTGCGCTCCTCGCCCGTCACTCTGCGCTCGTCGCCCTGCGCTCGTCGCTCTGCGCTCGTCGCCTTCTGTCCTGCACTCCTACCCTGCGCCATGCGCTCCTCGCCCTGCACTCGTCGCCCTTCGCTCTAAGCTCTGCGCCCTGATCGCTATGCTATGAGCCCTTTGCCATGCGCCCTGCGCTTGTCGCCCTGCGCTCGTAGCCCTACGCTCGTAGCCCTTTCGCTCGCCGCCCTGCGCTCGTCGCCCTGCGCCCTGCGCCCGTCGCCCGTCGCCCTGCGCCCGTCGCCCTGCGCCCGTCGCCCTGCGCCCGTCGCCCTGCGCCCTGCGCCCGTCGCCCTGCGCCCGTCGCCCTGCGCCCTGCGCCCGTCGACCTGCGCCCGTCGACCTGCGCCCGTCGACCTGCGACCGTCGACCTGCGACCGTCGACCTGCGACCGTCGACCTGCGCCCGTCGCCCTGCGCTCGTCGCCCTGCGCCCGTTGCCCTGCGCTCGTCGCCCTGCGCTCGTCGCCCTGCGCCCTGCGCTCGTCGCCCTGCGCCCGTCGTCCTGCGCCCTGCGCTCGCCGCCCTGCGCCCTGCGCTCGCCGCCCTGCGCCCTGCGCCTTGCACCCTGCGCCGGTAGCCCTGCGCTCGTCGCCCTGCGCTCTGCACCCTGAGCCCTTTGCCACGCACCTTGCGCTCGTCTGCCTGCTCTTTTGACCTTGCGCCCTGCACGCGTCGCCATAAACCCTGCACTCATCGCCATGCGCCCTGCGCTCGTCGCCATGCGCCCTGCGCTCGTCGCCATGCACCCTGCGCTCGTCGCCCTGCGCCCTACACCCTACGCTCACACCCTGCTCCCTGTGTTCGTCACCCTGCGTCCTGAGGTCTACGCCTTGCGCTTGTCACCCTACGCCCTGCACTCGTCACCCTGTGCCCTGCAGTTGTCGCCGTGCGCCCTGTTTTCGTCAAATTCGGTCGTCGCCCTGCGCCTTGTTCTCGTTGCCATGCGCTCGTCGCCCTGCGCCCTGTGCTCGTCGCCCTGTGCCCTGTGTTCGTAGCGCTGCGTTCTGCGCTCGACGCCCTGCGCTCGACGCCCTGCGCTCGTCGCCCTACGCCCTGTGCTCGTCGCCTTGCGCCCTGTGCTCGTCGCCCTGCGCCCTGATCGCTATGCTCTGAGGCCTTTGCCATGCGCCCTGCGCTCGTCGCCCTTCGCTCGCCGTCCTGCGCTCGTCGCCCTTCGCTCGCCGCCCTGCGCTCGCCGCCCTGCGCTCGTCGCCCTGCGCCCGTCGCCCTGCGCCCGTCGCCCTGCGCCCTGCGCCCGTCGCCCTGCGCCCGTCGCCCTGCGCCCGTCGCCCTGCGCCCGTCGCCCTGCGCCCGTCGCCCTGCGCCCGTCGCCCTGCGCCCGTCGCCCGTCGCCCTGCGCCCGTCGCCCTGCGCCCGTCGCCCATCGCCCTGCGCCAGTCGCCCGTCGCCCTGCGCCCGTCGCCCTGCGCCCGTCACCCGTCGCCCTGCGCCCGTCGCCCTGCGCCCGTCACCCTGCGCCCGTCGCCCTGCGCTCGTTGCTCTACGCTCGTTGCCTTGCGTCCTGCGCTCCTCGCCCGTCACTCTGCGCTCGTCGCTCTGTGCTCGTCGCCTTCTGTCCTGCACTCCTACCCTGCGCCATGCGCTCCTCGCCCTGCACTCGTCGCCCTTCGCTCTAAGCTCTGCGCCCTGATCGCTATGCTATGAGCCCTTTGCCATGCGCCCTGCGCTTGTCGCCCTGCGCTCGTCGCCCTGCGCTCGTCGCCCTTTCGGTCGCCGCCCTGCGCTCGTCGCCCTGCGCTCGTCGCCCTGCGCCCTGCGCTCGTCGCCCTGCGCCCGTCGCCCTGCGCCCGTCGCCCGTCGCCCTGCGCCCGTCGCCCTGCGTCCGTCGCCCTGCGCCCGTCGCCCTGCGCCCGTCGCCCTGCGCTCGTCGCCTTCTGTCCTGCACTCCTACCCTGCGCCATGCGCTCCTCGCCCTGCACTCGTCGCCCTTCGCTCTAAGCTCTGCGCCCTGATCGCTATGCTCTGAGCCCTTTGCCATGCGCCCTGCGCTTGTCGCCCTACGCTCGCCGCCCTGCGCTCGCCGCCCTGCGCCCTGCGCTCGCCGCCCTGCACCCGTCACCCTGCGCCCGTCGCCCTGCGCCCGTCGCCCTGCGCTCGTCGCCCGTCGCCCTGCGCTCGTCGCCCGTCGCCCTGCGCTCGTCGCCCGTCGCCCTGCGCTCGTCGCCCAGCGCCCTGCGCTCGTAGCCCTGCGCCCTGCGCTCGTCGCACTGCGCTCGTCGCCCTGCGCTCGTCGCACTGCGCTCGTCGCCCTGCGCTCGTCGCCCTGCGCTCGTAGCCCTGCGCTCGTCGCCATGCACCCTGCGCTCGTCGCCCTGCGCCCTACACCCTGCGCTCGACACCCTGCTCCGTGCGTTCGTCACCCTGCGTCCTGAGGTCTACGCCTTGCGCTTGTCACCCTACGCCCTGCACTCGTCACCCTGTGCCCTGTAGTCGTCGCCGTGCGCCATGTTCTTGTCAACTTCGGTCGTCGCCCTGCGCCTTGTGCTCGTTGCCATGCGCTCGTCGCCCTGCGCCCTGTGCTCGTCGCCCTGTGCCCTGTGTTCGTAGCGCTGCGTTCTGCGCTCGACGCCCTGCGCTCGTCGCCCTGCGCTCGTCGCCCTACGCCCTGTGCTCGTCGCCTTGCGCCCTGTGCTCGTCGCCCTGCGCCCTGATCGCTATGCTCTGAGGCCTTTGCCATGCGCCCTGCGCTCGTCGCCCTTCGCTCGCCGCCCTGCGCTCGTTGCCCTGCGCCCTGCGCTCGTCGCCCTGCGCCCTGCGCTCGTCGCCCTGCGTCCTACGCTCCTGCCCTGCGCTCGTCGCCCGTCGCCCGTCGCCCTGCGCCCGTCGCCCTGCGCCCGTCGCCCTGCGCCCATCGCCCTGCGCCCGTCGCCCGTCGCCCTGCGCCCGTCGCCCTGCGCCCGTCGCCCTGCGCCCATCGCCCTGCGCCCGTCGCCCTGCGCCCGTCGCCCTGCGCCCGTCGCCCTGCGCCCGTCGCCCTGCGCCCGTCGCCCTGCGCTCGTTGCTCTACGCTCGTTGCCTTGCGTCCTGCGCTCCTCGCCCGTCACTCTGCGCTCGTCGCTCTGTGCTCGTCGCCTTCTGTCCTGCACTCCTACCCTGCGCCATGCGCTCCTCGCCCTGCACTCGTCGCCCTTCGCTCTAAGCTCTGCGCCCTGATCGCTATGCTATGAGCCCTTTGCCATGCGCCCTGCGCTTGTCGCCCTACGCTCGTCGCCCTTTCGCTCGCCGCCCTGCGCTCGTCGCCCTGCGCTCGTCGCCCTGCGCTCGTCGCCCTGCGCCCTGCGCCCTGCGCCCTGCGCCCTGCGCCCTGCGCCCTGCACCCGTCGCCCTGCGCCCGTCGCCCTGCGCCCGTCGCCCTGCGCCCGTCGCCCTGCGCCCTGCGCTCTGCACCCTGAGCCCTTTGCCATGCACCTTGCGCTCGTCTGCCTGCTCTTTTGACCTTGCGCCCTGCACGCGTCGCCATATACCCTGCACTCATCGCCATGCGCCCTGCGCTCGTTGCCATGCACCCTGCGCTCGTCGCCCTTCGCTCGTTGCCATGCACCCTGCGCTCGTCGCCCTGCGCCCTACACCCTACGCTCGACACCCTGCTCCCTGCGTTCGTCACCCTGCGTCCTGAGGTCTACGCCTTGCGCTTGTCACCCTACGCCCTGCACTCGTCACCCTGTGCCCTGCAGTTGTCGCTGTGCGCCCTGTTTTCGTCAACTTCGGTCGTCGCCCTGCGCATTGTGCTCGTTGCCATGCGCTCGTCGCCCTGCGCCCTGTGCTCGTCGCCCTGTGCCCTGTGTTCGTAGCGCTGCGTTCTGCGCTCGACGCCCTGCGCTCGTCGCCCTACGCCCTGTGCTCGTCGCCTTGCGCCCTGTGCTCGTCGCCCTGCGCCCTGATCGCTATGCTCTGAGGCCTTTGCCATGCGCCCTGCGCTCGTCGCCCTTCGCTCGCCGCCCTGCGCTCGTCGCTCGTCGCCCTACGCCCGTCGCCCTGCGCCCTGCGCTCGTCGCCCTGCGCTTGTCGCCCTGCGCCCGTCGCCCTGCGCCCTGCGCCCGTCGCCCTGCGCCCGTCGCCCTGCCCCCTGCGCTCGTCGCCTTGCGTCCTGCTCTCCTACCCTACGTCATGCGCTCGTCGCCCTACGCCCTGCGCCCTGCGCCCTGCGCCCTGCGCCCGTCGCCCTGCGCCCTGCGCCCGTCGCCCTGCGCTCGTCGCCCTGCGCCCGTTGCCCTGCGCCCTGCGCTCGTCGCCCTGCGCTCGTCGCCCTGCGCTCGTCGCCCTGCGCTCGTCGCCCTGCGCCCTGCACCCGTCGCCCTGCGCCCTGCACCCTGCGCCGGTAGCCCTGCGCTCGTCTCCCTGCGCTCGTCGCCCTGCGCCCGGCGCTCGTCGCCCTGCGCCCTGCGCTCGTCGCCCTGCGCCCTGCGCTCGTCGCCCTGCGCCCTGCGCTCGTCGCCCTGCGCCCTGCGCTCTGCACCCTGAGCCCTTTGCCACGCACCTTGCGCTCGTCTGCCTTCTCTTTTGACCTTGCGCCCTGCACGCGTCGCCATATACCCTGCACTCATCGCCATGCGCCATGCGCTCGTCGCCATGCACCCTGCGCTCGTCGCCCTGCGCCCTACACCCTACGCTCGACACCCTGCTCCCTGCGTTCGTCACCCTGCGTCCTGAGGTCTACTCCTTGCGCTTGTCACCCTACGCCCTGCACTCGTCACCCTGTGCCCTGCAGTTGTCGCCGTGCGCCCTGTTCTCGTCAACTTCGGTCGTCGCCCTGCGCCTTGTGCTCGTTGCCATGCGCTCGTCGCCCTGTGCTCGTCGCCCTGTGCCCTGTGTTCGTAGCGCTGCGTTCTGCGCTCGACGCCCTGCGCTCGTCGCCCTACGCCCTGTGCTCGTCGCCTTGCGCCCTGTGCTCGTCGCCCTGCGCCCTGATCGCTATGCTCTGAGCCCTTTGCCATGCGCCCTGCGCTCGTCGCCCTTCGCTCGCCGCCCTGCGCTCGTCGCCCTGCGCCCGTCGCCCTGCGCCCGTCGCCCTGCGCCCGTCGCCCGTCGCCTTGCGCCCTGCGCTCGTCGCCCTGCACTTGTCGCCCTGCGCTCGTCGCCCTGCGCCCGTCGCCCTGCGCTCGCCGCCCTGCGCCCGTCGCCCTGCGCCCGTCGCCCTGCGCCCGTCGCCCTGCGTCCTGCGCCCGTTGCCCTGCGCTCGTCGCCTTGCGTCCTGCTCTCCTACCCTGCGCCATGCGCTCGTCGCCCTACGCCCTGCGCCCTGATCGCTATGCTCTGAGCCCTTTGCCATGCGCCCTGCGCTCGTCGCCCTTCGCTTGCCGCCCTGCGCCCGTCGCCCTGCGCCCGTCGCCCTGCGCTCGTTGCTCTACGCTCGTTGCCTTGCGTCCTGCGCTCCTCGCCCGTCACTCTGCGCTCGTCGCTCTGTGCTCGTCGCCTTCTGTCCTGCACTCCTACCCTGCGCCATGCGCTCCTCGCCCTGCACTCGTCGCCCTTCGCTCTAAGCTCTGCGCCCTGATCGCTATGCTATGAGCCCTTTGCCATGCGCCCTGCGCTTGTCGCCCTGCGCTCGTCGCCCTACGCTCGTCGCCCTTTCGCTCGCCGCCCTGCGCCCTGTGCTCGTCGCCCTGCGCTCGTCGCCCTGCGCTCGTCGCCCTGCGCTCGTCGCCCTGCGCCCTGCGCCCTGCGCCCGTCGCCCTGCAACCTGCGCCCGTCGCCCTGCGCCCTGCGCCCTGCGCCCGTCGCCCTGCGCCCTGCGCCCTGCGCCCTGCGCCCTGCGCCCTGCGCCCTGCGCCCGTCGCCCTGCGCCCGTCGCCCTGCGCCCTGCGCTCGTCGCCCTGTGCCCGTCGTCCTGCGCCCTGCGCCCGTCGCCCTGCGCCCTGCACCCTGCGCCGGTAGCCCTGCGCTCGTCTCCCTGCGCTCGTCGCCCTGTGCTCGTCGCCCTGCGCCCTGTCCTCGTTGCCCTGCGCCATATGTCCTCGTCGCCCTGCGCCATATGTGCTCGTCGCCTTGAGCCCTGTGTCCTATGCTCTGCGCCTTCAGCGCTGTGTTCTGGGCTCGTCGCCCTGCACTCTGAGCCCTTTCCCATGCGCCCTGCACTTGTTGCCCTGCGCTCGTCGCCTTGCGTCCTGCTCTCCTACCCTGCGCCATGCGCTCGTCGCCCTTCGCTCTAAGCCCTACGCTTTGTGCCCTGATCGCTATGCTCTGAGCCCTTTGCCATGTGCCCTGCGCTCGTCGCCCTGCGCTCATCGCCCTGCGCTCGTCGCCCTTCGCTCGTCACCCTGCCCTCGTCGCCCTGTGCTTGTCGCCCTTCGCTCGCCGCCCTTCGCTCGTCACCCTGCGTTTGTCGCCCTGCGCTCGTTGCCCTACGCTTTTCGCCCTGCACTCGTCGCCCTGCGTTCTGTGCTCCTCGCCCTGCGCCGTACGCTCTGCGCTTGCGCCCTGCTCCCTACGCTCTGCGCTAGCGCCCTACGCCCTGCGCACTACGCTCTGCACCCTGAGCCCTGAGCCCTTTGCTATGCGCACTGCGCTCGTCGCCCTTCGCCCTGCGCTCTTCACCGTACGCCCACCGCCCTGAGCTCTACGTCTTGCGCTCGTCACCCTGCGACCTGCGCTCGTCGCCTATGCGCCCTGCGCTCGTCGCCTATGCGCCCTGCGCTCGTCGCCCTACGCCCTGCGCTCGTTGCCTTGCGCCCTGCGCTCGTCGCCCTAAGCCCTGCGCTCGTCGCCCTGCGCCTGTAGCCCTGCGCTCGTCGCCCTGCCTCCTGCACTCATCGCCCTGTGCCCTGCACTCGACGCCCTGCGTTCGTCACCCTGCGTCCTGAGGTCTACGCCTTGCGCTCTACGTCCTTGCGCCCTGCACTCGTCACCCTGCGCCCTGCGCTCGTCGCCATGCGCCCTGTGCTTGTCAGCTGCGCTCGTCGCCCTGCGCCCTGTGCTCGTTGCCCTGCGCTCGTCCCCCTGTCCTCGTCGCCCTGTCCTCGTCGCCCTGCGCCCTGTGCTCGTCGCCCTACGCCATATGCTCGTCGCTTTGTGCTCGTCGCCTTGAGCCCTGTGCCCTGTGCTCTGCACCTTCAGCGCTGTGTTCTGGGCTCGTCGCCCTACCGTCTGAGCCCTTTCCCATGCACCCTGTATTCGTTGCCCTGCGCTCGTCGCCTTGCGTCCTGCTCTCCTACCCTGCGCCATGCGCTCGTCGCCCTACGCTCTGTGCCCTGATCGCTATGCTCTGAGCCCTTTGCCATGCGCCCTGCGCTCGTAGCCCTGCGCTCAACGCCCTGTGCTCGTCGCCCTACGCTCGTCGCCCTTCTCTCGCCGCCCTGCGCCCTGTACTCGTCGCCTTGCGCCCTGTACTCGTCGCCCTGCGCCCTGTGTTCGTAGCTATGTGTTCGTCGCCTTGAGCCCTGCGCTCGTCGCCCTGCACTCTGCGCTTTCAGCGCTGCGTTCTGCGCTCGACGCCCTGCGCTCTGCGCCCTTTAGCATACGCCATGCACTCTTCGCCCTTCTCTCGTCACCCTGCGCCCTGCACTCGTCGCCCTGCGCTCGTCGCCTTGTGTTTTGCCCTCCTCGCCCTGCGCTCCTCGCCTAGCGCACTGCACTCGTCGCCCTTCGCTCGTCGCCCTGATCACTGCGCTTTAATCCATGCACCCTGCGCTCGTTGCCCTGCGCCCTGCGCTCTGCACTCGTCACCCTGTGCCCTGCAGTCGTCGCTGTGCGCCCTGTGCTCGTCAACTTCGGTCGTCGCCCTGCGCCTTGTGCTCGTTGCCATGCGCTCGTCGCCTTGCGCCCTTTGCTCGTCGCCCTGCGCCCTGTGCTCGTCGCCCTGCGCTCCTCGCCCTACGCCCTGTGCTCGTCGCCTTGCGCCCTGTGCTCGTCGCCCTGCGCCCTGATCGCTATGCTCTGAGCCCTTTGCCATGCGCCCTGCGCTCGTCGCCCTACGCTCGTCGCCCTACGCTCGTCGCCCTTCCATCGCCCTGCGCCCGTCGCCCTGCGCCCTGCGCTCCTCGCCCTGCGCCCTGCGCCCTGCGCTCGTCGCCCTGCGCCCGTCGCCCTGCGCCCGTCGCCCTGCGTCCTGCGCTCCTGCCCTGCGCCCGTCGCCCGTCGCCCTGCGCCCGTCGCCCGTCGCTCGTCGCCCTGCGCTCGTCGCCCGTCGCCCTGCACTCTGCGCTTTCAGCGCTGCGTTCTGCGCTCGACGCCCTGCGCTCTGCGCCCTTTAGCATACGCCATGCACTCTTTGCCCTTCTCTCGTCACCCTGCGCCCTGCACTCGTCGCCCTGCGCTCGTCGCCTTGTGTTTTGCCCTCCTCGCCCTGCGCTCCTCGCCTAGCGCACTGCACTCGTCGCCCTGATCACTGCGCTTTGAGCCCTGCACCCTGCGCTCGTCGCCCTGCGCCCTGCGCCCTGCGCTCATCGCCCTGCGCTCTGCACTCGTCACCCTGTGCCCTGCAGTCGTCGCCGTGCGCCCTGTGCTCGTCAACTTCGGTCGTCGCCCTGCGCCTTGTGCTTGTTGCCATGCGCTCGTCGCCCTGCGCCCTTTGCTCGTCGCCCTGCGCCCTTTGCTCGTCGCCCTGCGCCCTGTGCTCGTCGCCCTGCGCTCCTCGCCCTACGCCCTGTGCTCGTCGCCTTGCGCCCTGTGCTCGTCGCCCTGCGCCCTGATCGCTATGCTCTGAGCCCTTTGCCATGCGCTCGTCGCCCTACGCTCGTCGCCCTTCGCTCGCCGCCCTGCGCTCCTCGCCCGTCGCCCTGCGCCCGTCGCCCTGCGCCCATCGCCCTGCGCTCGTCGCCCTGAGCTCGTCGCCCTGCGCTCGTCGCCCGTCGCCCTGCGCCCGTCGCCCGTCGCCCTGCGCCCGTCGCCCGTCGCCCTGCGCCCTGCGCCCGTCGCCCTGCGCCCGTCGCCCGTCGCCCTGCGCTCCTGCCCTGCGCCCGTCGCACTGCGCCCGTCGCTCTGCGCTCCTGCCCTGCGCCCGTCGCCCGTCGCCCTGCGCCCGTCGCATTGCGCCCGTCGCCCTGCGCCCGTCGCCCTGCGCCCGCCGCCCTGCGCCCGCCGCCCTGCGCCCGTCGCCCTGCGTCCTGCGCTCCTGCCCTGCGCCCGTCGCCCGTCCTCCTGCGTCCTGCGCCCGTCGCCCTGCGCCCGTCGCCCTGCGCCCTGCGCCCGTCGCCTGTCGCCCGTCGCCCGTCGCCCGTCGCTCGTTGCCCTGCGCCCGTCGCCCGCCGCCCTGCGCACGCAGCCCGCAGCCCGCCGCTCTGTGCTCCGCGCTCGTCACCCTGTGCCCTACGCTCTGCGCCCTGAGTGCTGCGCTATGCACCCTGAGTCATTTGCCATGCACCTTGCGCTCGTCGGCCTGCTCTAGTGACCTTGCGCCCTGCACTCGTCGCCATGTACCCTGCACTCATCGCCATGCACCCTGCGCTCGTTGCCTTGCATCCTGCGCTCCTACCCTGCGCCATGTGCTCCTCACCCTGCGCCCTGCACTCATCGCCCTTCGCTCTAAGCCCTACGCTCTGCGCCCTGATCGCTATGCTCTAAGCCCTTTGCCATGCGCCCTGCGCTCGTCGCCCTATGCTCATCGCCCTTCGCTCGCCGCCCTGAGCCCTGTGCTTGTCGCCCTGCGCCCTGCGCTTTTGGCCCTGCACTCGTCCCCCTGCGCTCGTCGCCCTGCGTTCTGTGCTCGTCGCCCTGCGCCGTATGCTCTGCGCTTGCGCCCTGCTCCCTACGCTCTGCGCTAGCGCCCTACGCCCTGCGCACTACGCTCTGCACCCTGAGCCCTTTGCCATGCGCACTGCGCTCGTCGCCCTTCGCCCTGCGCTCTTCACCGTACGCCCAGCGCCCTGAGCTCTACGCCTTGCGCTCGTCACCCTGCGACCTGCGCTCGTCGCCTATGCCCCCTGCGCTCGTCGCCCTACGCCCTGCGCTCGTTGCCTTGCGCCCTGCGCTCGTCGCCCTACGCCCTGCGCTCGTTGCCTTGCGCCCTGCGCTCGTCGCCCTAAGCCCTGCGCTCGTCGCCCTGCGCCCGTAGCCCAGCGCTCGTCGCCCTACGCCCTGCCTCCTGCGCTCGTCGCCCTGCCTCATGCACTCATCGTCCTGCGCCCTGCGCTCGTCGCCTTTCGCCCTGCACCCTGCGTTCGTCGCCCTGCGCCCTGCGTTCGTCGCCTTTCGCTTTGCACCCTGCGTTCGTCGCCCTTTCGCCCTCAACTGTAGACCCTCGACCGTAGACCATTGGCCCTCAACCATCGACCCTAAATACTCAATCGTGAACTCTCCACCCTCAACCCTGAACTATCCACCCTCGACCTTTAACCCTCCACTTTCCACCCTCCACCTTTAACCATCTACCCTCTACGGTAGACCATCGGCCCTCGACCATCTGCCCTTAACCTGTAACCCCTGGCCGTCAATCCTTAACCCTCGACTGTATATCCTCGACGGTAGACCTTCGACTCTTAACCCTCGACCCGCCACTCTGCATCTTCAACCATTGACTCTCTATCATAGACCATCGACCATCCACGCTCGACCCCCAACCTCTGACCCTCAACCCTCGAACCTCAATCTTTGACCCTCGATCTTCCAACCTTGACCATCGACCCTCAACCCTAGAGCCTAAACCCTCGACCCTAAACCCTCGATCATAGAACCTTAACTCTTCAACATCGACCATCAATCTTCAACCATCGACCATCTACCGTAGACTATCAACCCTCCACCCTCGACCCTCAACCTCTTACCTTCAACCATCGACCCTCAACCCTCAACCATCAACTATCGACGCTCGATCTTCGACCGTCACCCTCGACCCTCGACCATATACCCTCAACCGTAGCCCTTCGACTTTCGACCCTAAACCCAAAACCCTCAACTTTCAACCAGCAACTCTAAACCCTCGACCTTAAACCCTCGACCCTAAACCCTCGACCCTAAACCTTCGACCCTTAATCCTAGACCCTCGATCCTATACCCTCGATCCCTAAACTATCGACCCTGAACCCTAAACTCTCCACCCCCAACCCTCCACCATCGACCCTCCACCGTAGACCCTAGACCCTCAACCGTACGTATACCCTCGACCCTCAACCCTAGACTCTCAACCTTCGACCTTCAACCATAGACCCTCGACCCTCCATCATAGACCCTCGACCTTCCACGCCTGACTCTCCGTCGTCGACCCTCCACCATCGACCCTAAACCATAGACCATCGACCCTCAACACTCAATCGTTAACTCTCCACCCTCGACCCTCATACTATATATCTAACTATATATATAATAAACTAAATCTAAAAGGATAAACTAACTAATATAGATAAACTAAAGATAAAGACTAATCTAGACTACATAATACTCTAACATTCACCCATGTTCTTTGTTTTTCTTGAAATTTGCTGAATTGGTCCCCAAATTTCCAATGCTTCTTCGCTTATGTCGGATCCCAAATCCAATCTCGATCAAATCCTCAATCGAATTGAGCTCGCACATCTTCATCATTGGTGAGATACTCCACATTCGAATACAAGTTTTTCAAGCTAAAATCCAGATTAAAAGGAAAGAAAAAAAAAAGAAAAAAAAAAGAAAAAAAAAAAAAGAAAAAAAAACTCGGTCATGCCATCGCGGTGCCATCTCGGTCATCTCGTCGTGGTCATGCCGTAGTAGCTAACAAACTAATCTAAAATCCGAATTCCAGCATTCCAATCTTCTATTGAATCCATTGTAAATCATCAAAAAACTTGGTTAAGCAAACTCAATTTGATTACACATCTTCACGATACCGAATCGGGATTTCGGCACAATTAATTCAGCATTGTTGAAGAGACATTGCATCAGCAAATCACAGATCAGCAGCAGGAATGATTCGGTCCTTGGAAAGAAGGCTCTGATACCATGTTAGGATTAAAAGAACATGAATACGTGAAGGAGATGAATAAGAAAAACATCTGACTCCATTATTGAGAAACTTGTTGTTTAGTACATAGAGAACTAGATATATATAGAATAGAGATAACTATCTATATATATTTATTCTATCTATAACGATACTCATACTATCTATCTAACTATATATATAATAAACTAAATCTAAAAGGATAACTAACTAATATAGATAAACTAAAGATAAAGACTAATCTAGACTACATAATACTCTAACAGTTTCGTGTTTAATCGTGTAAATTCGTATCAATCGGGTCGTTCTTAATCATATCGTGTCGTATCGTGTCGTGTTAATCGTGTCTTATCGTGTCGTGTCTATCCGTTATGTTTTTCGATTTTTAATTCCCAAGATAGGTAATCGTGTCCCGTGTCATGTCACGTGTGATCTGCTACTTAATTGTGTCGTGTTCGTGTCTGATGTTTTGAGACACGTTTAGAAATTATCCGTTTAGACACGAAACCTGTTAATACACGACACGATTAATAGCACGATACGATTAGACACGACACGACACGATTGACACCCCTACCCTCAACCATAGACCCTCGACCGCAGACTCTCGATCGTAGACCTTTGACCATAAATCATAGACCTTCAACCCTCAACCCTAGACCCTCAATCCTAGACCCTCAATCCTAGACCCTGAACCCTCCACCATCAACCCTTAACCCTTCACCCTCAACCCCCGACCATCAACCCTCAACTGTAGACCATAGACCCCGGACCATAGACCCTCAATCGTAGACCCTTGACCCTCGAATCTTAACCTTCGACCCTCAAACCTCGACTCTACACCCTCGACCCTCCACCCTTGACTCTCCACCCTCGACCCTAAACCCTAAACCCTTGACCTTCAACTTTCGACCCTTGACCCTAGACCCTTAACCCTAGAACCTAGACCTCGACCATTGGCCCTCAACCATCGACCCTCAACACTGAACCCTGAACTCTCCACCCTAATCCATCGTACATAAACCCTTAACCCTCTAACGTAGGCGTTCAACCCTCGACCTTAAACCGCCCACTCATGACCCTCAATCGTAGACCCTAGACCCTCAACCGTATACCCTTGACCATCGACTCTCAACCCTCAACCCTCGACCCTCAACCCTCGACCCTCAACCCTCGACCCTCCACCTACAACCCTAGACCCTCAACCCTCGACCCTCAACCCTCCACCATCAACCCTCGACCCTTGACCCTCCACCCTCCACATTCCAGCCTCAACACAAAACCCTAAACCCTAAACCTAAACCCTCGACTCAACCCTTGACTCTAAACCCTCAAGCCTAACCCTAAACCTAAACCTTTCGACTCTCAACCCTTGACCTTCGACCCTCAAGCCTAAACCCTAAACCCTCACCCCTACACCTTCAACCCTCAACCGTCAAACGCCCACCCTAGACCCTAGACCCTCAACCCTAAATACTCAACCCTTAACCAAAAACCCTAATCCCTCAACCCAAAATTCAAAATCTAAAACCCAAAACCCTAAATCTTCGACTCAACCCTCGACCATAAATCCTTGATCATCGAACTTGGACCCTTGACGCTTGATCCTTGACCCTCCCTCCACCATCCACCTTCGACCCTAGAACCTAGAACCTCGACCCTCAACCTCAACCCTAGACCATCAACCCTTAATCCTCAACTCTCGACGCTCGACCCTTGACTCTCGATCCTCGACCCTTGACCTTCGACCTTCAATCCTCAACCCTAGACCCTCAACCTTCGACCCTCGACCATAGACCCTCGATTGTATAACCTCGACCGTAGACCCTCGATCCTAAACCATCAACCTTAAACCCTCAACCTTCAACCCGCAACCATATACCCTCGACCCTAAAACCTCGACACTAGACCTTCGAACCTAAACCCTAGACTCTCAAGCCTCGACCCTAAAACCTCGATCCTCAAACCTCCACCCTCGACCCTCAACCATATACCCTCGACCCTCGACTCTCAATCCTCAACCCTCCACCCTCGATCTTCAACCTTCGACCCTTGACCCTCATCCCTAGACCATCGACCTTCAACCTTCGACCATAGACCCTCAACCATAGACCCTCGACCGCAGACCCTCGACCGTAGCCCTTCAACCCTCGACCCTAAACCCAAAACTCTCACCAGCAACGCGCAACCCTACACCCTCTACCCTAAACCCTCGACCCTAAACCTTCAACCATAAACCCTGGACCCTAGACCTTAGGCGCTCAACCCTCTACCTTAACCCCCCAACTCCTGACCCTCAACCGTAGACCCTAGACCATATTATTGAATGAAATGACTATTATGCCCTTAGTTGTATTGAAGAACAAAGAATCGTCTTGAAGAACCAGAATCGAATCAAATTCGATTTGATGTTCTTGAAGAATCCAGAATCGCGATTCTGGTTTCGTGATGAACCCAGAAACACAATTATGGGTTCATCACGAACCCAGAATCGTGATTTATGGGTTCGTGATGAACCCAGAAACGCATTTCTGGGTTCGTACCTGGAAGAGCTTGGTGAAGAATGAAGACGTAACTGGCCACAGAAGAGATGAAGAATGAAGATGAGGATAAGAATGAAGAACAGCTCAAGAACAGCTCAGGGGCAGGGGTGAGCGGTTCCGGGTACCCTGTAAATTTAGGGATTCCCAGAACCTACCCAGTTTAATACAGGGTATTTAATTTTGGAACCGGAACCTACCCGTTTAATTTTGGAACCGGAACCTGTTTGTACAAACGGTTCCGGGTACCCTGTTAGGAAACTGTTACTTTGCGTCCCCGGTTCGGTTCTGGTTCGATAACCGATTCTAGTTCGATAACTGATTTGGTTCCGATTACACAATCCATTTCAGTTTCAAAACACAAACAATTTCAAATTAAAATCCAAACAGTTCCCAAATATACAATTTCAAATTGCAGTCCAAACCACAGTTCCAAATATACAATGCTGTTAAAATATATATATATATACATAGAACCAGTTCCGGTTACTTTAAGGTACCCAGATAGGAGAACCTGAACCGAATAAACAGGTTCTCAAATTTTTTTCCCGAAACCTACCCAAATTGTCTGTTCCGGATAGGTTCCGAGTCCAAATGGGTAATTTGCTCACCCTTACTCAGGGGTGTATGAAAGGGTAATTAAGTCATTTTATGTATCTAAATAGTGACTTAACTGTGATTTTTGACGATGAACAATAAAAAAAACAATTAGTCACATTGCAAAACCAATTAATCACATTTTGAACATGTGTAACCATTCTGCACAATGGTGAAACATGTGTAACCAATTAAGTAATTAACCTAAATTTAAAGCATCCTAACTTCCTAATTTAATCAAGTGTCATCAGCTAATCAGTCATAGGGCAAGCAAGGAAAGAACCGTGTAAACCATAGCACATTACTAAACGTCAGACATTACATAAAATGTGCACTGCACAGCATACTCTTACCTATAATATTCACATATAAAGAAAAAGAAGACGACACATCTGATATATAGAAGGAGCATGCACTCTCTTAATCTTGATAAGCAAATGCCCACTCCATACAACATAATCAGCATATCAACCCTCGATTAAACCCAGGGAGAAAAGGAAAAAAAAAATAATAAAGAGGCTTTTGCTACTTGCCATCAGCAATGAGATGATCCACTCGTACTCTGGAGCAATATTTTGCATAATAAGGCCAACACCCATTGAACTGTTGTTAGTATGTAACAAAATTGTTGTTCCGTAGGTGACCCTTGATCTTACAACAGGGTGCAAACTTCCTCTCCTCTTCCCTTATACATCCAAATTTCACCACATTACCCTGAAACCATATGATATTTTGAACTTATGTTAATCACGATTCTGAACAAACCATAGACATTAAATAGACGAGCTGGATAATTCTAAAGCTGATAGGATCTACTCCAGAGTAAAGAGCTTGAATTTTTTCCTTACAGTAATATTTAGTCTGCATAATTTTCATAGTACACTAATAACCTGCTTGACTATTTAGGTATAGACAGATAGCCTCAGCTGAATCATCGAGTTTCTTTTATCCTTTACCAACAGAATCATGTAAATTTAGTCAAAACGATTGTTCTGCAGTGCACGCACTCCTAAGTCTTACGAGCAGTTTCATGACCTAAAAATAACAATCCTGACAAATACAAAGTAACCTCATGATTTAATAAAAGCAAATTGACATGTATATCAAAGGTAAGGTATACAAAACAATGTCATTAACTTGAACGTGAAGACAAAGATCAGGCAATATTCTACAGAAGCAATTACCATGGATCAACAAAGAATCCAATTAGCAGAAGCAGATCAGACAAGTATACCTCCTCAGCTCCCTCATAACAAGTACAACTCAGAAAGAGTTCATCTCCAAGCAGTAGGTCCTCCTCTTCACTAGCATCTTAGCAGCGGTTCCATAAGGTTCCTCGAATGCTGTGGATATCCAAGATATGTCTGTGGCATCCTTTTTTGAAGCAGACTGTTCACTAGGCCTAATAGCGACCAAAGTTGCCCCTTTTAGAACCATCCCATTGGGCAACTCTAGTTGAGGTGCATACCAGAGCCTCATATTGAGAGCGGGGACAAGAGTCCTCTTTGAGGCTGAAGAAACAGATAAAGGCTTGATCCTCAGCTCCTCCAGCTGATGTCTGTTCATACACAGCACTCCCTGCCCGTCTGAATCAGTCAAAACCAAACTATCAAGCGTGTTATGCTCTGTAATGATGGGTTGGAGCAGATAGTGCCTCGCAGATGCAGCGATCAGAGAGCTGATTGTCCATACGACCCTCAGCTTCAATGCTCCGTTTGTGTAGAATGACTCGGGTATGCTTCCGCTGTCATCTGCTACAGCAGCAGCAGCGGCACAAAGCCCGTCAGCCCCATCCTCAAATCCCCCCTTGGAGTGTACCACCGAAGAAGCACCGAGAATAACGCAGTTATCAAGAGTTGATCCAAAATCAGCTCTCCATTTGAGCAACACCCCATCATCGATCCCTAATTCACCACTAGGAAGCTCGATCCGTAAGAATCGAATCTCATTGAAATTTTTCAGAACCTGGGTGGGAGAGTGGTGGGTGACGCCTCCTTGGTCCAATTCCCCGTCGTCATCGCTCCCAACAGAAAGCGAGGAAGATCCGAGTTGAGCTGCAGAAGAAGCAGGACCCAGGAAGGAAGACGTGCGTTTGGGGCCAAGGAAGAGACCCAGGGTTTGGAGAGGCTTCACGATGTTACCGACGAAGGCGCGAAAGAGCGTACATAAGGGGTTGCGGGACTTATCAGCAGAGGTAGGGGAAGAGGAATCGTCATCGGAGATGACGCAGTCGACACGGACGATGACAGTATCGACTTGAGGAACGAGCGAGTGAAAGCGGCGACAGACGACGCAGCATCTTCCGAGCGCTTTGACGTCGGCGATCTTATTAAAGATGAGGAGAAGAAGTGAATCGGGAAGGCGATCGAAGTGGTCGGCGTCGGCCCAGAAAGAGGCTTGGTGAAGGCGAGAAGGGTCTTGGCGGAGAGCGGAGGACATCACGGGGAGGGAGTAGATCGATGAGGATACGGTCCGCCCGCCTCAATCAAAGAAGCCCGAACAGGAGAGACAGATCTGATCTGGTGGAAATCGAGAGAGGAGAACAACAGAGGAACGTAGAGGATAGATCCACCCACGGTTTGCACTTTGATTCACAGCTCAGAGTATGGGGACTTGGCTATGCAACTTCGCTAGTATTATACATTTTAAAATTAATATTATTCTGTTAGATATATGGGCGCAGCTGTGCGGAGCGGATTAGAATTCGGGTTTATTCGGAACATGAATGAGTTAAACTTAACACAGATGACTCAGCAATGGAGAATTCAGGTCTGGCAGGAGAAGCGGGTTAATACGAAACAAATGGACTAAAAGGATTCCAAAGACGTATCAGAATCACCAATAATCTGGTGGCGGAACTGTGAGCTATAATAGACGGTCTAACCATGGCAGCGAATTTGGATGTGCAGGATCTGCACGTCGAAGCAAACGTTCAGGAAGCAGATGCAGATAGACCACTAATGTCTCTCTTTTTGGATTGCAGGAAGCTTATTTTGAATTTTAACAAATTCAAAATCAGACACGTGTTCCGGAAAGCAAATAGATGGCTAAGGAAATTGTTAATTTGGATGAGTTTTTTCATACACTAATGAATCCTCACTCAGATATTTTGAAGTTCCTGATATTTGATAGGCAATGGAAATCCACTTCTATAATAGTTAAAGGGCAATTAGTTATTTGCTTCTTTTTTTTTATTTACCAAAAAAAAAAATATGAAAAGGCTGTTTGTGTTTGAGTTTGAGTCATTTATTTATTCCTTTTAATTTTAATGGTGTTCCTAGTTGCACCATCAAAGAGACAAAGAAAGGAGAGTTATTTTTCCTCAACATTAGCGAGTCCAATTATATTTATGTTTAAGTGTTTTCATAATTAATTAAAGTAGTTGAAGTTATTATTTATTTTGGGAAGTTGCGGAATACCTTCTGTTAAGGAAAAAAAAAAAAGTAAAATACGAGTTTACCCCCTAAAGTTTGAGCCGAATTTAATATTTTGTCTTAATGTTTAAAATTTGAAATTTTAGTTATAATGTTTGGACACGATTAAAAATTCTCCCTTAACATCAATTATCCGTTAATTTCAGACGAATTCGTTGACATGTGCGGCTCACATTACGTATTAACATTCTGAGTTGATGAATTTGTCTTCTATGATTTTCATTCCTCCCTCATGTTCAGTAAAATTCTCTCATGAGACAGAACAACAACAATCCACCTCAGCCTTGAATCCACCCCGAAATCCTCCGCCCAGTGCCGCCACAAGATCAAGAAACTCCGTCGACGGTTCCACGCGGAGAAGCAGTGCTGCGGTAACTTCAAAGGTAGGGTTTTTTTCTTCTGGGATTTGTTTGAACTCATGGCAACAATAGAAACAACCGCTTCAGAACCCGTTACCTCGAGGAGCCACGGTAAGAAGAACTCTAGGGTTGCGAATTTCGATCAAAGTCACGATTGATCACGATTTGGAGGGTGGGTCGAAAACTTTTGCTAATGTTGTTTTAGGTCTTAGTCCTTTAAATGCTGGAAAATATATATATGAAGAAATTAGACATTGTTTTGGGTGTAGGACATGAATTAAGAGGTGGATTACACTCATAAAGAAGTTTTAAAGCTTATGAAGAAGAGTTTTAAAGCTTATGAAGAAGATGACGAGGACACCATAGGTGTTGTTAACTACATTATAGTCTTGATGATGATGATGATGAAGAAGACGATGTAATTGAATTTCTTGTAAAATCATTAGGTAACTGACACTTGGTCTCATCGGAGCTCCAACCAAGAAAATACATCAGAATTTCTTCCATGCTCGATTCTTACATTGACGATGATGAATACAAAAAAAAACTCCAAAGGGTGAGTAGGGCACTTTTGTCTTTACATTGACGGTAAAGAAGAATTTTTAATGGTCTTCAAACATTATGATTAAAATTTCAAATTTTAAACATTAAATGAAAATTTTCAATTCGACTCAAACTTTAGGGGGCAAACTCATATTTTACCAACAAAAAAAAAAACTTTTCGAAATTCCTATTTTCCATTTCATAAATTTTGGACAACTGAATACATATACCACATTTCGATCCGGTTTATATTCCACCAATATCACTATCGCTGCTGGGTGATGTACGATCAGATCAATGTATATACTACGTTGCTGCTTCCATCGGTGAAAACACACGAGAAATGGCAGGCAGATCACATCACATGATACCCTTTTAATGTCTTCTTCGCCTTCCATTAAAATTCTTTTATATATTTGTTAAACAATCTTCATTGCATTTTCAGAAGAAGAGAAATAATAGTTTGCTAACCCCCTGGAGGCAGTAGTAGCAAACTAAAACAGAGTAGCATTAGCATATATAGCATTCGGATTCAACATAAAAAATGAAATAGTCACACAACTGCAGCAGCAGCAGCAGCTGGAGGAATGCATGACAATTGACATAGACAGTGTGTGTCCGACTGGCGACATCTTGGGATTAATTTAGTTAGAGACGAGGAGAAATACGAGGTGGGTTATCCCATTCAGTGAAGATGTGATGACGGGAGATCTCCTTGAGGGAACGACACCCACTTAAGGCCATGGTCAGCTCAAACTCGTCTCTCAGCATCTGCAGTACTTTCCTCACTCCAGACTCGCCTTCGGATGCCAGTGAGAACACCACTGGTCTACCAATCTAGGATTTAAATAATACCATCACACACACATATATTATGCATGTTTATATCATATCATATATAAATGAAAGAAAGAAAGAAAGAAAGAAATACATATACTACTCACAAAAATGCCAGATGCACCAAGAGCAAGCGCCTTGAACACATCTGTTCCCCGACGGACTCCACCATCTAGGAAAACCGGTACTCTTCCTTGAGCTGCTTTCACTACCTAAGGGAGGGAGGGAGGGAGATATTAATCAACTCTGTTTGTATGTATGATTGTGATACAACAGATTGAGTCATTCTGATCATAAATATTAATGATCACACACCACACCTCTTCCAAGGCCATGATAGTTGCAGGGACGTAGTCCAGTTGGCGTGCTCCATGATTGGATACTATGATTCCAGCGGCTCCATTTTGTACGGCCAATCTCGCTGTCATCATCAACATTTATCATAGTACTAAACCTTTAATTATATATATATATATATATGAACTGATCAAATCATGCATTCTTAAGATAGCTATGTAGTAGAGCTGGGTTTAGTAATCATTGTACCGTCTTCAGCAGTTAAAACACCCTTCACCAGAATTGGAAGAGAGGTGATTGTCTGCAGCCACTTTACGTCCTGCAGTAACAGACATCCATGTAAGAACTATATATTGTATTGTCCAACCTCTTCTCAGCAATAAATTTCTACTTTCAAAATGATGCAGTAATTGAACAACTGACCTTCCAGCTGAGGGTCCGATCAATTTGTCCCGCAACATAGGACGCGAGCCCAGAATCATCAGTCTGATCAACAATATATAGAACACACATCATCATTATGTCATCACCCACATGAGTGATTGACAGAAAGGTCCCCAGATTCCTACTATATAGTCTATTTCTTAATAAATGAATAAGATATAGTGCTTTTACCTTATCCATTGTCCCAAGATCCAATCCCTCAAAGTTCTTCAATGTCAGGTAAGGAGGCAGAGTGAATCTTCAACATTTGAAAGAAAAATTCAAACATTTGCTTGACCATTTTGGAAGGTTGTAAACACATTTTCGTAACCAATCAACTCATCCTTACATTTGATATACATATATGTTGAAATAATTAATTACCGGTTCTTAATATCAGCTTCCCTGCGTCCAAGCCTAGGGGTATCCACAGTAAGGGCAATGGCCTTGAAACCAGCTCTCTCTGCTCTTCTCACAAGTTGGGCCACCACATTCCTGTCTTTGTACACCTATATGTACACATATATATTAAGTAAGTAGTAGTACCAGTAACCCAACACCACCATGCACATTATTATAGAGGAGCTTTATATAATGAAAGTAGCACTTTCTTTAACAGACTTATTATCTCGCTCACAAAACAGATGGATGGATATATATATATAAAGAGAGAGAGAGAGAGAGACAAAGAGAGAGAGAGGGAGAACTCACATAAAGCTGGAAAAAGCGAATTCCAGGTCCTGTTGAAGCGACCTCTTCGACACTCGAGGTAGCCCACGATGACAGCGTCTGAAATATATACATAAGAAAAATAAGGTTGATTCATTGATCATAATCAAGACAAAAACAAAAAAGTTGAAAAAAAAATAGCAGTGGAAATAGAGGAATGGCAGGCAAGGTAAGGCATGCTGATTCAGAGCAAATGCATGTAGTAAGTACCATAATAGTGCCTGCTGCTGATGCTGCTCTTGCTGTGGCATATTCTCCTGCAGAAACAAATAGACAAAATAAACCATATTACTCCCTAATTCTGAAAAAACTTATTTCTTCAAATTGTGATCTATCTATCAACTAGCAAACTTTTAATTCCATTCGTCCAATAACCAGTGAGTGTCATCTATGAGATAGTCAAACTAATTGTGTGTCCATCAGAAAGTCAATATATTCACTAGAACGTTTGCACCAGGGTCGGCGAAACAAGAATCAAGAACTGTATGGTTAAACTGTTAAACTCTAAAACATATGGCCAACTGATCAATGAAGATACTCCCCCTAACCCAATACTAAGACAAAGACACTAGGTGGTAGCTATTCTATCTACTGGTTGGAAAATCAACAACTTTAAGCTGAGTATAATAAAGATCTATACACAGTGGTCTATAATACTATATATAAATGAAAATAAGAAGTATAATATAGACCTTCAGGATGAGCCATTTTCTGCATGGCTGTTGGAGCAATCATGATAGGCATTGAGATTTTGAACCCCAGAATAGTAGTTGTCATGTCTATCTTGCTCACATCAATAAGAATACGAGGCCGGAATCTGAACAAATACGCACACAACATCATACTCTAATTATTATCATTGGGTAATAGGTCGGTAAGAGAGGTACTTTAAATTAATTAATAGAGCGTGCATACAAAATTCTTGAAAATGCATTAGTGTTTTCTTGAAGAGTCCACTGATCTTCTGCACCAGAGGCATAATAGTCATAGATCATCTTTGGAAGCTTTTGCTTTGCAATCTCCTGATACTCTGTCACATTGGTGATCTCCATCTGTCATTCAATGCATGATGAGTTCATTAATCAGATCCATCAATTAACTATGTTGTCAGCTTAATCAATCTTTATCATTTCATGATTACAATATCAAAATAAACAAACTGGCAAGTTGCTTCATCCTTTAGTCTCTCTGGTTTTGTTATTTCCTTAAGGAAGAATATAACTGAATGAATTTCTTACAATGACACCTCTGTGAATGATGAGTTAACTTGCCAATATAGTGATCAGTGAGTCAAACCAGATTATATAGGATGAAATCTCAATCATAATCAACCTATTAGATATATTTACCAAATATCATTCATTTCAAACAACAATAGGCTAGCTAGCTAAAGATATCGTTGACCTTCTTCTTCTAATAATAATAATAATAACTATGTATTCTACTTGATCAACAATTTGCTGCATATAATATCTAATTTTCAGTTGAGGTGAAATTCACACAAGCACGTACATGGGTGGAATCATGATCTCAGGATGAATATATATATAACATGCATGAATGAATTAAGAGAGCAATGGTAAACCCAGATCCTTCACAGCTCAATGGTAAGCCTGCCTTATATATATATATATATATGATGAAACTGATCATTAAATACTGAAAGCCACTTCCTGATTGCTTAAAAAATATTGACTTGCTCATTAATCCCTGCCGGGAACTAACACAAGCAGGCAAACCATAGATGATGACAAACATCAGCAACACTAATTCTAATAACAGCAGCAGTTGATTATATTTATAATCGACGAAGCCATTCAAGAAATCCATCCGTCAACCGAGAAAGAGATAGAGCGACACACCTTGAGGGAGGGAGGGAGCTCGTGATGAGTGTGAAATGTTTGAGAAGGAGGAAGTGCAACAATGCGTGTTTTGATGAGAGTGAGAAGGAGCGACGCACGGATAATTTCTTACGTAAGAGCAAGGAGACAAATATCGAACAGCGTGTAAATAATAATAAATTAATATACAAATAAAAAGAAGAAAATATGATAAATGACAAGAACGTGTAGGGTAGAACTGGATTGAAATGTCTGGCTAGATCAGAGCAGCCAATACAGTGTGGATTGGCTTTTCAAGGTGAGTATTTGAAGCCAAATCTGCTCCTATGGATCAGACTTTTGTGGAGCAGCATTTTTTCATTTTTATTTATCATACTAACATTTTTAATATGCATGACATGATCATTTCAGATATGGTTGTTTATGTTTTTCTTGGCCTAAATTAGTTCAATCTCTATTTTAATATGAGAGAGTCGATGAAATTATTGCCGAATTAGAATACACCGGACATGTTCAACTTAATCCATTTTACATTATCCTAGGTTGTTTGCATATGGGATATGCCTCAACTATGATCTTACGCTTCTTTTTATTTGATTGATACATCATAACTATAACCCATACCGTACGTAGTGTTTAAGCATTTTCTTCTCCTCAAGATGGTATGCAGCGACGCTGGAAATGCTATTTATTCCGTTGATTTGAAGAGTTCTGTAAGCATGCATGTTGAATTAAGTAAGAGACCACAGAGAGATCTCTTCCTGTAAGTTACCAAACCCTGAGACTGAGTCAGGGATAATGTTGATTGATTTGTACCTTTCAAAATACATTTGCACTTGAAGAACATATTAGAGCAAGACGGACCGTTGATGATCTCTCTTCTCATGAATCATTATATAATATTTGCATCTCATCTCAGCAGATTATTATTCTAAGATGGATGGATGGATGGATGGATGATGAGAGTTGATATTCTGAACTTTCCTTCCCTTCCCTTCCAATTGAGTTGATCTATCTTCAACTCAATTTGGAACTACAGCAAACTCCGATGGACAAAGGCTGAACAAATAACTAAAGAGAGACGGAATGAACATGCTTTAGAACAATAGTTAAAAGGTGTCAAGTGCTTTAGCCAAAAATCTAGGCAATAACTATGAAGACTTTGCTGTACATTTATCTCAATCCCAGTGAAACATGTATAGAGAATAGGGGGAATCCCAAAGAAAAAAGAACATTTTAGACAAAGCTCCCAAATCCTTAATCTCTTCTACATTTACAACATGAATGGATTGATGATGAAAAATATTCAATGCTAATCATCAAATCTCCTCCAAAAACTATTAGGCCAGGTAGTTGTAGATCTGTGGGTTACTCTTGTCCCGCTCTAAATACTCCCTGTCTATCAAGCTCTCTATCCTTTTCTTCAAATCAGATGGCTTTATCGGAAACTTTAACTGCAAGTTCATCCCAACAATACACATTTCTCACCCTTACATTATATTGAATACATAACTATCTTCAATTTAAACCCAAAATTACGTACCTGTTGAAATAGCTCAGTTATCAGAAGTGTGTGGCTCAGCACTTTCCTTGTCTTCATTATTCGGACTATTGCAGCATCAACCTGTTTTGACCAATATGCCATACATATTATTACCCACACCCCCTCGGTCAGGCTGCTTCACAAAATTACCCTTAACTAAAATCTGTAATGTATATGCAACAACAGGAAAAGCAAGTAAGACCTGATACTGACGATCCTGGAATACTCTCTCGGTGGTGCTTGTATTTTCCTCCACAGTTTCCTTCATTTGGATGGCATTCACCTGCAAGATCCAACCATCATGTATGTATATTTCATTGTTTATTAAAAAAACAATATATATATATACAACTTTGGCAGAATGCATAAAACTAAAACAGAGGATGTTCTACCTCAGTTCATATATATATATATACACACATTATAAATACAATAAAAAGAAGAATAAAAAAAACATTAGGGCTGCAATTTCAAAAATACATCAGCACTTTCTTTCATAAACCAATTTGCAACTTGAGGACTTGGATTAGCTCTGCAGAAAATAACATAGATGTTACCTTTATACGATAAAGAGGCACACTAAAAGTGTCATTGAACTCGAAAGAATCATTGTTCTCAACGTCCCTGCCTTTGGGCAGCTGTAAGAAATAATAAAAGGGTTAGAAGAGATGAAACCCAAAAGACTACTCAGCACCTCTATCGGGACAAAAATGTAGATAATACATTGTACTCACCTTCTGAAGGACCCTCACTTTACCACATGCAAGAGACTGCAACGTTCTCCGCAGCTCCTTATCCTCAATGCCGGTGGAGTCTTTGATATCCTGGAAGCTGAGCCTCTGAGCATCATTAAACAGCATCAACACCACAGTCTGCAGGACAGTTGGAGAAACATATACATGATGGTTAGATCTTGGGCACTGAACTACATGTTTAAAGGAACAAAATGTAAACGGAAAGTAAACTAAAATTCACACTTTGCAGGCAGAATAATCTGCAAGAAAAAACTATGATAGATACCAAATAGAAGACACATTAAGATGAATCAACTCACCTGAAAAAGGGAAACTGACAGCTCCTTTTTACCTTTTGGAAAATTTGCTTTCAGGACGCACTGACCTAATGAATTTTGCCACATTAATCGTCTACCACTGTATTTACTCAAGTAAAACTCCTTGAATATCTCCTGTTAATAGCCAGAATGTTTAGGTCAGAGAATTATTGCCAAAATGCAATTAAAAACTATCACCGCTGTTGGTTCGAACATTACCTGGTAGACATTCAACTCGTGGGGGAGTCTAACATCCATGGGTGGGTATGTGGGCCAGTAACTGTAATTTAGTCACGAAAAAAAAAATAGTATTACCAAGTGATCAGAGTCTTGTTTTAGAGCAGAAAAGGTGATTGACTTACCCTGTAGTTAGGACATGAACACTCATTTCAATCCCAGATGGGAGTTTAGTCCTGGCCTGGGATGACTGCTTGAAGGATTCGTTGATCTCCTTTGATAATTCGATATCCTATGGTAGCCATGAAAAATTTCAATCAGTCATGCAAGGGGAATACAACTACATGAGACTGACAACAAAACAGAGAGAGGATGTCCACTACATGTTAGTTTGACTATACTATAACTATAAGCAACTAAGGAATAACTTGGACCACGAAAGGGGATCAGCTGTAGTCCATTTCAGAAAAACGAACTAGCCACTGAAACCCACTAGTCACACATGAGCTCTAAGAAAACATAATCTCGAAGTGCATTAAAGATGGAATGTCTCTCATGGATGACTTCTGACTAGAGGGGATTGGAACCAGAGCTATAATTGAAAATAAAAAAAAATTGAAATTCCTTAACTATGATCAAATGTCATTCCCCCTATTACGAAGATCACTCTTGTTTATGCTCACTGAAGACAACATACATGATCTATTTTACCCTTGGCTGATACAATACTCCAAACAGAATAATAGCATTTTCTAAAAAGTTCCATTCTGTGACTGTCAGTAGCTTCACTGATGGGATGCTTAGTGACTACATATTGCTACAAAGTACAAATTCTACAGTGGATTCAGACATTTAATGCAAATAACCACCTTGAACATTCCCTCAAGTTTGTTTGTGAATTGACTGCCACACTCAGTCTTCAGCTGTATCAGCAAGAGAAATGTGTTAAAAAAAAAAAAGGTGAGAAGTGATGATAGCACATGATTGGTGATACGTAGGAGAGCAATATATGCTATGTTTAACGATGTGAATATAAAGGCGAGAAATATATGCTAAACCTTTGTGATCATGGACTTCTCTGCATCGATTGAGGCGCTCTTTCCCAATAGCAACCGCTTTGCAAGATCCTTCTTATAAAATGCCTCAAACACATCTTTACCCTTAATTAGTACATAGAAGTCAGCTACCAGAAGATAGAAGTAGCAATTATCCTAGAAAGAATTCTCTTAGTCAGTAACCTGTTGCTGGTGGCATCTTCCAAGGCCATGATAGTTGCAGGGACGTAGTCCAGTTGGCGTGCTCCATGATTGGATACTATGATTCCAGCGGCTCCATTTTGTACGGCCAATCTCGCTGTCATCATCAACATTTATCATAGTACTAAACCTTTAATTATATATATATATATATATGAACTGATCAAATCATGCATTCTTAAGATAGCTATGTAGTAGAGCTGGGTTTAGTAATCATTGTACCGTCTTCAGCAGTTAAAACACCCTTCACCAGAATTGGAAGAGAGGTGATTGTCTGCAGCCACTTTACGTCCTGCAGTAACAGACATCCATGTAAGAACTATATATTGTATTGTCCAACCTCTTCTCAGCAATAAATTTCTACTTTCAAAATGATGCAGTAATTGAACAACTGACCTTCCAGCTGAGGGTCCGATCAATTTGTCCCGCAACATAGGACGCGAGCCCAGAATCATCAGTCTGATCAACAATATATAGAACACACATCATCATTATGTCATCACCCACATGAGTGATTGACAGAAAGGTCCCCAGATTCCTACTATATAGTCTATTTCTTAATAAATGAATAAGATATAGTGCTTTTACCTTATCCATTGTCCCAAGATCCAATCCCTCAAAGTTCTTCAATGTCAGGTAAGGAGGCAGAGTGAATCTTCAACATTTGAAAGAAAAATTCAAACATTTGCTTGACCATTTTGGAAGGTTGTAAACACATTTTCGTAACCAATCAACTCATCCTTACATTTGATATACATATATGTTGAAATAATTAATTACCGGTTCTTAATATCAGCTTCCCTGCGTCCAAGCCTAGGGGTATCCACAGTAAGGGCAATGGCCTTGAAACCAGCTCTCTCTGCTCTTCTCACAAGTTGGGCCACCACATTCCTGTCTTTGTACACCTATATGTACACATATATATTAAGTAAGTAGTAGTACCAGTAACCCAACACCACCATGCACATTATTATAGAGGAGCTTTATATAATGAAAGTAGCACTTTCTTTAACAGACTTATTATCTCGCTCACAAAACAGATGGATGGATATATATATATAAAGAGAGAGAGAGAGAGAGACAAAGAGAGAGAGAGGGAGAACTCACATAAAGCTGGAAAAAGCGAATTCCAGGTCCTGTTGAAGCGACCTCTTCAACACTCGAGGTAGCCCACGATGACAGCGTCTGAAATATATACATAAGAAAAATAAGGTTGATTCATTGATCATAATCAAGACAAAAACAAAAAAGTTGAAAAAAAAAATAGCAGTGGAAATAGAGGAATGGCAGGCAAGGTAAGGCATGCTGATTCAGAGCAAATGCATGTAGTAAGTACCATAATAGTGCCTGCTGCTGATGCTGCTCTTGCTGTGGCATATTCTCCTGCAGAAACAAATAGACAAAATAAACCATATTACTCCCTAATTCTGAAAAAACTTATTTCTTCAAATTGTGATCTATCTATCAACTAGCAAACTTTTAATTCCATTCGTCCAATAACCAGTGAGTGTCATCTATGAGATAGTCAAACTAATTGTGTGTCCATCAGAAAGTCAATATATTCACTAGAACGTTTGCACCAGGGTCGGCGAAACAAGAATCAAGAACTGTATGGTTAAACTGTTAAACTCTAAAACATATGGCCAACTGATCAATGAAGATACTCCCCCTAACCCAATACTAAGACAAAGACACTAGGTGGTAGCTATTCTATCTACTGGTTGGAAAATCAACAACTTTAAGCTGAGTATAATAAAGATCTATACACAGTGGTCTATAATACTATATATAAATGAAAATAAGAAGTATAATATAGACCTTCAGGATGAGCCATTTTCTGCATGGCTGTTGGAGCAATCATGATAGGCATTGAGATTTTGAACCCCAGAATAGTAGTTGTCATGTCTATCTTGCTCACATCAATAAGAATACGAGGCCGGAATCTGAACAAATACGCACACAACATCATACTCTAATTATTATCATTGGGTAATAGGTCGGTAAGAGAGGTACTTTAAATTAATTAATAGAGCGTGCATACAAAATTCTTGAAAATGCATTAGTGTTTTCTTGAAGAGTCCACTGATCTTCTGCACCAGAGGCATAATAGTCATAGATCATCTTTGGAAGCTTTTGCTTTGCAATCTCCTGATACTCTGTCACATTGGTGATCTCCATCTGTCATTCAATGCATGATGAGTTCATTAATCAGATCCATCAATTAACTATGTTGTCAGCTTAATCAATCTTTATCATTTCATGATTACAATATCAAAATAAACAAACTGGCAAGTTGCTTCATCCTTTAGTCTCTCTGGTTTTGTTATTTCCTTAAGGAAGAATATAACTGAATGAATTTCTTACAATGACACCTCTGTGAATGATGAGTTAACTTGCCAATATAGTGATCAGTGAGTCAAACCAGATTATATAGGATGAAATCTCAATCATAATCAACCTATTAGATATATTTACCAAATATCATTCATTTCAAACAACAATAGGCTAGCTAGCTAAAGATATCGTTGACCTTCTTCTTCTAATAATAATAATAATAACTATGTATTCTACTTGATCAACAATTTGCTGCATATAATATCTAATTTTCAGTTGAGGTGAAATTCACACAAGCACGTACATGGGTGGAATCATGATCTCAGGATGAATATATATATAACATGCATGAATGAATTAAGAGAGCAATGGTAAACCCAGATCCTTCACAGCTCAATGGTAAGCCTGCCTTATATATATATATATATATGATGAAACTGATCATTAAATACTGAAAGCCACTTCCTGATTGCTTAAAAAATATTGACTTGCTCATTAATCCCTGCCGGGAACTAACACAAGCAGGCAAACCATAGATGATGACAAACATCAGCAACACTAATTCTAATAACAGCAGCAGTTGATTATATTTATAATCGACGAAGCCATTCAAGAAATCCATCCGTCAACCGAGAAAGAGATAGAGCGACACACCTTGAGGGAGGGAGGGAGCTCGTGATGAGTGTGAAATGTTTGAGAAGGAGGAAGTGCAACAATGCGTGTTTTGATGAGAGTGAGAAGGAGCGACGCACGGATAATTTCTTACGTAAGAGCAAGGAGACAAATATCGAACAGCGTGTAAATAATAATAAATTAATATACAAATAAAAAGAAGAAAATATGATAAATGACAAGAACGTGTAGGGTAGAACTGGATTGAAATGTCTGGCTAGATCAGAGCAGCCAATACAGTGTGGATTGGCTTTTCAAGGTGAGTATTTGAAGCCAAATCTGCTCCTATGGATCAGACTTTTGTGGAGCAGCATTTTTTCATTTTTATTTATCATACTAACATTTTTAATATGCATGACATGATCATTTCAGATATGGTTGTTTATGTTTTTCTTGGCCTAAATTAGTTCAATCTCTATTTTAATATGAGAGAGTCGATGAAATTATTGCCGAATTAGAATACACCGGACATGTTCAACTTAATCCATTTTACATTATCCTAGGTTGTTTGCATATGGGATATGCCTCAACTATGATCTTACGCTTCTTTTTATTTGATTGATACATCATAACTATAACCCATACCGTACGTAGTGTTTAAGCATTTTCTTCTCCTCAAGATGGTATGCAGCGACGCTGGAAATGCTATTTATTCCGTTGATTTGAAGAGTTCTGTAAGCATGCATGTTGAATTAAGTAAGAGACCACAGAGAGATCTCTTCCTGTAAGTTACCAAACCCTGAGACTGAGTCAGGGATAATGTTGATTGATTTGTACCTTTCAAAATACATTTGCACTTGAAGAACATATTAGAGCAAGACGGACCGTTGATGATCTCTCTTCTCATGAATCATTATATAATATTTGCATCTCATCTCAGCAGATTATTATTCTAAGATGGATGGATGGATGGATGGATGATGAGAGTTGATATTCTGAACTTTCCTTCCCTTCCCTTCCAATTGAGTTGATCTATCTTCAACTCAATTTGGAACTACAGCAAACTCCGATGGACAAAGGCTGAACAAATAACTAAAGAGAGACGGAATGAACATGCTTTAGAACAATAGTTAAAAGGTGTCAAGTGCTTTAGCCAAAAATCTAGGCAATAACTATGAAGACTTTGCTGTACATTTATCTCAATCCCAGTGAAACATGTATAGAGAATAGGGGGAATCCCAAAGAAAAAAGAACATTTTAGACAAAGCTCCCAAATCCTTAATCTCTTCTACATTTACAACATGAATGGATTGATGATGAAAAATATTCAATGCTAATCATCAAATCTCCTCCAAAAACTATTAGGCCAGGTAGTTGTAGATCTGTGGGTTACTCTTGTCCCGCTCTAAATACTCCCTGTCTATCAAGCTCTCTATCCTTTTCTTCAAATCAGATGGCTTTATCGGAAACTTTAACTGCAAGTTCATCCCAACAATACACATTTCTCACCCTTACATTATATTGAATACATAACTATCTTCAATTTAAACCCAAAATTACGTACCTGTTGAAATAGCTCAGTTATCAGAAGTGTGTGGCTCAGCACTTTCCTTGTCTTCATTATTCGGACTATTGCAGCATCAACCTGTTTTGACCAATATGCCATACATATTATTACCCACACCCCCTCGGTCAGGCTGCTTCACAAAATTACCCTTAACTAAAATCTGTAATGTATATGCAACAACAGGAAAAGCAAGTAAGACCTGATACTGACGATCCTGGAATACTCTCTCGGTGGTGCTTGTATTTTCCTCCACAGTTTCCTTCATTTGGATGGCATTCACCTGCAAGATCCAACCATCATGTATGTATATTTCATTGTTTATTAAAAAAACAATATATATATATACAACTTTGGCAGAATGCATAAAACTAAAACAGAGGATGTTCTACCTCAGTTCATATATATATATATACACACATTATAAATACAATAAAAAGAAGAATAAAAAAAACATTAGGGCTGCAATTTCAAAAATACATCAGCACTTTCTTTCATAAACCAATTTGCAACTTGAGGACTTGGATTAGCTCTGCAGAAAATAACATAGATGTTACCTTTATACGATAAAGAGGCACACTAAAAGTGTCATTGAACTCGAAAGAATCATTGTTCTCAACGTCCCTGCCTTTGGGCAGCTGTAAGAAATAATAAAAGGGTTAGAAGAGATGAAACCCAAAAGACTACTCAGCACCTCTATCGGGACAAAAATGTAGATAATACATTGTACTCACCTTCTGAAGGACCCTCACTTTACCACATGCAAGAGACTGCAACGTTCTCCGCAGCTCCTTATCCTCAATGCCGGTGGAGTCTTTGATATCCTGGAAGCTGAGCCTCTGAGCATCATTAAACAGCATCAACACCACAGTCTGCAGGACAGTTGGAGAAACATATACATGATGGTTAGATCTTGGGCACTGAACTACATGTTTAAAGGAACAAAATGTAAACGGAAAGTAAACTAAAATTCACACTTTGCAGGCAGAATAATCTGCAAGAAAAAACTATGATAGATACCAAATAGAAGACACATTAAGATGAATCAACTCACCTGAAAAAGGGAAACTGACAGCTCCTTTTTACCTTTTGGAAAATTTGCTTTCAGGACGCACTGACCTAATGAATTTTGCCACATTAATCGTCTACCACTGTATTTACTCAAGTAAAACTCCTTGAATATCTCCTGTTAATAGCCAGAATGTTTAGGTCAGAGAATTATTGCCAAAATGCAATTAAAAACTATCACCGCTGTTGGTTCGAACATTACCTGGTAGACATTCAACTCGTGGGGGAGTCTAACATCCATGGGTGGGTATGTGGGCCAGTAACTGTAATTTAGTCACGAAAAAAAAAATAGTATTACCAAGTGATCAGAGTCTTGTTTTAGAGCAGAAAAGGTGATTGACTTACCCTGTAGTTAGGACATGAACACTCATTTCAATCCCAGATGGGAGTTTAGTCCTGGCCTGGGATGACTGCTTGAAGGATTCGTTGATCTCCTTTGATAATTCGATATCCTATGGTAGCCATGAAAAATTTCAATCAGTCATGCAAGGGGAATACAACTACATGAGACTGACAACAAAACAGAGAGAGGATGTCCACTACATGTTAGTTTGACTATACTATAACTATAAGCAACTAAGGAATAACTTGGACCACGAAAGGGGATCAGCTGTAGTCCATTTCAGAAAAACGAACTAGCCACTGAAACCCACTAGTCACACATGAGCTCTAAGAAAACATAATCTCGAAGTGCATTAAAGATGGAATGTCTCTCATGGATGACTTCTGACTAGAGGGGATTGGAACCAGAGCTATAATTGAAAATAAAAAAAAATTGAAATTCCTTAACTATGATCAAATGTCATTCCCCCTATTACGAAGATCACTCTTGTTTATGCTCACTGAAGACAACATACATGATCTATTTTACCCTTGGCTGATACAATACTCCAAACAGAATAATAGCATTTTCTAAAAAGTTCCATTCTGTGACTGTCAGTAGCTTCACTGATGGGATGCTTAGTGACTACATATTGCTACAAAGTACAAATTCTACAGTGGATTCAGACATTTAATGCAAATAACCACCTTGAACATTCCCTCAAGTTTGTTTGTGAATTGACTGCCACACTCAGTCTTCAGCTGTATCAGCAAGAGAAATGTGTTAAAAAAAAAAAAGGTGAGAAGTGATGATAGCACATGATTGGTGATACGTAGGAGAGCAATATATGCTATGTTTAACGATGTGAATATAAAGGCGAGAAATATATGCTAAACCTTTGTGATCATGGACTTCTCTGCATCGATTGAGGCGCTCTTTCCCAATAGCAACCGCTTTGCAAGATCCTTCTTATAAAATGCCTCAAACACATCTTTACCCTTAATTAGTACATAGAAGTCAGCTACCAGAAGATAGAAGTAGCAATTATCCTAGAAAGAATTTTCTTAGTCAGTAACCTGTTGCTGGTGGCATCTTACCTGGATAAACCTAAATAGAACCAAAACTTTATCAAGTGTGCTTTCCAACTCCTCTTCTGAAGTCCCTTTATTACCAGCACGAAGTTTCTCATCCAGAAATTTGGCAATCAACTCAGCGGGTCGGTTCTGTCAAGCATATGCACAATTCATTTTCCTTGACATAACATGAGGGCAGTAAGTTACTTTTTACCCAGTCATTACTTTAAATTTTGATCATCAAACTCAAATATTCATATTTGTAATCCGGTATCCTGCACCTCTACGCTAACTTTGCTATATAGCCAGTTTCTGGCTATATTTCCAGCAACAGAGCTGCAAAAAGTGTTCCGCTTGCAAGTAAAAATCAACCAGGAGCAACAGAGATGGAAACATACTCACCTGCCGGAGATTAATTAGATGCTCAAAAGAATCCTTTATGGTATTGGAAAATGTTTCATTCTTGGAAAAGCTTTCCTCCCAAACAGTATCAAGTGCACCCTTAAATTCAAGAAGTGCTGATACCATATCTTTATCTTTTTCTTCATCCATGATGGTGCTTTGCCCGGTCTTTCGAATGTATGAGCTAAGAGCCTGACGCAGGGCCTCAAGTGCATTGACCCTCGAGAAGAGTTGATACATTCTCTGAAGATCCTCGGTACGATTTCCGTCCATTAGCATCATGAAACCCTGGAAAGAGACAATGTTATAGATAGATATTGATTTTTTCTATATATAATTATACAAATACACCAACAAAGAGACACAAATACTATATACTGACATACATGTATGCAATTATGGTGAGGTTCACATTATCATGTATAAGTAGAGTTAGTAAGCTTAACTAGTTATGGTTGGAGACCATAGATTTACAAAGTATGAAACCGATAAATACACACTGCCGTCATCATTAAAATATGCAACACATTTTCTTGTAAAATATATGCACCAGTGACAAACATTAAGAGGAGATAAAAAAAAGCAAAGATTACACAGTGTGTTATTTCGCACCTTATCAAGAATAGAAGCTATATGCCGCTCAAGAAGCTGCCTTTCAGTAGTTGCAATTAGAGGCTTCCTAGTGCTTGCATCCAGATAAAGTAAGCATCTGTCATACTCTTCATGCAACCTAACCTGAAATTTATCGCTAGATCAACTTTCACAGAGATAATAGGGCAAGCCATGTTTCCCTAAGGTATCAAAGTATGAGATGGAGTTCATAAAGCATCAGATACCATAAACTAGGATGTGTTCAATACTTCCTTCGTATAGCAGATTCCTAAGAAATCACACAAAATTCTGCCATATGTTCTGGCTGCTTCACCTCCAATATACGGCTAGCAGGTCACTTAATGAGATAACTCTATACTTGAATGTAAATGCAGCAAAATCATAATATATACTAGGATAAAAGAAGACTGTGTACCTCCACGTGCTTCAGATAATCCGGAACATCAGATTGTTGCATATACTTCATGCCTTCAGCCGCATAAAATTCAGATGTACACACGAGGAACGGTTTCTCAAAGCTTTCAGAGTAAATTCCAAGAGCAGTAAACATCTTCAGGAGATGATTAAGTAGAGTTCTATCAACTGCTTCACCTAATCTGAGAAACCCACACATAAAGATTAATTTCATATGTGCTTGTACTTCCAATAAGATAGAGCTTTGTGCTCAACATACTAAATACACAGTGATAGATTTAAAGATATGATAACTAAACGCTGCCACGAGGAGAAACTCACTGTTCATATTATACTCTTGAACTATAGGTATTCTTCAGAAAAAGTTGTACTGTCACTTGTCATCACTGTTTATAAATAGTGCTCAATTAAGTACACCAATCCATCCATCAATTCGGTCAGAGATTAAACCATCAGATACAAGCAAAACTCATACCAGCATACTTTTTAGCTAGGGTTAGTTTCAACAATAACATACACATTGAGATAATAACTGAAGTTGTTTCAATTCACGAATCTTCCATTAAAGTGGGAGTTCAAAGAATAATTAATCAAAAACAAACAAGCAAGCTAACGGTTGAATTGTTTTGAATAGTGGAGAAGGTAAAATTACTTTCTCAAGCTTCAAAGATGCACTCTATTTTTATTGACTCACATTCAATCATATACAATACAAAGTTCGCCATCTACAAAATTATCCGCTTATAAGGAAATAGGTGAAAAGGCCTAATTCTAAGATGCAAGAAATCAAGCATGTTTTCTTTAAATTTAGAAGTTGTGCTCCTCATTCCGCTAATTTGATGACAAAGACTAAAATGTATGATAAAACATCAGTGAGAAGTACCTTTCCCGTTCAATCATTCTTAAAAGGCCAGTAACAGTTTTGTGCTCAACTTCAGTGGACAAAGAGAGGTGCTTCCTGAAAAGCAGCAATCCCATGTCCCACAAGGACCGGACATTTGGGGTTTGCTTTACATATGTTCTATCCAGGAACAAGGCTATGCCACGTATCATCAACATTTGATCACAAAGATCTTGCCAACATCTCTCAACAAATGACAAAAATACAGCCAAATCAGGGCTTTGACCCACCAGAGACTGTAGAGCAGTAGATATATGTGCTTCACATTCCTTTTCAATTCGTTGATAGAGATTTCCACCCAATTTGTGCAGACACAGATTATTAACAGCCTAAAAATCAATTCAATAATTAGATCTCACAGACCTAAAAAGGATTCAGGAGAAAGCAAATATATTACAAATATATTCAGGACAAAGATTTTAGACATGCCTGGTAAAGGTTCTCCAGATCACAAGCAATCGGCTGCTTTAAAAAGATAGCATCCATCGCCAACTTAAGCTTTGCCCATGTATCCTCTTCAAAGTTTGGAGGCAGCGTCGGCTTAGCTTCACAAAAAATGAGCATCAGGCTGAGACAATTAGGCACTGCTGTATCTAAATACAGATACAGAAGAAGGAAACTAGGATTCAATAACTCTTGTCATTTTCTGATATAATTCTTCAAAAATAACCCTTGCTTCAAAAATAACTCTTGTAGAAAAAGGAAAACCAACATATAAATTAAAACGAATAACTATAAAAGCACTACATTGACATCATATACCAGAGGATCAAACAATCACGGATTCTTAAACACTGGTCTTTTGGATCAAGCTTGTAGGAAGCTCAGAAAACAGTGAAAAGTAGTAAACAAAAGAAAAACGTCAAATCCTCTTGTATATTAAAGTGCAAACCACGAAAGGTAACTGGACAAAGAGTAACAAAAATAGACAGAATTCAAGTGTACTAGTACGATACTCCAACTCAAAAACAATGGAGTTAATAGAAAATTCCAAAGAAATAAAGGGGACACCACACAGCTGGCCAGTGCATGAAACTAAAACATGCAGAAGCGTTAATTCAAACCATTATATGACGGTGAGGATCAAAAGTTAAAGCTGACCTACAAACTGTAGAGTGTAGAGGTTACTACTCTTATAGTGAAAGGAGAAAGGAAAAAAAAAACTTAAATGTAGATCTAAGGAGCTTTACTCTTCCTTCTTAATTTTTCATCTAAGCAAGGTGTAAGCTGTAAAGAAAGAGTGTGTAATCAACAAGTACGAGGTAATAAAAAATAGTGTATTAAAACAATTCACCTGTAAATTTGTAATGTGTATCAAGATCACGAGGAACTATCAGGAAATATACCAAGCAGTAACTCACGAGCAATCAAAACTTAAATCATTAGGAACCCTAACCATAAAAGAGAAATCTTCGTTCAAACTGAATTACTTAGCTACTCTTCTAAATCAAATTTACAGCTGATTTACATGCATCCGAGACATAATGATTAGAGAATCCACAAAGAAGCCTCCATTTATACCATCCGCCAAGAATAATCAATTAAGCAACCTCAAATTTAGCTCATGAAAAACAACTGGGGATCACAGCCACGCTGTGTGCAGTTATTAATTAAGTAGACCAAGTGAGCACAGACCGAAACCTCCGGAGAGATCGAGCATCGAATAGTACCTTTGACGAGCTTAATGACGAGCTTTTTCGAAGGTTGTGGCGGGATGGCCTTTTTGCGTGAGAGATTGGCAGCAACGCTCCGAGAACGAGTGGGTTCTTCTGATTTAGCATCTTCGGTCTCGAAGACGACGTCGCTGCTGGGATCGAAGTCTGAGGGCTGATGTTGCTGGTGGTGGAGGCCGTTCTTGTTGGGGTCGAAAGAGCAAGAGTCGGCGGCTGCCTGGGACTTGGCCTTCTTCATTGGAGGAGAGGCGAAATGAGAGCTGGAGCTGGGACTGGCGGCGCCGCCGGGGAATGAGGAGCTGGTGGTGGCAGAGCGCTTGGTGGGGTGAGACATCAAAGGAGCGTCAAAAGAGCATTGCAGATGGAAACGAACACTTCTAGTGAGAAAAAAAAAAAAGGTACACCGAAAAAACGAAAACACTGTCCTTAAACCGAATCAAAACGGGGGGATTTTTTTTATTCCAAACTCGGATTCGGGTTCGGATTTTTATTCAAAATACTAATCATTAGAAATTCTTTTAATTACTTTATTATATATTTAGCCGTTTAGGGTTGTGTTTGAAATTTAATTTTTTTATATTAAATATTTGGTATGATATTTGTATTTTGTTTGGTATTTGATACTTTATATAATATTTGCATTGTGTTTTGGATTTTATTTTTACAGAAAAAGTTGATCCAAGATCGAGACTAGCCTGAGTCAAGAAAGACCGTCTCAGACGAATTTTTTTAAATGAACTAGGTCTCTGTTTTCCATACATTAATCCCGAAATAAAAAAAACGTCTTGACTCACCCCTAAACCTTACACAGAAAAAAATGATAAATTCAGGATTTCTTTTCGCAGAATTGCAAAAATTTGGCTTACGGATTCCGGGCGGGGTAGGCTTAGACATTCCGTGTGAAAAGCTCGGAATTCCTAAGCCGGGCGCGCTAGGAATGAGGAATAGGAGGCGAAATGACTGAAATGCCCTTACTTTAAAATTTATATTAATTCAACAATTTTATCTTAATTAATAATTAATTAAATAAGTTATTTTATTTTTTAAAATTATTAATTAATTATATTATAAGTTTTTATTATTCTTAATTTTAAAATTAATTAATACAAATTATATATATTATATACTATACATATACAATGAGGGGCAAATATGTCATTTTACCACATTTCATTCCCTTTCCATATATAATTCCACCAACTAAACAAAAGAATTTCTTATTCCATTCCACCAAATAAACAACTTCATATTCTTATCTCATATTCCTTATTCCATATTCCTATTCCCTATTCTCTATTCCTTATTCTGAATTCCATGAAAGAAACGCCCCGTAAGTTCCTTAATCGATCACGGTAAACGCCGTCGTATTATTCGAAATTCATAATCTTATAATCATATCGATAGATAGTACAAATTCAGGAAAATAAAATCCTACCATATATAAGTTTTGATCTTTGTAACACCGTAATAATTCTTCAAACCAAACCTTGCAAGCAAATGATACTTAATGGTCAAGTTTAAGGACAAAACTAATACTTTTTATTAAAAGTTATTTTTTTTTCCAAGTGTATATCTTTGCCAATCGAAAATATTCAAAGATCATGATTTGGAGGAAATATTCTGCTTAAAGCTTTGACGTTGTATTTTTGGAATTCTAGCAAACTCTAGAGTGTTTGGAACAAACAAGAAAAGTGTAAAGAGTAAAATCGACAAAAATTCGATGTCTAACCATGGAAACGGATGAAACTGAGCGTCCACAAACCACCAACAGGTGCACATAACTTCATAGTTATGTTTATTTTCCTACTCTATGAATAAAAAAAATTAGAGAGAGAAAACTTCAAAAATCATTAATTGTGAATTTCAATATTGAGTTTTTATTATTGTTTCTCGTCATTGTTAAGTTTTAGGGTTTCTAAGTAACCTAACTCAAGTGACAAGTGATGGAATTGAATTTGGTTGAGCCGTTGGTAAGATATCAAATCTGGACAATTCAAAACACATTTTAACTTGATGCTTTAAGGGGTCCAAAGTTACGTTTTTATTGGTTCTTTCACAAAACGAAATTTGTGAACTTGTAGTTTATTGTAAGTGATTTTCACACACCAAAAACATCCAAAACAGAGATCGGACGAGAGAGAACGAAAGTCTTAAAGTCGGCTCTATAATCTATCTCTAAGTTGAAGACGGAGTTGACCACGTCCGAGAAACTTTAACTGAAGTGTATGGGTCACCCCAATGTCGAAACATGACGTCGTTTGCGACGTTCGACTCGTAACTCAACGCTCTACCAGCGGTAAATTTTGAGAATTTTTCTAAGATGATCGAAAAATCAATGATTGTTTGTTTTGTGTCACGAGCAGAAGAATAAATCTATACCTTAGTTGGAAACTAAGGGGATACTAGTACTGAATACATGACTGAGATGTTATTGGATATCTTGGTTCAAATGAAAAACGTATACTCTCATTCGCTTTGATTTTAGGGAATTCAGAATAATAGAGCTATCAGTATTAGAATTGGGGTTCAATTAAGATAAATAGTTTAAGCTTATTTTTATTCTGACTAAATGAAATATTTGTATGCATTGCATGAAAATTTAAAGATAAGATTATTTTAGAGCATGAATATGAGTTTCACTTATAAATTCAGATATAGTGCTTGAAGTTGTTTTATAAAGTGTTTTTTGATATGTTGTTCGATTTCATAAGTATATTTTCGTGAGATAGTTTGGTATAAATGGGAAATAGTTTAGTGAAATTCATTTTTAAAACTTCGGCCTCCGTTTATGATTTTGTGCTCGTAAGTCTACTACGGTCTAAAACCCTTACGAGGGTTCACTTGTGTATCAATACGAAAAGATCATGATCACTTTCGCGCCCCCCCCCCCCCCCCCCCTAGTGTGTATATCTCTGGGCTATGCATCCTTCCAATGGGGGTTAAATATTGGAATCTTCTTGCAGTATAATAGGCGTGATAAAAAAAAATTAGAGCAACCTCTATTTCTAATCCCTTTTGAAATTCGACAAGTTCGAACCTCCGCTTCCATTCAGTTCTAAATTTTGATAAGTTCGAAACCTACACTTTGATTGACCTCTGACAATGAATTATTTATTAATTTTAGTAAGTTTGCATTATGTCATTTTGATACGTTTTACTTCGTGAATCTTTTGAACTTTGCATTGTCTAAATATTTATTACAAGTGTTAGGTTTATATTGGTTACAAAATGTATTTTCAAAGAGCTTGATCCGGTAGAAATAAGTTAAGACTACTTACTAAGTTGCTCTCAAGCAACTTACCCCAATCAACTCTGCAGTTTCAGAAGAAGTTGATTTGTGTTGTATGTTTAATATCTGAGGAGGCTGGACTCTAGAAAGTACCGGACTGCGCAATGGAAGCATGAAATAAGAAGTTATTCGATTATGTAAGCATCATGATTCTTTATATGAGAACATGATTAGTATCAAAGTTATGTTTCAATACAAGATTTTTGGGTTTCGTTATTTACCGGTATATTACTAGTAAATAATGACCATCGATGGTGATATCACCCCTAGATTCCATGGTGGATTTTGGAGCATGACAATCTTGGTGTAGAATGAAATTGAAGGTGATACTATATATTATTGGGAAATTGAAGGTGATAATTATGTAACTAGACGACTTAAAAACACACGCAATTTGATTGGGGTTGAGGAGCTCTATGCCTAGTCTAACGACGAGTGCCCAAGTTCTTCCATCACGATCTTAACTCGTACCATGTCACTTCAAAAAATGTCACTTCAAAAGTGACTCTGATACCATGTAAAATAATGAAGTATTGACTGCACTTGCCCAAGATTTTACCTTACCGCCAAAAGCAGATTTCGTATTGTATAACGTTCTCACTCTAAATATGATACATTTAAGACTCTTATACAACGTACACTATGTGGTGGTACTTGTTATGGTTATTATACATGACACACTCTACTCCTATTTATACTAACCCAAGGAAAACTTTAGATCTCAGTTTCTCTATAAACCTATAAAAGATAGCTATTATAAAACATCCTTGATTAGAAAGTCTAAAAATACACTAGAAGTTATTTAGTCCTAAAATTATTTAGATACTAACTACTCTTTATTTTACTAGATCATTCTTCCTAGACCAACTATTTTAACTCTTAACCACAAAATCTTAGTCCATAAAATCAATGTAACAAATTTATTAGTTTAATTTTATTATTTTTCGAGTGCAAAGGGTCACTTTCTCCCATTTACTCATTCTATACTGTATATTATAGGGTAAAATACGACATTGCCCCCTAATGTTTGACCGGATTTTCAGTTTCCCTCCTAAAGTTAAAATCGTAAAATTTCCTTACCTCATGTGTTGGAAAAAGTGCAAGTTTGCTCCGTCCGTCCGTCAAATTGAGATTCAATTATACCATTTGAAAATGTTTGGAATGGTTAAAGTGTCATTTTTGATATTTTTATGTTATTTTGCAATTTTCAAAATTAATTATGTTAAATTTGGATGAAAAAATTGACGGAAGAGACAAACTTGCACTTTTTTCAAACATGATAGAAATAAAATTTTACGATTTAAACTTTAGGAGGAAAACTGAAAATCCGGTCAAACAAGCACAATGTTCAATTTAACCCTATATTATATTATCCTAGATTGACCGGCATAATCTCTACTATATATGAAGTTATTATATCAAAAAAGTTTTGAGACATCATCTCCATATGCACATTTATTCTTTTAATGACCACAAAGAATTTATATATGTACTTCACTACTATCTAGAATCTTCTTCCCAATGTGCCACCCAGTATTGTATTATCAACAAAAACGTGTCCACCAAGCTCAGTCTCCTCCTCCTTTTCTGCTTCAGGAAGTAGTTGTCATTGTATCATTAGCTAGTTCTTCATCGATCATACATATATACATGGCCTTTATTTAGAAAATGATGATACCTGATGTGTGGCAGAGGAAGAAAGCCAAGCAGGATGTACATTGTAAGCCATGGTTCCATCGGGTTGGAAGAGACCATAGTTCCTTTCAGAGGTTGGGCCTGGCTTCATGTCCTCATTGAACAGTGCAAATAAGTATACCTCAAGACTCACATTGGGATTCATCAGAGGCGTCCCTTCATCTGCCCATTGTCTCCTCAGCAAGTTGTTGTTGTAAACCTCTGCGTTCTCCACTGTCGCTCCAAACTCGTCACCATCCCCTTTGGAAGGCCACCCTGTCTCAGAAACCCTAACCTCAATTCCTTGAAATCCCATCCTACCAATCGCAAATGTAACAGCATCCACCTATATATCCATACATCCATACATTACTGTTTGATCACAATAAATGAAATAAAACTATATATACCTGGGCATAGAGCATGTTATCATAGTGAAGGCTAGTGATCGGATCCACCATTCCAGAATTCGTGTTGAAAATAACATAGTCAAGAGAAATATTGGATGGATCATTCTTGTAAGCATAATAAGGGTATGCATTGATCCAAAATGGTGCCTTGGCAGTTGCTAAAAAATTCAAGAATTGGTACATCACACCGTACAGCTCGACTTGAAAAATCCCTGCAGAAGGAGGGTAAGATTCGGATAGGATAGCTAAGGAGTTAGGGCTCGATACATGAATGTCCAAGTCCAGACCCAGTTGAACCAGAGCCCCATGGATACTAATCATAGCAGGTACAAGATTCAAGACCAGGGTAGGGTCTTCTAATTCGGTCAGTATCTGGGGCATGCATGTGAACATCATCAACACACACGAAAGCCACACAATTATATATATACATACATACATTCAGCACAATTCGTCGGTAGATCAAACAAGTATAATAAAGACAGTTGTTATCTACCTCATTCCCAACTGCGATGCCTACGATTCTGGTGGTGGGTAGATAGGGTTTTATATGGGACCAGACCCACTGGAGAGCCTGTGCAGGATCAGTGAGCTGACCCAACATGTTGTTTTCTATGGTCACCACAAGCTCAATACCGGAGTCAGCAAATGTTGTTAGAACTTGAGGGTTTGTGTCGTAGATTCGGGCTTTTGTTACATTTAGAGCTCGCAGGAGGGAAAGTACTTTTTTGGGGGAAGGCAAGTTATTGCCAACTTGACCATAGTTGATACCAAGTGGTGCAACTCCTCTAATTTCAAAGACTGCAATCAACAACACATTAAATACCATGGTTAAGAAGAGTGATTGGAGCAAAGAGGAAGTTGGATCTAGGAAGAAGATTTATACCAGATAGATAGAGAGACGATGATAACAGAAGAAGATGAATCAACAAGGAGAGTGAGGTCACAGACGTGAAGAATCCAATGCCCATTGGAAGAGACAAAGACAACCAAGTGATAATATCAGTTGGGAATAATTCATAAGATATGGAAGTTGGAACAGCAAGCTAGCTGAGCTGCAAGTCTGCAACAGACTGACAATCAACGAAGCTATGTGAAAAACGAGGAATTGTGACTTCGTTTTTATATACTATATATTTTTTTAATGATGAATTAAAGTTTCCTTTCTCTAGAATGTGTACCAAATAATATTGCCCGTTGTGTTATTATTTTCAGCTAAAAGAAATTTATCCGTTCGATTGAAAAGATATATACAAGTGCCCCGACAACTTTCTTCGCGGGAAAGCAAAGTGGAAATCTAACTTTGATTTATTTTTACAAATCTAACAGTATTCATATTAAAGATGAACCAACTTATGGAGAATCATCCAAAAAAATAAAATTGGTGGGCTGGACGATTAGTGACGAGAATATTAGTTTATTCCCTATTGGCTTCGACGGATATTATCCATGCAAGTTATAGAGTCGCATGTGAAAGCTCCATCATGCCAACCATTGTGGGGTGTGACAGGAGCATATATATATAATGATCTTATCTTGACCAATGCATCCCTTTTTATCAACAACGGATGATTGTACATGCAGTGGAATGCACCCTATATATGACATAGACAAAGCAAGCTTTGTAAAAGGACGTTAGATATCTTTTGTTAAAGAAGCAGTATATTTAAGTTTAATATCATGTGAATGCGGGATAGCATTACAATAAAGGAAAAAAAGACATGACGTATCTCTGTCTGAAAAAAGTTTCTGGGAAAGATCCTATCTGAATGAAAATGCATGACTGTATATAAATACATAAACAAAGACACCATATGCATTTTACAATATTATAGCTAGTTTTTTCGTATTCATAAAGGTACGTATACGTTACAAGATGTTTCGTAACATAAATGCGTACGTCCGAAACCGAAGTGATGGGTGGATGATTTTAGTGAGAATATCAACAATTTGGTTTGGTGACCCAATAAACCGAACAAAATGTGTGTGTGTTTGGAGTCCTTTACTAATGTTTTAGTTTGTCAAAAAGAATGGATAAATGAACTCCTTCCGTTGGGAGATGGATCTCCATTGCTTATAGAGACTGGTCGTACTGGTTATTAGTATAGATGAGTGTTGGTTTATCTACAATTGTTGCCTTTTTTTTTATGTACAGCAAAAAGAGAAGAGACAGACATGAAGAATTAGTGGATTCATAGGTGGATCGGAGTCTGCATTCTTCCAAATCCTCTGAACCTAGATCGAATTAGTAGTAGTTAACGAAAGAAAAGGTAAACAATACACCATTATAATTAGTCGAAAACAAGATGCCGACCAGTTCAATGAGTGAGAAGTGGATTTCATGTATAAAATCTGTTGGATTTAGGTTAATGGGTCGCCCATAAGTGGGAGCCTATTCAGGTAAGCCCGGTATGTGATACTGACCCTAAACCCTATCCCTCTATATATCTATATATATATATGGGGTGCTCTCCTTAGAATTAAGAGAGAGAACAGAACCTGATAGTCACCCACAGTATATACAGAGGTCAGCAGCTGTGGAAACCTATGTCACTGCCCGTTAACCCGTGGCGTGTCCTCCCGTCCGGCAGACCGTGATCTCAACTTCAGGCAGATCCGCTTCCGCTAAGGCAATCAATCCAGAGGTAACTTAATTATGTGTGATTATGTTTTACCATATATATTACATAATCCAACAAAATCAACACGAAACGAAAAGAGACGACTTAGCTAGACAAACAAACGTGTGCCCAGTGAAGACAAAGACAACTCCAATCACTAGTAATCAATGGAAGTTCAAATTGTTTCATCATTCCCCAAATTATACACCATCAAACGAAATATGTGGATGACTGATTCATCACGAAATGGCTTTTATGCCTTTGGACACACACACAAACATAGGATTCATAGGAAATGAATTTTTCCCAATTCACCAAGAAATTTATTTTTCTTGCTACACGTCAAATTTAAAGTGTATTTGCTCGCCTTCAGTATTTACATTTCTCCATACAATATCTTCTTATATACACGTAATCTTGCGTGAATTTAATCATGGTCTCCTTCCGTAGTGTACCCCATCCGAGGTTGTTTATTTTTTTTCCCAATGAAGTGACTCATTTATGATTTCCAACTACGAGTTTCTTTCTTGTGTGCTTATGCTCCATGCTTCATTCTCGTTTATATTTGAAGTCCATCAAGACAGAAGGTCTTGCAATTAATCTACCATTCTCTTAAGAATTCCTTATTTTCTTACTAGTATATTTCATACCTCATTCATTTCAAGCTTCAATAGCTTATCTTGTGTTGTCAAATCCTCTAACCTGTCAAACATTGAACCAAATCAATATCATTAAGATTTTACTATTGATCTTCATTCGTATTTCAAGATCTTCTTCCATAGCGTATCTTAAGTTTTCATATCTTCAAACTTTGTCTTTCTAACAAGTTTAAATTGGAATTGATTTCAACAAGCATGGTATTATCAAACTTGCATCAAATTTTAGAAGGTTCGTTGCAGGCCTTCAATCTTCATATCCTCAACACTGAAGTTAAGAAGCCTATAATCTTAATTACGCTTCAATCATACCGCAACATCCTTTAATTACTTATTTAGTCTCTATATCTCTAAACCCTGTAGTTTAAAAATGTATAGCCGATGGTGATCTTGTGAAGTTTTGTAAAATGTAAACTTTAGCCGTATATTCCATAATCTTCTTTATATCATAATCATGCGTTATCATATCATAAATTAAACTTTGTGATATTTACCCCTTATTCGCGTGCAAGCGTCCTTGCTTGACTAACTTTTGAGCACCACATGGTTATGAATTTAGAGTTTGCTTTGATACCACTATTGTGATACTTTGTTCCACATATCCGTGATAAATCTTTTTTTTGGTCCATTTATCACGGCTCAACCCCAAACAGCCATGATATATATTTTTTTTGGTTCATTTATCATGGCTTAACCCCAACAATCGTGATAAATATGTAAAAATTAATAAAAAATACCGTCGTGAGGGACAATACTTTTTTTTAAAAAAAAAAAATACTCATTTATCACGGCTCAAAATAAATGAGCTGTGACAATACTTGTTTTTTTTTTTTAAATTTTACCTATTTATCACGGCTCAAAACCATATCAGCCGTGATAATACTTTTTTTAAAAAAATTGCCCATTTATCACGGCTCATTTGGTTTTGAGCCGTGATAAATGGGAAAAAACAAGTATTGTCACGACTCATTTGGTTTTGAGCCGTGATACAATATGTAAAACTTGCGGCCCAACCTTAAATGAGTCGTGATAAAGGTAACGACTGAGTACATTGAGCCGTAAAAAAAAAAACGACTCAATGTTATTTGAGCCGTGATATTCAATTTAATTTCATTTGTCACGACTCAATATACATTGAGACGTGAAGTTTAGTCGGTAAATGCCCGCTCTCCCGTAGTGAGAATATGAAGAAATGATTTGGAACTCATATAAGTATAGATGTATTACTCAAGTTCAACCGGAATTCCTCATTTTCTGGGGCGAAGTGAGGACAACAAACTCATTCAAGATAAGTTGGGCTAGTGGGGACAAATACTCGAGCTTGGGGCATAATAGATGGTATCAGAGCCGACTTGGAACCGTGATTGAATATGCAAGGTTAAAGATAGAGGTGAACAAATTATCCGTTTGGAATTGGAACCTACCCAGAACCGACACGTACGGTAGGTTCCGAGTAAGAATTTTAATGATAGGGTAGGGTCCGAGAATTTTTTTAAGAACCTGTATTTTCGGTTTTGGTCTAGGTAACATGGTACCCTGAATCTACCATAAACTGATTTTATATATGTGTGTATATATATATAATATTAAAATTAAGAAAAAAGAATCAATAAGTGTCACATTTTATTCCAATTTCTAAGTTTCTAACCCTCAATTTGCTATTGCTTTAAATAGTACAAACTGTCACGGGTCACGCCATGACGTAGTTCTCTTCTCTTGCACGACGCACACAATCATGATTCTCCTACGTGAGTGATTGTATGATTTTGTGAGGAAACAATTGTGACCGTCTGATCTGTTTGTATGATTGTTGCAACTTCGTATTTGTTTGGGGGGAAATGGTTCCAAACCGGTTAGTATAAACAAGTTTTAGATAATTTATTTTGAAACATGTTCCTAATAGGGTACCCAGAACCGTTGGTATAAATAAGTTCTAGGTAGGTTCCGGTTCCAAATACAACATGTTAAGTTCCGATTCTAAAATTCAATACATTGTTTACAACATGGTAGGTTCCGGGAAACCCTAAAATTACAGGGTACCCAGAATCGCGCACCCCTAGCTGAAGACCCGTGCATGCGAGATAAAACAATTTACCAAATCCTAAAGGATATCTGAAAAGTGTAAGACTTGACTTGATGCACCTATCATTAGCAAAGAATCTTGACTTAACGACAACAAAGGCGCCGTCACGCGCTTTAAGGAGGATATAGAATAAAAAAAAAAAGTAATTTAGTACTCATATAAACATAAATATACTACTCATTGTATATTTTTTGAGCTCAAATAAACACAACATAGTAAATCACCAACTCGGTTGAACTAGTGGAACAGAAACTCTGCCTGGGACTGGCTTGAGGCGTTACAAACTCCTAAGTTGGTATCGAATGTACTATCGAAGCTTCTTTTTAAGGAATCATCATCGTATAGGAGGGGTTCGTCTTCTCTGGGAGGGACACCACGTACCCTCTGTTCTATTGGTGGTGGGTTCATGCTGTCCCATTAATTATTTAGTTATTCATCATTCCCATTAATTATCTATTTCAACACATGAATAGCTATCACGGAAGTGCAGAACTTGTATAAAATATGACACTATGTGTAAATAAATGATGGTCATCGAAAACAGTTATAAAATATGACACTATTTGTGATCACAAGTGACAAAGATAAATGACAATACTTGTGAGTGCCAGACTTGTGATCACAAATAAATGACACTTGTGAGTGCCAGACTTAGTCAATATATACACCCCGCCCTGCTATCCACTTCAGCTGGAGATCAGTTAGGATCTTAATTTGTGGTGCTTCTTTTGATGATCTTCACGTTGTCAACATATCAAGTGTACGATTGTGATCAATGGCTGGTCAAACCAAAGCTCTTTCCGATCTTTAGTTTTCCACTTTACTTTCACAAGAGTGTATATATATATATATACATATATTCATTTTCAAGCTACGGAAGAGGACCAAGAGGGATCAGTAACAGGGAGGGTGGGGCGTCGAATGTATATATAATTAATTGTTTATTGCTGAGGAGTCGACATCAACACTCGAAATAGCTAGCCTTGACATGTGTCCTTTACACTTTGGGTTAAATTTGAATCTAGTTGGGAATTGTAAGAGAGGCTAGAAACAAAACAAGGAGCATGGCGTGTTGCCACGTATCTTAAGTCATTAAGATGAAATGAAGATTTTTTATTAATAAAATTTATATTTCAAAAATTTGTGAAACCACAAAAATAGGGGAAAGTGTAGCAGCACCATCCATTTCCTTGGTCTTGCAGTATGTCCTTGGCTAGCAAGATCACTATATTAGAGCTGGTACAGTTTGTCAAAGAACGTATTAATGAGCAGATCATATATGGGGAGCGGAAGTAAACTTAAATCTCACAAAAATATATGAACTTATATTACGAGAAGATGAATCATTTGTACATTTAAAGAGTAAAAAGCATGAAAAGGAAAGCACTACCTAGCAACTTTTCAACTTTTATTTATTACTATTACTTCTTTTTTAGTGTGTGGGGGGTTAGTGAGTGATTAAGGTGGATCGGGACGGGGTTGTTTCTCAAAGAGGCCGAGCCTGTAGTCAGTTAGCCTTGACTTGTATGCAGACAATTTGTATTGACTCCATGTAAACTCTGTATAACCTGACTCCTCTCCTTCTTCCATGATCCCTTGAATAGGCTCAATCTTCTGGCTCAGCGGCGGCCCTCCAAAGTATATCATAGACACCCTTGACCTCCCGGGATCCGCCACCACCCGATGTTTCACGCTCTTGAACCTCCCATTACTCATGACCTGCACATCAGTGATCAGTAAAACCAAAACCGCCTCCCGTTAAACAAATATTACCCTACATATATTTATTTATTTTTAAGAAAAAAGTAAATCACTTGTTGGAATGTCGACAGAGAGTAGCTAGATAGAGCTCATTCTCCATGTGACTTTTGTATATTGGAAGTCACATTAAGTATTATTTATACCTACCTGCAAGGAGTCCCCCACAATAATGAAAAATGAGGAGAGATCAGGTGGTACAGGGACCCAGGTGGTGGCATCCCGGAGGCATATTTGGAGCCCCGACGTGTCATTCGATCTGAGAATAGATATTATCTGGGGATCCGTATGTTCCCCGAACCCGACCCGTTGTTGGTTTGGAGGGAGTGCCGGTGGGTAGTGGTTCAGTCTAAAGAAGGAGTCACTCTTATCGCTCTCTACAAACCGACTCAGTGCATCCTTTTCGTCCAGTCCTAACCCCTGGCTCAACAGCTGTAGCAGCTCACATGCAACTCCCTTCACCATCCCCACGTATTCCTCCACCAACGACCTGATCATCATCATCATAAACTAAACTAGCTAGCTTTGACACGGATACATTCTGACATGAGTAAGTACGTACCTGACAGACTAGTTTAAGTAACTAAAGTATATATGTGTAAGTAAGTGAAACGGAATCGAACTACTTTATTTGATTTATACGATAGGTAGAGAAAAAGAGAGAGAGAGATTGACATTATGATTTTGGACCAATTCTTTCGAAGATTCCCTCTAGCCTGAGTTGCATGTGAATTTGGATAATTACATAGAAAGTAAAGTAAAATAGCTTGTTCATTAAAAAATGTTATTATGGAAAGTGGAAACACTACTTTTGATTCAATGGGGTAATTAAAGTCCCAATGAATTACTTACTGGAAAATGTGAGGGAAGGCTGATAAGACCTTTGGGGAGACGACATGAGGATTTGCATGGAAAATAATATATTCAAGCCAACCAACATCGCCATTGGAGCCAATCATCCTGCTACCATAGCCAAATGGATCAGGTGGCCCATGGCAGTCCTTGTTGGCCTGAGACAGACCGAAGAAGCGGATGGCCTCAGCCTCCAGATGGTTGGTGAGGTCCTGAGGGACTCCGTGGTTAATCACCTTGAAGAATCCAAATTCCTTGCAGGCCCACACGAGCTTCGAACCACAGACTTCCGGTGGCTCTGAAATGTCTATGACTGGTATTTCCGTGTCTGTGAATGCCTTGATGAACGGGAAATGTGATGATGATTGGGACACTGCCACCATGGTTATCGTTGTTGCTGCTGATAGAGACAGAAACTGCAGAGAGGGAAAGAGAGAGAGAGAGCTTTGATTTTGGTCTGATTGAATGATGATGAGGATGCAGTGTGGATGTATGTACGTAGGTTGAGGAAGGGTTGGGGTGATATTATATAGATAGATACAGAGAGAGAGAGAGAGAGAGAGAGAGAGAGAGAGAGAGAGAGAGAGAGAGAGGCGAATAGACGATACTAACTAGCTAGGTGATCTATCTATCTATGCTTTTTATTAAGTGTTTTGATCGAGATGTATGATTGGCAAAAAAAACAACTAGCTAGGTGACCAGTTATGCGACAGAAGGAGAGAGATGAGACGCTGCCACCTGGCATACTCATGTGTATATACTACATACCATAGCCGGACCTTGCATTACATGCAGCGTGTAATACGCATTTTCTTTTCTTCTTTCTAATAATAAATACAACTCTTTGAAAATAATAATTACTTATAAGAAAGAAGATGACAGATAGATTATATATTTTAGGAACCAATAATGAATGCATAAATGAGAACCTTGTCTTCTGTTATATATACTGGGAAAATCAACACAAGACACAAATCGCTGGGGTTAGGTACTTTGTTTTACAGTCTATAGGAGTCTCCTTATATGAATACATAGAGAGAGATGATCCTTTCATTAAGTATCCTAGCTAGCTAGCCTTGCCGATTCTATATATTTATCGTTTTACTGTTATAATTGTTTCGATCAGATATTAGCATGAAATCGATTAAATTAAGTGAGATAGATTATATTCGCGGTATATATATATATAACTACCGACTATTTAATCGCCTCATTAATAATTTCGAAATATTGCATGCATGCAACACCAAGAAGCTTGTTCTTCAACCACACAACCATATATCATCATCATTATCACCGTGCCGTTCTGTAATATTCTGCAGTCTTTTCCCTTTCGCAAAAACAAAACAAAAAACTCACTTCCGACTTCTCTCGCATTATTGTAGTAGCTAGCTAGGGAAATAGGGAAATAGTTGGAACGAGAATGAGCTAATATATGCACGTATGATATGTACATAGTTTTAAATAATTACTTGCTGAAAATAATGGAGTATTAGCTAGTTCATAAATCACAGCCCTTGGGTTCGGGATACTTGTTATATAAAATATCCCATCTTATACATAACTAATTAGGGTTAATAGTCAAAGTGCCCCCTAATGTTTGGGCGAAATTTAGGATTGCCCCTTAAAGTCTAAAATTTTAAATATTAGTCCTAAAGTTTGGACGATTTCAAAAATCGCCCCTTTCCGTCCTCTGTCTGTTAATTTGGGACGGAAAACGACCATGTGCTCGACACGTGACTTCACAGAAATTTTAATGACAAAAATGCCCTCTTCCTATAAGAGATCCCTGAGTACAAGAAACGGTCGGAAGAAGCCGAGCACGAGAAGCCCCGAGTCCTGAAGGAGCTTGACACCACCAAGCGGCTCATCGAAGAGCTAAAGCTCAACCTCGAGCGAACCCAGACTCAGGAGAGCCAAGCTAAGCAAGACTTAGAGCTTGCAAAGCTGCGAGTCAAAGAGATGGAGCAAGGCATCGGGGATGACGCTAGTGTGGCGGCCAAGACTCAGCTTGAGGTGGCCAAGTCGAGGAACGAGGTGGCCGTAACGGAGTTGAAATCAGTGAAGGAAGAGTTGGAGACACTGAAGAAACAGTTTGCGGGTTTGACAGAGGAAAAATTGGCAGCTGTGAAACAAGCGGAGGAGGCGGTGGGAGCGTCGAAGGAGGGAAAAGGAAAATTACGTAATCTCTAGACTCGACTCTGTTTCATGAGAAAGGGAAAAGGAAAATTACGTAATCTCTGATTCTTCTTTATTGCTGCTTTGATTTCAAGGTTGTGTATTTCTGATCCTCGACTTGTTCGAATGAGATTTTGTTGATTCATAATTGAATTTCTAATTGAAAAAGAACTCAACGAGAACAAGGGTAACGGACGCTGTGAGGCCACATGCATCGACGGAATTAAGCGTCTCTGCCACATCAGGCGACGATTTCTAACCTATCTTCTCCGTTCATCCTTCAAGAGCTCAAAGACCTGGTAATGGCGATACGGCAGCCAAGTCGTGGATGCAGCCGCAAGGATGACGCCATGGGGCTAACCTGGCTCTGTCACTTTCCTTGTCGTGATTCTGACAGTGTCGTCAAATGAATCCACGACCGCAGTCCAAGATTGTCCACCTGAGCCACTCATGTTTGCACTGAATGTCTGTATCATCCTCTGTGAGAGCCTCATCAAGTTCCTGCGAGCTTTCGGTGATGGTATCACTGCACATTGAGGACTAACTCTTCTCAGTTACTATCTTTTCTGCAAAGTTTACAAAAAGAAGTTCATCGATTCTACTTACCACCGAGGTCTGATATGTTACGAGCCATGAGGCTCGCAACCCTCTCGCATTGTCTCTGCAAAACGGCCAATCATCACGGTGACTTGGTCGTAGAAGAAGGTGAAGTGGGTGTTAGAATTCTTGGAGGTAAGCGTGAGGTTGAAGGAGGTGACTAGGTGAGAGATGGAGGGATCGGAAGAGGGCATTTTTGTCTTTAAAATTTCTGTGAAGTCACGTGCCGAGCACATGGTCGTTTTCCAGAGGACGGAAAGGGGCGATTTTTGAAATCGTCAAAACTTTAGGACTAATATTTAAAATTTTAGACTTTAAGGGGCAATCCTAAATTTCGCCCAAACATTATGGGGTACTTTGACTATTAACCCTAACTAATTATTTGATTCTATCAACTTAATCTACTTTATCTTATGAATCACACATTATTCTCTTATATAAATGGTAACTGACTTGATGTTGTACTTGTGTGTATGTGTGCCACCCCTATCAGATTTTGACCGACGACCCCTCTATGCGTTGTAAAATCACAAACCTGCCAATTGGGCAATTGGGATGGGGGCATCCTTGGCTATCTCTCTGAACTCATCTCTTCTTTTGTAGCAGCAGATACGAGGGGGAGGGACCCGATCAGAAAGTAAAGACAGAAGGGTTAAAAAATTATAAGTATCATTTAATTCGTAATTAAATTATCATTTAGATTAAAAATTAACGTTTAGTTAGTATCATTTAATTCGTAATTAAATTATCTACGCACTGAAATATTTTTGATTTTTTTTGAGTAAGTATATAATTAAATTTATCACCTAATGCATTTAATTATTTCGATCAAATTATAGGACAAACGATGTTAGATTAAAAAATTAAATATATTTCTAATCAAAAAAATTAATTACCCTAGGTAGATAATTGAATTTCACCATTAATGTCGTTAACCGTGGTGAGTTTGGACTTACATAGTCTGAGTTATATTTTTTTTAAGCCAAATTTTCATATCTCAACTTACGGCAGAGCGTACAGTCAATCCGTAAGTCCAAATTTAATATTTTTTTTGAATCGCAATTAAAATATCTAATTACTGTCATTTTTAATTTTTTTAATAAATAAATAATTTAATTTTTAATTAAACATCGAGTCGTAAAAAAAAATGTAGCGTTTTGTACCCGGGGTAGCGCATTTGTAAAAAACAATATAACGCGCTACCCATGATAGCGGTTAAATAAATATTTCTAAATATATTTTTTATATACTTACTTTTTGAAGAAAAAAAAAAAACAAGAGAAACAAGACACTGACAATATCTCTATTATTAGTTCTATATTCATAAGCATGTAGGGCAGCTAGCTCTACCCGGCTTAATTCTTATCTATATCCAAGTGCGGTTGTTTTACTCAAAAAATGAAAAGAACTTAAATAATCTCTCTCTATATATATATGGATCTAACTAGGTTGAACACTTGAACGCCATATATGTATATAGAGAGAGAGATTTGGTTTCCGGTACCTTTGTTTACCTACGTCCCTTCCATTCGTACGTACCTAAGAGATAGGCCCTAACCGCAGACTTGAGGAGAACCTTGAGAATTTACACCATGCAGAATAATTATACGTACCCCCTCTCAATTCAAACAACGTGCTCATACTTTATCTATCGAGAAGAAGAAGGTACAGTACAACACTCGACTACATATATACACAGCGTGTGTCTGGTCTGGTGGTTTAGAAAAAGACAGGAAATGGTGAATCGTAGCTAAAGATACTTTCTAGTGTCGTGGTATATAGCGGAGTTTTGGTAAGGAGCAAAGGTCGGAAAGTTGGAAGCGTCTTTGCATAAAATGATGATTGGAATCAAAATAATTTAAGTGATTTAATATATTTAAAAATTATGATAAATTTATCTTATGTTAAAATTTTCTCTTAAATACTTTTTAAATTTATAAAATTAATTAAATACCTTTTTATATGTCACAACTAAATCCTACTAACTTATACGAATATTATAACTGAATTTCGAATTGATTGGGGACTAACCAAGGTGTTCCCGCAATCCAAATCAAGTCGCACGCCTAAGGATCGAGACCCAAACCAGGTCGCACAAGGGTTGAGATTTGGTCTAGACCAGGGTACATCCAATTGGAGTCTTAATCGTTTGGGTCGAAGTGTGTATCAATCGGTTGGGTCGAACATAGTCTCAATTAGAGTTTCCATGGTTTGGGACCATATCCTTGGGCGATCTATTCAGGTCAAGGACCTCTTGGTTGGATCTCAATCGAGTTATGATACAATTATAACATTAATATGTAAGTTAGTAGAGTAATATGTAAGTTAGTAGAGTTTAGTTGTGAATATCTTAAAAAATAATAATTTTATAAATTTAAAAGTATTTAACGAAAATGTTTATATATATATAGAAAATATTTCCAAGTTTTCCCCTTCTGTCAAGGTCGTCCAATAATCCCGTGGATCCATTGGGTGCACACCACGTACGGTGTTCGCCTCGTGGCCTCCCTACAGCTGCTGCTCCTCCTCCTCCTGTATCTCTCTTCCCACGAAGGTCTAGTATGGACTGAACTAGACATGCCATTCTGAGAGTTACGATGTTTCTACAGTGACTGACACCATGTGGAGCTGATTCTTTCATTTGACATGATCCACATGAAATAATAATAATAACAACAATGCGTCGTCGTATCTATTATACTATTTATAGTAGTATCCAGTTATACCCATGCATGCCGTATTTAGTTATTTATTACAGGTGTCATTATCTCATCTTGAGCGCGTGTAACGAAGATGATATATAGATTGTAAGGAGGATGTATTGGGAAGACAAAGTGTGATGAAATAGTCATATATATATTACTACTTACTGAAATACTAGAATTCGGGTTTTCTTGGTCAAAATAGATAGTCTCTATTATTCTAGAGGATCATGTTTATCTACTTCATTTCTATTATTCTAGAGGATCATGTTTATCTACTTCATTTACTGTATTTTGTTTTTGGTAAGTTTTCAGACAGGTCAAGCAATTAATATCAGTAAAATCTACCACCACTGACTACCCTCGTTAACCAGTCCAAGATGCGTAAGTTTAAGGGGAAACTGGAAAGTCAAATTTGGGGCTTTGTTTAGGCCCGGAGATATGGAACCCTCCCAAATGGCGGCCTGGTTTAGGTTGAAGGGAAGCAAACCGTTTAAATTTTCCTTTCAATATAGATGGATATTCTTTAGATGCAAGTATCAAAGTAGCGGTTCACCGTCCTATGATTCGTCACAACGTGATCATACTCTTCTCTGGCGGACAGTTACGTACACTCTGTAACAAGGAACGAGAGATGCTCAGGTGAATGCCCGTTCATCTCTTTGGTGTTAGATATTTTAGTGTAATTGGATTGACTAGTTGACCAATAGGATCATAATATCTCATTAATGTATCGAAGATTCATCAATTGATTAGAGACAAGACAATGTGGGTCAAAGGGGCAGCGCCCCTGGCTGGGGTCGAGCTACCAGGTCAGCTGAGAATTTTTTTATTATTCATAAAGTAACTATTCTAAAAATTCATTATAAATTTGAATTTTTGGAACTAATGACTTAACATTTTAACCTCAAAATTCCCGGGTTTTGGACACTTGCTTTAGAGCCAAGTATTAGGCTGAACCATTGCTAGTCATCATCCTAAGGTGTCCCTTTGGTTTTGAAGCCAAATTTTGAATCCAAAGGACATATGGTGGCCGAAATGACACATACCGTGGTTGTAGTGTCTCTTCCAAAGGGTGTGGTGTCTCTTCCAAAGGGTGTGACAAACACTATAAATTGGTCATGGGGGAGGTCCAAACATTCACAATCATTCTCAAGTTCTAGTTCAGTATTATGATTTTATCCGATTGAAAATTTGGGTGCCTCCAAATTGTTTCAATCTGAAATTGTCGTCACGATTTCAGAATAATCCAAGCAACCATTCGATAGTTCAACCACAATCCATTCGAAAGTTCTCCAACATTTGGTCTCGTAATTTCACGTTGTTTAGAATGAAGTTCCACCTTGATGATTGTTGTACATGAGTTTCTGATGATGCACTCAGTATATATACAAACTGTTGAAATGTAGTTGTTAGTTCGTTGCATCATTCCTTATCGTCCTCTCTAGTTAGCTAAATTGATTGATGAGTTGAAACCTAGATAACTAGGACCTGCACGGACACAAACCTTACTCGAGACTAATCAACGCAAATTCGTTTGGTACATGCAAGGGCATTCATTTGTTGTTGATTCCTCTGCTTGTACAGTCGCTTCCTTAATTAAGAGGTTAATTCTAGTTAATATATACTCTTCTCACTATGTACTCTGCCTAATGTTACAAACTATCATCCTAAATATATAATACATTCTGAAGATACACGGCCACATTACTTCGGATGCAAGAAACAGATGGTCACCATCACGGATGACACTTATATCATCTATTTCTGCATTCTCTGCATTATTTACTTTCTCAAAAGTGTTGCCTCCAAACTTGTCACCTGCAGTTTCACAATGTCTTGGGTTGACTGGACGAACAAATGATGAAGAGATAATTTCATTTCTTCAGATAGCTCCTTACTTTTTATAATATTTAAAATGTTCTTGAATAGATATGATATAAAAGTCTAGTTTTTGATGTTCGTCAAAGTTCAATTTATTTCATCAATAAACAAGTTTATCTAGTATTTAGACAGTAAATCTTACCGGCAACTTTGAGCAGCTCTTCTATTGAATCAGGTAGCATGATTAACTTTGGGGGAGGTCTATCTGGTGAACCGCCATTGGGAACATCCATGTGGATAGTAACTCTCTTCCTATTAGGTTGACAATCAGGAGAAAACCTCTGATAGCTTGATTCAGAGATCTTCAAATCTTTTTTGCCAAGTGACTTGAAGTGCTTGTCCCTATGTCTGTCCACAGATACTTGATTGATTCTTCTTCTTCTAGTAACTGTCTCCGGCCCAATGAAATTGATTTCATGCTCCCTTGTTGTCTTGTCCTCGTACTGAACTAGGAGTTCATATATGCTTTTATTCCCTTGTCGTTCTGCTAATGCTTTTGGGGTCCATCCTTGAGAGTCTAGTTTATGTATATCTACACCTCCTTCTGGAGGAATCTTGACCATTTCATGGAGTCCCTTGTGAACAGCATCATGGAGAGCTGTTTGATAGTTGTTGTTCTGTGAATGAATTTCACCAATCGACGTGCTCTTTGACTCTGTTTCAGTGTTTTTTGCTGTAGTCTCATGTTTTGGAGAGCTTCGGCTGCTTGCTCCATTTTTCTTGATTTCCATCATGTCTGATAACTCTTCTTGCTTGTCAGGGAAACAATGACTAATTTCTTCATCTTCATGATCAGCTCTTCTATTTACCAATTCACTGAGGATGAGTTCTGGATCACTGAGGGAGCCTATGATGTCAGAGCCTTCTAGTTTCTGCAAGCATAATAACAAAGCACATGATCTTATGAGATTCTAAATATGATCTATCGACCAAGTTCTCACTGTCCAGCCCATACCGTGCAGAAGTTTTTTATGATGATCTGACCATCTTCCTTGTTTGCTTGTATGGTGTTTAGAAATGAAACTCTGTTCAGTCTTAGTATCTGGGAGATCTCTCTGGTCCGTACTGTGAATGGCTGTGGCATATTACATAAAACTCCAATTTCACCAAACACATCTCCTGTGATTGCTTTACCAATAACCTGCATTTGGCCGGACAGTGGAATAATTACTTAATTGTCAAATTTGCTTTAACAGGCTAGGTTACATGCATAGGCAGGTTCCTTGCTTACTTCAGCATAGCTATCGAGGTGGGAACGAGATATCAAATCCTGAGAAACATCATGAAAAGAGAGAAGATATTATAGACACTATAGAATGTTAGGTATGAGTGCTACTTAATAAGACAGAATAAAAACAAATGCAGGAAATAGACATCATTGATTTTGATTTTTTATATAGATATCTTACCATTGATCCTGAAACTAGTACATAGATTTCTGTTGGAGTCTCGTTCTGCAGAACTACATCCTCCTTAGGAGGGAAATACTCAGCCTCCATTTCTAAAACCTTGTGTTAGCAAAAAAGGGTTCTGTCAGTACAATCAATTATTGAAAAGGAGTTCGTATGGGTGACCTTATGAAATTTTGCAAAAAGATTTACCAGTTGGGAAAGGAACTCATGAGAGACGCCTTGAAATAGGTAGACTTTCTCTACAATGGGTAGGAACAGATACTGTGCAATGCTCGCACGGATGGCCTTGGGAAAGCCAATTAATGTCTCCTGCTGCTTTAGACCTTCTGTTTTGAACTTCACACAAAGATGTGATAGCATCTGATCCTGAATAAGCTGTGGCAACTGGTTTCTTGTTGCGAATTCTGAAGCAGATCTGATCGAATCCCTCTATATTGGAACACATTTTCATCATCATTATTATTATTATAAGAACATGGTTTGTGTAGTAGTTATTTCATATTCATTCAGGTTAGGCTAATATTAGAAAGACGTTTATGTAGTAGGAACAGAGGAGACATACGAAGTTCCTTGTACGGCTGGTCCAGTGCACCACGAGGTTGGTCATATTTCCGATGAGGTAAGATGTCAACCCCAAGTTGAATAGCATGTAAAATATATCGAACAGCATCTCCCTGGGGTTTTCAGCATGTAGGTCACCATAACCAGTTGTAGTCAATGTGGTAATAGACCAGTAGAGTGCAGTGACATATCTATCCCAGAGACTATCGTGTTTGAAGTTGGGGTTTACAGCACCAATCCATGTTCTCTTGGGATCAGGGTATCTGTCAGCAATCAAATAGTTGAAGCATCCAGCACAGTGGACTGCAAACAGTGTCACCTGATTAACCAAAAACAATCAAACAATTAACGAAGATCAACAACCAAACCAAACCATAACCATGCATGGGGAGAATACTACTGTTCAGCTTACCGATATCAGCTTTATGCATCGAGTCCAGAAATAGTTGAACCTTATGTCCTTCTCGAGTCTATTAAGTACGAAGAAAATGGATCTGTAAGTGTTGGGAATTTTATATAAGAAGAGCTAGTACATATGTATATATATGAAGAGTTATAGATGTACCTACCTTGCAAAGAGAGCACTGACTCGTCGAAGACGCCATAGTCGAAGCATATTGAGTGCTTGGAAACCAAGTCCACTTTTATGATTGGTGAAGAAAAGGCTAATAGACTGAAAGGGTGCAGTTGAACAAACATCAAAAACAAACCAGCTAGACAGGTACCTGTAGTACAGAATACAATTAATTAATTTCTTATGATTCTCCTATATGTATATATATATATATATATAACAGATACATGGTTTGATCAAGAAAACGTGATAAGATACCGGATGGCTATTTTCTTTGGATCATCTACCAGGAGATAAGATTGGGTATCCAGGTATGCGATGAAGAAGGTGAGAACAATGTCAACTGCAAAGAAGCCATTGACGATGTGATCCACAAAGAAGAGTGCATCCTTCTTGTAGGTAAGAAATGCAAATTCGAATGGGCAGGTCCACGCCGAATAAAGCACCAGCAAGACTAGTAACATCTCCCAACCCCTACTCATGAAAGAATATCAAGGACATGATATTATGTTAGCAGCAGGCATAAAGGAAGGAAGAAGGTATGATAAGTAAGTAGTTTAAGTTAAAAACTGGAATCACTACCTATAGTGGGGATTATAGGGAGAGATTATGTACTTGCGAAGCTTGGTTGTTTGGTTAATTGTGGCTCCAAGAGAAGGAAGGAGATCACTGGAAAAGAAATTTCCATGCCTGCTAAGGCTGCTCTCTGTTTGGTGAAAATCATCAACACAAAACCGTTGGAAAAAGAGTCTAGCACAGGAAAACGACATCTCGCTCTCTCCGAACAGAATGGAATGGCTACACTACAATAGTAGAAGTAGAGGAGAGTCTGTCAAATTTTGGAAGGCTTGGTAAAGTCTCTTTGTCTGCTTATATATCAGTAGTAATTGAAAGAAGAAAGTGATGACACGGGAAACATTAAAAAAGGTGTTTTTTTGCTGCCCTACATATTATTCATAGACAGAGGGAGAGAAAGAGAGCTTCTCGTTCTTCTTCTTTTTCTTCATCTTTGTGGGATCGGTAACAGAGTGATAGAAGTAGAATAGGATGAAATGTAAAATGGTGCTTCTGGTGGGAGCTCCATCATCTTGACCAGACCATTTGGAGATGTGAATGGTGGTATGTAAGAAAGGAGCCTGTCCAGGACAGAGTTGATGGAGTTGAAAACATATTCGGATTCATCAAATCAAAATCTAAAAATGGTCGAGACAGTTAAATTTGGGATTCCTGAGGAGGTCTGCACTCTGCAGTAATGAGTTTTGTGGATGCCACCAATAATAAGGAACCCACCGAGTATGGAATTAGTAATATATATATATAATATGAGCCTTAATTTTTTTGGAAAATAGTGATTGGTTAGAGTATCTTCTGTAAATACATACAATAAAATAATGTCTTTAACCGAAACTAGAACCATGTATGAATCTCTGAATCTTGGCTCCGTTCTTGTTCCTTGAAAAATTGTTTGTTTATGCAACGAATGAGGACCATAAATGCTGAGTCTCAACCCCACCATATGTCTGCACCGCCCACCCTTGACACCATTGGACCCGTTTGATATCATGAATCTCTTTCCACCTTTTATCATCATATATATGTAATTTCATCCATTCACTACATAAGCACTTTTGGTGTTGATTCTCATCCCTCCATTATTAATTAAGATATAATTTGGTGAGACATGACATTCATTAACGTTTGTTCTCAACGTCCCTGCCTTTGGGCAGCTGTAAGAAATAATAAAAGGGTTAGAAGAGATGAAACCCAAAAGACTACTCAGCACCTCTATCGGGACAAAAATGTAGATAATACATTGTACTCACCTTCTGAAGGACCCTCACTTTACCACATGCAAGAGACTGCAACGTTCTCCGCAGCTCCTTATCCTCAATGCCGGTGGAGTCTTTGATATCCTGGAAGCTGAGCCTCTGAGCATCATTAAACAGCATCAACACCACAGTCTGCAGGACAGTTGGAGAAACATATACATGATGGTTAGATCTTGGGCACTGAACTACATGTTTAAAGGAACAAAATGTAAACGGAAAGTAAACTAAAATTCACACTTTGCAGGCAGAATAATCTGCAAGAAAAAACTATGATAGATACCAAATAGAAGACACATTAAGATGAATCAACTCACCTGAAAAAGGGAAACTGACAGCTCCTTTTTACCTTTTGGAAAATTTGCTTTCAGGACGCACTGACCTAATGAATTTTGCCACATTAATCGTCTACCACTGTATTTACTCAAGTAAAACTCCTTGAATATCTCCTGTTAATAGCCAGAATGTTTAGGTCAGAGAATTATTGCCAAAATGCAATTAAAAACTATCACCGCTGTTGGTTCGAACATTACCTGGTAGACATTCAACTCGTGGGGGAGTCTAACATCCATGGGTGGGTATGTGGGCCAGTAACTGTAATTTAGTCACGAAAAAAAAAATAGTATTACCAAGTGATCAGAGTCTTGTTTTAGAGCAGAAAAGGTGATTGACTTACCCTGTAGTTAGGACATGAACACTCATTTCAATCCCAGATGGGAGTTTAGTCCTGGCCTGGGATGACTGCTTGAAGGATTCGTTGATCTCCTTTGATAATTCGATATCCTATGGTAGCCATGAAAAATTTCAATCAGTCATGCAAGGGGAATACAACTACATGAGACTGACAACAAAACAGAGAGAGGATGTCCACTACATGTTAGTTTGACTATACTATAACTATAAGCAACTAAGGAATAACTTGGACCACGAAAGGGGATCAGCTGTAGTCCATTTCAGAAAAACGAACTAGCCACTGAAACCCACTAGTCACACATGAGCTCTAAGAAAACATAATCTCGAAGTGCATTAAAGATGGAATGTCTCTCATGGATGACTTCTGACTAGAGGGGATTGGAACCAGAGCTATAATTGAAAATAAAAAAAAATTGAAATTCCTTAACTATGATCAAATGTCATTCCCCCTATTACGAAGATCACTCTTGTTTATGCTCACTGAAGACAACATACATGATCTATTTTACCCTTGGCTGATACAATACTCCAAACAGAATAATAGCATTTTCTAAAAAGTTCCATTCTGTGACTGTCAGTAGCTTCACTGATGGGATGCTTAGTGACTACATATTGCTACAAAGTACAAATTCTACAGTGGATTCAGACATTTAATGCAAATAACCACCTTGAACATTCCCTCAAGTTTGTTTGTGAATTGACTGCCACACTCAGTCTTCAGCTGTATCAGCAAGAGAAATGTGTTAAAAAAAAAAAAGGTGAGAAGTGATGATAGCACATGATTGGTGATACGTAGGAGAGCAATATATGCTATGTTTAACGATGTGAATATAAAGGCGAGAAATATATGCTAAACCTTTGTGATCATGGACTTCTCTGCATCGATTGAGGCGCTCTTTCCCAATAGCAACCGCTTTGCAAGATCCTTCTTATAAAATGCCTCAAACACATCTTTACCCTTAATTAGTACATAGAAGTCAGCTACCAGAAGATAGAAGTAGCAATTATCCTAGAAAGAATTTTCTTAGTCAGTAACCTGTTGCTGGTGGCATCTTACCTGGATAAACCTAAATAGAACCAAAACTTTATCAAGTGTGCTTTCCAACTCCTCTTCTGAAGTCCCTTTATTACCAGCACGAAGTTTCTCATCCAGAAATTTGGCAATCAACTCAGCGGGTCGGTTCTGTCAAGCATATGCACAATTCATTTTCCTTGACATAACATGAGGGCAGTAAGTTACTTTTTACCCAGTCATTACTTTAAATTTTGATCATCAAACTCAAATATTCATATTTGTAATCCGGTATCCTGCACCTCTACGCTAACTTTGCTATATAGCCAGTTTCTGGCTATATTTCCAGCAACAGAGCTGCAAAAAGTGTTCCGCTTGCAAGTAAAAATCAACCAGGAGCAACAGAGATGGAAACATACTCACCTGCCGGAGATTAATTAGATGCTCAAAAGAATCCTTTATGGTATTGGAAAATGTTTCATTCTTGGAAAAGCTTTCCTCCCAAACAGTATCAAGTGCACCCTTAAATTCAAGAAGTGCTGATACCATATCTTTATCTTTTTCTTCATCCATGATGGTGCTTTGCCCGGTCTTTCGAATGTATGAGCTAAGAGCCTGACGCAGGGCCTCAAGTGCATTGACCCTCGAGAAGAGTTGATACATTCTCTGAAGATCCTCGGTACGATTTCCGTCCATTAGCATCATGAAACCCTGGAAAGAGACAATGTTATAGATAGATATTGATTTTTTCTATATATAATTATACAAATACACCAACAAAGAGACACAAATACTATATACTGACATACATGTATGCAATTATGGTGAGGTTCACATTATCATGTATAAGTAGAGTTAGTAAGCTTAACTAGTTATGGTTGGAGACCATAGATTTACAAAGTATGAAACCGATAAATACACACTGCCGTCATCATTAAAATATGCAACACATTTTCTTGTAAAATATATGCACCAGTGACAAACATTAAGAGGAGATAAAAAAAAGCAAAGATTACACAGTGTGTTATTTCGCACCTTATCAAGAATAGAAGCTATATGCCGCTCAAGAAGCTGCCTTTCAGTAGTTGCAATTAGAGGCTTCCTAGTGCTTGCATCCAGATAAAGTAAGCATCTGTCATACTCTTCATGCAACCTAACCTGAAATTTATCGCTAGATCAACTTTCACAGAGATAATAGGGCAAGCCATGTTTCCCTAAGGTATCAAAGTATGAGATGGAGTTCATAAAGCATCAGATACCATAAACTAGGATGTGTTCAATACTTCCTTCGTATAGCAGATTCCTAAGAAATCACACAAAATTCTGCCATATGTTCTGGCTGCTTCACCTCCAATATACGGCTAGCAGGTCACTTAATGAGATAACTCTATACTTGAATGTAAATGCAGCAAAATCATAATATATACTAGGATAAAAGAAGACTGTGTACCTCCACGTGCTTCAGATAATCCGGAACATCAGATTGTTGCATATACTTCATGCCTTCAGCCGCATAAAATTCAGATGTACACACGAGGAACGGTTTCTCAAAGCTTTCAGAGTAAATTCCAAGAGCAGTAAACATCTTCAGGAGATGATTAAGTAGAGTTCTATCAACTGCTTCACCTAATCTGAGAAACCCACACATAAAGATTAATTTCATATGTGCTTGTACTTCCAATAAGATAGAGCTTTGTGCTCAACATACTAAATACACAGTGATAGATTTAAAGATATGATAACTAAACGCTGCCACGAGGAGAAACTCACTGTTCATATTATACTCTTGAACTATAGGTATTCTTCAGAAAAAGTTGTACTGTCACTTGTCATCACTGTTTATAAATAGTGCTCAATTAAGTACACCAATCCATCCATCAATTCGGTCAGAGATTAAACCATCAGATACAAGCAAAACTCATACCAGCATACTTTTTAGCTAGGGTTAGTTTCAACAATAACATACACATTGAGATAATAACTGAAGTTGTTTCAATTCACGAATCTTCCATTAAAGTGGGAGTTCAAAGAATAATTAATCAAAAACAAACAAGCAAGCTAACGGTTGAATTGTTTTGAATAGTGGAGAAGGTAAAATTACTTTCTCAAGCTTCAAAGATGCACTCTATTTTTATTGACTCACATTCAATCATATACAATACAAAGTTCGCCATCTACAAAATTATCCGCTTATAAGGAAATAGGTGAAAAGGCCTAATTCTAAGATGCAAGAAATCAAGCATGTTTTCTTTAAATTTAGAAGTTGTGCTCCTCATTCCGCTAATTTGATGACAAAGACTAAAATGTATGATAAAACATCAGTGAGAAGTACCTTTCCCGTTCAATCATTCTTAAAAGGCCAGTAACAGTTTTGTGCTCAACTTCAGTGGACAAAGAGAGGTGCTTCCTGAAAAGCAGCAATCCCATGTCCCACAAGGACCGGACATTTGGGGTTTGCTTTACATATGTTCTATCCAGGAACAAGGCTATGCCACGTATCATCAACATTTGATCACAAAGATCTTGCCAACATCTCTCAACAAATGACAAAAATACAGCCAAATCAGGGCTTTGACCCACCAGAGACTGTAGAGCAGTAGATATATGTGCTTCACATTCCTTTTCAATTCGTTGATAGAGATTTCCACCCAATTTGTGCAGACACAGATTATTAACAGCCTAAAAATCAATTCAATAATTAGATCTCACAGACCTAAAAAGGATTCAGGAGAAAGCAAATATATTACAAATATATTCAGGACAAAGATTTTAGACATGCCTGGTAAAGGTTCTCCAGATCACAAGCAATCGGCTGCTTTAAAAAGATAGCATCCATCGCCAACTTAAGCTTTGCCCATGTATCCTCTTCAAAGTTTGGAGGCAGCGTCGGCTTAGCTTCACAAAAAATGAGCATCAGGCTGAGACAATTAGGCACTGCTGTATCTAAATACAGATACAGAAGAAGGAAACTAGGATTCAATAACTCTTGTCATTTTCTGATATAATTCTTCAAAAATAACCCTTGCTTCAAAAATAACTCTTGTAGAAAAAGGAAAACCAACATATAAATTAAAACGAATAACTATAAAAGCACTACATTGACATCATATACCAGAGGATCAAACAATCACGGATTCTTAAACACTGGTCTTTTGGATCAAGCTTGTAGGAAGCTCAGAAAACAGTGAAAAGTAGTAAACAAAAGAAAAACGTCAAATCCTCTTGTATATTAAAGTGCAAACCACGAAAGGTAACTGGACAAAGAGTAACAAAAATAGACAGAATTCAAGTGTACTAGTACGATACTCCAACTCAAAAACAATGGAGTTAATAGAAAATTCCAAAGAAATAAAGGGGACACCACACAGCTGGCCAGTGCATGAAACTAAAACATGCAGAAGCGTTAATTCAAACCATTATATGACGGTGAGGATCAAAAGTTAAAGCTGACCTACAAACTGTAGAGTGTAGAGGTTACTACTCTTATAGTGAAAGGAGAAAGGAAAAAAAAAACTTAAATGTAGATCTAAGGAGCTTTACTCTTCCTTCTTAATTTTTCATCTAAGCAAGGTGTAAGCTGTAAAGAAAGAGTGTGTAATCAACAAGTACGAGGTAATAAAAAATAGTGTATTAAAACAATTCACCTGTAAATTTGTAATGTGTATCAAGATCACGAGGAACTATCAGGAAATATACCAAGCAGTAACTCACGAGCAATCAAAACTTAAATCATTAGGAACCCTAACCATAAAAGAGAAATCTTCGTTCAAACTGAATTACTTAGCTACTCTTCTAAATCAAATTTACAGCTGATTTACATGCATCCGAGACATAATGATTAGAGAATCCACAAAGAAGCCTCCATTTATACCATCCGCCAAGAATAATCAATTAAGCAACCTCAAATTTAGCTCATGAAAAACAACTGGGGATCACAGCCACGCTGTGTGCAGTTATTAATTAAGTAGACCAAGTGAGCACAGACCGAAACCTCCGGAGAGATCGAGCATCGAATAGTACCTTTGACGAGCTTAATGACGAGCTTTTTCGAAGGTTGTGGCGGGATGGCCTTTTTGCGTGAGAGATTGGCAGCAACGCTCCGAGAACGAGTGGGTTCTTCTGATTTAGCATCTTCGGTCTCGAAGACGACGTCGCTGCTGGGATCGAAGTCTGAGGGCTGATGTTGCTGGTGGTGGAGGCCGTTCTTGTTGGGGTCGAAAGAGCAAGAGTCGGCGGCTGCCTGGGACTTGGCCTTCTTCATTGGAGGAGAGGCGAAATGAGAGCTGGAGCTGGGACTGGCGGCGCCGCCGGGGAATGAGGAGCTGGTGGTGGCAGAGCGCTTGGTGGGGTGAGACATCAAAGGAGCGTCAAAAGAGCATTGCAGATGGAAACGAACACTTCTAGTGAGAAAAAAAAAAAAGGTACACCGAAAAAACGAAAACACTGTCCTTAAACCGAATCAAAACGGGGGGATTTTTTTTATTCCAAACTCGGATTCGGGTTCGGATTTTTATTCAAAATACTAATCATTAGAAATTCTTTTAATTACTTTATTATATATTTAGCCGTTTAGGGTTGTGTTTGAAATTTAATTTTTTTATATTAAATATTTGGTATGATATTTGTATTTTGTTTGGTATTTGATACTTTATATAATATTTGCATTGTGTTTTGGATTTTATTTTTACAGAAAAAGTTGATCCAAGATCGAGACTAGCCTGAGTCAAGAAAGACCGTCTCAGACGAATTTTTTTAAATGAACTAGGTCTCTGTTTTCCATACATTAATCCCGAAATAAAAAAAACGTCTTGACTCACCCCTAAACCTTACACAGAAAAAAATGATAAATTCAGGATTTCTTTTCGCAGAATTGCAAAAATTTGGCTTACGGATTCCGGGCGGGGTAGGCTTAGACATTCCGTGTGAAAAGCTCGGAATTCCTAAGCCGGGCGCGCTAGGAATGAGGAATAGGAGGCGAAATGACTGAAATGCCCTTACTTTAAAATTTATATTAATTCAACAATTTTATCTTAATTAATAATTAATTAAATAAGTTATTTTATTTTTTAAAATTATTAATTAATTATATTATAAGTTTTTATTATTCTTAATTTTAAAATTAATTAATACAAATTATATATATTATATACTATACATATACAATGAGGGGCAAATATGTCATTTTACCACATTTCATTCCCTTTCCATATATAATTCCACCAACTAAACAAAAGAATTTCTTATTCCATTCCACCAAATAAACAACTTCATATTCTTATCTCATATTCCTTATTCCATATTCCTATTCCCTATTCTCTATTCCTTATTCTGAATTCCATGAAAGAAACGCCCCGTAAGTTCCTTAATCGATCACGGTAAACGCCGTCGTATTATTCGAAATTCATAATCTTATAATCATATCGATAGATAGTACAAATTCAGGAAAATAAAATCCTACCATATATAAGTTTTGATCTTTGTAACACCGTAATAATTCTTCAAACCAAACCTTGCAAGCAAATGATACTTAATGGTCAAGTTTAAGGACAAAACTAATACTTTTTATTAAAAGTTATTTTTTTTTCCAAGTGTATATCTTTGCCAATCGAAAATATTCAAAGATCATGATTTGGAGGAAATATTCTGCTTAAAGCTTTGACGTTGTATTTTTGGAATTCTAGCAAACTCTAGAGTGTTTGGAACAAACAAGAAAAGTGTAAAGAGTAAAATCGACAAAAATTCGATGTCTAACCATGGAAACGGATGAAACTGAGCGTCCACAAACCACCAACAGGTGCACATAACTTCATAGTTATGTTTATTTTCCTACTCTATGAATAAAAAAAATTAGAGAGAGAAAACTTCAAAAATCATTAATTGTGAATTTCAATATTGAGTTTTTATTATTGTTTCTCGTCATTGTTAAGTTTTAGGGTTTCTAAGTAACCTAACTCAAGTGACAAGTGATGGAATTGAATTTGGTTGAGCCGTTGGTAAGATATCAAATCTGGACAATTCAAAACACATTTTAACTTGATGCTTTAAGGGGTCCAAAGTTACGTTTTTATTGGTTCTTTCACAAAACGAAATTTGTGAACTTGTAGTTTATTGTAAGTGATTTTCACACACCAAAAACATCCAAAACAGAGATCGGACGAGAGAGAACGAAAGTCTTAAAGTCGGCTCTATAATCTATCTCTAAGTTGAAGACGGAGTTGACCACGTCCGAGAAACTTTAACTGAAGTGTATGGGTCACCCCAATGTCGAAACATGACGTCGTTTGCGACGTTCGACTCGTAACTCAACGCTCTACCAGCGGTAAATTTTGAGAATTTTTCTAAGATGATCGAAAAATCAATGATTGTTTGTTTTGTGTCACGAGCAGAAGAATAAATCTATACCTTAGTTGGAAACTAAGGGGATACTAGTACTGAATACATGACTGAGATGTTATTGGATATCTTGGTTCAAATGAAAAACGTATACTCTCATTCGCTTTGATTTTAGGGAATTCAGAATAATAGAGCTATCAGTATTAGAATTGGGGTTCAATTAAGATAAATAGTTTAAGCTTATTTTTATTCTGACTAAATGAAATATTTGTATGCATTGCATGAAAATTTAAAGATAAGATTATTTTAGAGCATGAATATGAGTTTCACTTATAAATTCAGATATAGTGCTTGAAGTTGTTTTATAAAGTGTTTTTTGATATGTTGTTCGATTTCATAAGTATATTTTCGTGAGATAGTTTGGTATAAATGGGAAATAGTTTAGTGAAATTCATTTTTAAAACTTCGGCCTCCGTTTATGATTTTGTGCTCGTAAGTCTACTACGGTCTAAAACCCTTACGAGGGTTCACTTGTGTATCAATACGAAAAGATCATGATCACTTTCGCGCCCCCCCCCCCCCCCCCCCTAGTGTGTATATCTCTGGGCTATGCATCCTTCCAATGGGGGTTAAATATTGGAATCTTCTTGCAGTATAATAGGCGTGATAAAAAAAAATTAGAGCAACCTCTATTTCTAATCCCTTTTGAAATTCGACAAGTTCGAACCTCCGCTTCCATTCAGTTCTAAATTTTGATAAGTTCGAAACCTACACTTTGATTGACCTCTGACAATGAATTATTTATTAATTTTAGTAAGTTTGCATTATGTCATTTTGATACGTTTTACTTCGTGAATCTTTTGAACTTTGCATTGTCTAAATATTTATTACAAGTGTTAGGTTTATATTGGTTACAAAATGTATTTTCAAAGAGCTTGATCCGGTAGAAATAAGTTAAGACTACTTACTAAGTTGCTCTCAAGCAACTTACCCCAATCAACTCTGCAGTTTCAGAAGAAGTTGATTTGTGTTGTATGTTTAATATCTGAGGAGGCTGGACTCTAGAAAGTACCGGACTGCGCAATGGAAGCATGAAATAAGAAGTTATTCGATTATGTAAGCATCATGATTCTTTATATGAGAACATGATTAGTATCAAAGTTATGTTTCAATACAAGATTTTTGGGTTTCGTTATTTACCGGTATATTACTAGTAAATAATGACCATCGATGGTGATATCACCCCTAGATTCCATGGTGGATTTTGGAGCATGACAATCTTGGTGTAGAATGAAATTGAAGGTGATACTATATATTATTGGGAAATTGAAGGTGATAATTATGTAACTAGACGACTTAAAAACACACGCAATTTGATTGGGGTTGAGGAGCTCTATGCCTAGTCTAACGACGAGTGCCCAAGTTCTTCCATCACGATCTTAACTCGTACCATGTCACTTCAAAAAATGTCACTTCAAAAGTGACTCTGATACCATGTAAAATAATGAAGTATTGACTGCACTTGCCCAAGATTTTACCTTACCGCCAAAAGCAGATTTCGTATTGTATAACGTTCTCACTCTAAATATGATACATTTAAGACTCTTATACAACGTACACTATGTGGTGGTACTTGTTATGGTTATTATACATGACACACTCTACTCCTATTTATACTAACCCAAGGAAAACTTTAGATCTCAGTTTCTCTATAAACCTATAAAAGATAGCTATTATAAAACATCCTTGATTAGAAAGTCTAAAAATACACTAGAAGTTATTTAGTCCTAAAATTATTTAGATACTAACTACTCTTTATTTTACTAGATCATTCTTCCTAGACCAACTATTTTAACTCTTAACCACAAAATCTTAGTCCATAAAATCAATGTAACAAATTTATTAGTTTAATTTTATTATTTTTCGAGTGCAAAGGGTCACTTTCTCCCATTTACTCATTCTATACTGTATATTATAGGGTAAAATACGACATTGCCCCCTAATGTTTGACCGGATTTTCAGTTTCCCTCCTAAAGTTAAAATCGTAAAATTTCCTTACCTCATGTGTTGGAAAAAGTGCAAGTTTGCTCCGTCCGTCCGTCAAATTGAGATTCAATTATACCATTTGAAAATGTTTGGAATGGTTAAAGTGTCATTTTTGATATTTTTATGTTATTTTGCAATTTTCAAAATTAATTATGTTAAATTTGGATGAAAAAATTGACGGAAGAGACAAACTTGCACTTTTTTCAAACATGATAGAAATAAAATTTTACGATTTAAACTTTAGGAGGAAAACTGAAAATCCGGTCAAACAAGCACAATGTTCAATTTAACCCTATATTATATTATCCTAGATTGACCGGCATAATCTCTACTATATATGAAGTTATTATATCAAAAAAGTTTTGAGACATCATCTCCATATGCACATTTATTCTTTTAATGACCACAAAGAATTTATATATGTACTTCACTACTATCTAGAATCTTCTTCCCAATGTGCCACCCAGTATTGTATTATCAACAAAAACGTGTCCACCAAGCTCAGTCTCCTCCTCCTTTTCTGCTTCAGGAAGTAGTTGTCATTGTATCATTAGCTAGTTCTTCATCGATCATACATATATACATGGCCTTTATTTAGAAAATGATGATACCTGATGTGTGGCAGAGGAAGAAAGCCAAGCAGGATGTACATTGTAAGCCATGGTTCCATCGGGTTGGAAGAGACCATAGTTCCTTTCAGAGGTTGGGCCTGGCTTCATGTCCTCATTGAACAGTGCAAATAAGTATACCTCAAGACTCACATTGGGATTCATCAGAGGCGTCCCTTCATCTGCCCATTGTCTCCTCAGCAAGTTGTTGTTGTAAACCTCTGCGTTCTCCACTGTCGCTCCAAACTCGTCACCATCCCCTTTGGAAGGCCACCCTGTCTCAGAAACCCTAACCTCAATTCCTTGAAATCCCATCCTACCAATCGCAAATGTAACAGCATCCACCTATATATCCATACATCCATACATTACTGTTTGATCACAATAAATGAAATAAAACTATATATACCTGGGCATAGAGCATGTTATCATAGTGAAGGCTAGTGATCGGATCCACCATTCCAGAATTCGTGTTGAAAATAACATAGTCAAGAGAAATATTGGATGGATCATTCTTGTAAGCATAATAAGGGTATGCATTGATCCAAAATGGTGCCTTGGCAGTTGCTAAAAAATTCAAGAATTGGTACATCACACCGTACAGCTCGACTTGAAAAATCCCTGCAGAAGGAGGGTAAGATTCGGATAGGATAGCTAAGGAGTTAGGGCTCGATACATGAATGTCCAAGTCCAGACCCAGTTGAACCAGAGCCCCATGGATACTAATCATAGCAGGTACAAGATTCAAGACCAGGGTAGGGTCTTCTAATTCGGTCAGTATCTGGGGCATGCATGTGAACATCATCAACACACACGAAAGCCACACAATTATATATATACATACATACATTCAGCACAATTCGTCGGTAGATCAAACAAGTATAATAAAGACAGTTGTTATCTACCTCATTCCCAACTGCGATGCCTACGATTCTGGTGGTGGGTAGATAGGGTTTTATATGGGACCAGACCCACTGGAGAGCCTGTGCAGGATCAGTGAGCTGACCCAACATGTTGTTTTCTATGGTCACCACAAGCTCAATACCGGAGTCAGCAAATGTTGTTAGAACTTGAGGGTTTGTGTCGTAGATTCGGGCTTTTGTTACATTTAGAGCTCGCAGGAGGGAAAGTACTTTTTTGGGGGAAGGCAAGTTATTGCCAACTTGACCATAGTTGATACCAAGTGGTGCAACTCCTCTAATTTCAAAGACTGCAATCAACAACACATTAAATACCATGGTTAAGAAGAGTGATTGGAGCAAAGAGGAAGTTGGATCTAGGAAGAAGATTTATACCAGATAGATAGAGAGACGATGATAACAGAAGAAGATGAATCAACAAGGAGAGTGAGGTCACAGACGTGAAGAATCCAATGCCCATTGGAAGAGACAAAGACAACCAAGTGATAATATCAGTTGGGAATAATTCATAAGATATGGAAGTTGGAACAGCAAGCTAGCTGAGCTGCAAGTCTGCAACAGACTGACAATCAACGAAGCTATGTGAAAAACGAGGAATTGTGACTTCGTTTTTATATACTATATATTTTTTTAATGATGAATTAAAGTTTCCTTTCTCTAGAATGTGTACCAAATAATATTGCCCGTTGTGTTATTATTTTCAGCTAAAAGAAATTTATCCGTTCGATTGAAAAGATATATACAAGTGCCCCGACAACTTTCTTCGCGGGAAAGCAAAGTGGAAATCTAACTTTGATTTATTTTTACAAATCTAACAGTATTCATATTAAAGATGAACCAACTTATGGAGAATCATCCAAAAAAATAAAATTGGTGGGCTGGACGATTAGTGACGAGAATATTAGTTTATTCCCTATTGGCTTCGACGGATATTATCCATGCAAGTTATAGAGTCGCATGTGAAAGCTCCATCATGCCAACCATTGTGGGGTGTGACAGGAGCATATATATATAATGATCTTATCTTGACCAATGCATCCCTTTTTATCAACAACGGATGATTGTACATGCAGTGGAATGCACCCTATATATGACATAGACAAAGCAAGCTTTGTAAAAGGACGTTAGATATCTTTTGTTAAAGAAGCAGTATATTTAAGTTTAATATCATGTGAATGCGGGATAGCATTACAATAAAGGAAAAAAAGACATGACGTATCTCTGTCTGAAAAAAGTTTCTGGGAAAGATCCTATCTGAATGAAAATGCATGACTGTATATAAATACATAAACAAAGACACCATATGCATTTTACAATATTATAGCTAGTTTTTTCGTATTCATAAAGGTACGTATACGTTACAAGATGTTTCGTAACATAAATGCGTACGTCCGAAACCGAAGTGATGGGTGGATGATTTTAGTGAGAATATCAACAATTTGGTTTGGTGACCCAATAAACCGAACAAAATGTGTGTGTGTTTGGAGTCCTTTACTAATGTTTTAGTTTGTCAAAAAGAATGGATAAATGAACTCCTTCCGTTGGGAGATGGATCTCCATTGCTTATAGAGACTGGTCGTACTGGTTATTAGTATAGATGAGTGTTGGTTTATCTACAATTGTTGCCTTTTTTTTTATGTACAGCAAAAAGAGAAGAGACAGACATGAAGAATTAGTGGATTCATAGGTGGATCGGAGTCTGCATTCTTCCAAATCCTCTGAACCTAGATCGAATTAGTAGTAGTTAACGAAAGAAAAGGTAAACAATACACCATTATAATTAGTCGAAAACAAGATGCCGACCAGTTCAATGAGTGAGAAGTGGATTTCATGTATAAAATCTGTTGGATTTAGGTTAATGGGTCGCCCATAAGTGGGAGCCTATTCAGGTAAGCCCGGTATGTGATACTGACCCTAAACCCTATCCCTCTATATATCTATATATATATATGGGGTGCTCTCCTTAGAATTAAGAGAGAGAACAGAACCTGATAGTCACCCACAGTATATACAGAGGTCAGCAGCTGTGGAAACCTATGTCACTGCCCGTTAACCCGTGGCGTGTCCTCCCGTCCGGCAGACCGTGATCTCAACTTCAGGCAGATCCGCTTCCGCTAAGGCAATCAATCCAGAGGTAACTTAATTATGTGTGATTATGTTTTACCATATATATTACATAATCCAACAAAATCAACACGAAACGAAAAGAGACGACTTAGCTAGACAAACAAACGTGTGCCCAGTGAAGACAAAGACAACTCCAATCACTAGTAATCAATGGAAGTTCAAATTGTTTCATCATTCCCCAAATTATACACCATCAAACGAAATATGTGGATGACTGATTCATCACGAAATGGCTTTTATGCCTTTGGACACACACACAAACATAGGATTCATAGGAAATGAATTTTTCCCAATTCACCAAGAAATTTATTTTTCTTGCTACACGTCAAATTTAAAGTGTATTTGCTCGCCTTCAGTATTTACATTTCTCCATACAATATCTTCTTATATACACGTAATCTTGCGTGAATTTAATCATGGTCTCCTTCCGTAGTGTACCCCATCCGAGGTTGTTTATTTTTTTTCCCAATGAAGTGACTCATTTATGATTTCCAACTACGAGTTTCTTTCTTGTGTGCTTATGCTCCATGCTTCATTCTCGTTTATATTTGAAGTCCATCAAGACAGAAGGTCTTGCAATTAATCTACCATTCTCTTAAGAATTCCTTATTTTCTTACTAGTATATTTCATACCTCATTCATTTCAAGCTTCAATAGCTTATCTTGTGTTGTCAAATCCTCTAACCTGTCAAACATTGAACCAAATCAATATCATTAAGATTTTACTATTGATCTTCATTCGTATTTCAAGATCTTCTTCCATAGCGTATCTTAAGTTTTCATATCTTCAAACTTTGTCTTTCTAACAAGTTTAAATTGGAATTGATTTCAACAAGCATGGTATTATCAAACTTGCATCAAATTTTAGAAGGTTCGTTGCAGGCCTTCAATCTTCATATCCTCAACACTGAAGTTAAGAAGCCTATAATCTTAATTACGCTTCAATCATACCGCAACATCCTTTAATTACTTATTTAGTCTCTATATCTCTAAACCCTGTAGTTTAAAAATGTATAGCCGATGGTGATCTTGTGAAGTTTTGTAAAATGTAAACTTTAGCCGTATATTCCATAATCTTCTTTATATCATAATCATGCGTTATCATATCATAAATTAAACTTTGTGATATTTACCCCTTATTCGCGTGCAAGCGTCCTTGCTTGACTAACTTTTGAGCACCACATGGTTATGAATTTAGAGTTTGCTTTGATACCACTATTGTGATACTTTGTTCCACATATCCGTGATAAATCTTTTTTTTGGTCCATTTATCACGGCTCAACCCCAAACAGCCATGATATATATTTTTTTTGGTTCATTTATCATGGCTTAACCCCAACAATCGTGATAAATATGTAAAAATTAATAAAAAATACCGTCGTGAGGGACAATACTTTTTTTTAAAAAAAAAAAATACTCATTTATCACGGCTCAAAATAAATGAGCTGTGACAATACTTGTTTTTTTTTTTTAAATTTTACCTATTTATCACGGCTCAAAACCATATCAGCCGTGATAATACTTTTTTTAAAAAAATTGCCCATTTATCACGGCTCATTTGGTTTTGAGCCGTGATAAATGGGAAAAAACAAGTATTGTCACGACTCATTTGGTTTTGAGCCGTGATACAATATGTAAAACTTGCGGCCCAACCTTAAATGAGTCGTGATAAAGGTAACGACTGAGTACATTGAGCCGTAAAAAAAAAAACGACTCAATGTTATTTGAGCCGTGATATTCAATTTAATTTCATTTGTCACGACTCAATATACATTGAGACGTGAAGTTTAGTCGGTAAATGCCCGCTCTCCCGTAGTGAGAATATGAAGAAATGATTTGGAACTCATATAAGTATAGATGTATTACTCAAGTTCAACCGGAATTCCTCATTTTCTGGGGCGAAGTGAGGACAACAAACTCATTCAAGATAAGTTGGGCTAGTGGGGACAAATACTCGAGCTTGGGGCATAATAGATGGTATCAGAGCCGACTTGGAACCGTGATTGAATATGCAAGGTTAAAGATAGAGGTGAACAAATTATCCGTTTGGAATTGGAACCTACCCAGAACCGACACGTACGGTAGGTTCCGAGTAAGAATTTTAATGATAGGGTAGGGTCCGAGAATTTTTTTAAGAACCTGTATTTTCGGTTTTGGTCTAGGTAACATGGTACCCTGAATCTACCATAAACTGATTTTATATATGTGTGTATATATATATAATATTAAAATTAAGAAAAAAGAATCAATAAGTGTCACATTTTATTCCAATTTCTAAGTTTCTAACCCTCAATTTGCTATTGCTTTAAATAGTACAAACTGTCACGGGTCACGCCATGACGTAGTTCTCTTCTCTTGCACGACGCACACAATCATGATTCTCCTACGTGAGTGATTGTATGATTTTGTGAGGAAACAATTGTGACCGTCTGATCTGTTTGTATGATTGTTGCAACTTCGTATTTGTTTGGGGGGAAATGGTTCCAAACCGGTTAGTATAAACAAGTTTTAGATAATTTATTTTGAAACATGTTCCTAATAGGGTACCCAGAACCGTTGGTATAAATAAGTTCTAGGTAGGTTCCGGTTCCAAATACAACATGTTAAGTTCCGATTCTAAAATTCAATACATTGTTTACAACATGGTAGGTTCCGGGAAACCCTAAAATTACAGGGTACCCAGAATCGCGCACCCCTAGCTGAAGACCCGTGCATGCGAGATAAAACAATTTACCAAATCCTAAAGGATATCTGAAAAGTGTAAGACTTGACTTGATGCACCTATCATTAGCAAAGAATCTTGACTTAACGACAACAAAGGCGCCGTCACGCGCTTTAAGGAGGATATAGAATAAAAAAAAAAAGTAATTTAGTACTCATATAAACATAAATATACTACTCATTGTATATTTTTTGAGCTCAAATAAACACAACATAGTAAATCACCAACTCGGTTGAACTAGTGGAACAGAAACTCTGCCTGGGACTGGCTTGAGGCGTTACAAACTCCTAAGTTGGTATCGAATGTACTATCGAAGCTTCTTTTTAAGGAATCATCATCGTATAGGAGGGGTTCGTCTTCTCTGGGAGGGACACCACGTACCCTCTGTTCTATTGGTGGTGGGTTCATGCTGTCCCATTAATTATTTAGTTATTCATCATTCCCATTAATTATCTATTTCAACACATGAATAGCTATCACGGAAGTGCAGAACTTGTATAAAATATGACACTATGTGTAAATAAATGATGGTCATCGAAAACAGTTATAAAATATGACACTATTTGTGATCACAAGTGACAAAGATAAATGACAATACTTGTGAGTGCCAGACTTGTGATCACAAATAAATGACACTTGTGAGTGCCAGACTTAGTCAATATATACACCCCGCCCTGCTATCCACTTCAGCTGGAGATCAGTTAGGATCTTAATTTGTGGTGCTTCTTTTGATGATCTTCACGTTGTCAACATATCAAGTGTACGATTGTGATCAATGGCTGGTCAAACCAAAGCTCTTTCCGATCTTTAGTTTTCCACTTTACTTTCACAAGAGTGTATATATATATATATACATATATTCATTTTCAAGCTACGGAAGAGGACCAAGAGGGATCAGTAACAGGGAGGGTGGGGCGTCGAATGTATATATAATTAATTGTTTATTGCTGAGGAGTCGACATCAACACTCGAAATAGCTAGCCTTGACATGTGTCCTTTACACTTTGGGTTAAATTTGAATCTAGTTGGGAATTGTAAGAGAGGCTAGAAACAAAACAAGGAGCATGGCGTGTTGCCACGTATCTTAAGTCATTAAGATGAAATGAAGATTTTTTATTAATAAAATTTATATTTCAAAAATTTGTGAAACCACAAAAATAGGGGAAAGTGTAGCAGCACCATCCATTTCCTTGGTCTTGCAGTATGTCCTTGGCTAGCAAGATCACTATATTAGAGCTGGTACAGTTTGTCAAAGAACGTATTAATGAGCAGATCATATATGGGGAGCGGAAGTAAACTTAAATCTCACAAAAATATATGAACTTATATTACGAGAAGATGAATCATTTGTACATTTAAAGAGTAAAAAGCATGAAAAGGAAAGCACTACCTAGCAACTTTTCAACTTTTATTTATTACTATTACTTCTTTTTTAGTGTGTGGGGGGTTAGTGAGTGATTAAGGTGGATCGGGACGGGGTTGTTTCTCAAAGAGGCCGAGCCTGTAGTCAGTTAGCCTTGACTTGTATGCAGACAATTTGTATTGACTCCATGTAAACTCTGTATAACCTGACTCCTCTCCTTCTTCCATGATCCCTTGAATAGGCTCAATCTTCTGGCTCAGCGGCGGCCCTCCAAAGTATATCATAGACACCCTTGACCTCCCGGGATCCGCCACCACCCGATGTTTCACGCTCTTGAACCTCCCATTACTCATGACCTGCACATCAGTGATCAGTAAAACCAAAACCGCCTCCCGTTAAACAAATATTACCCTACATATATTTATTTATTTTTAAGAAAAAAGTAAATCACTTGTTGGAATGTCGACAGAGAGTAGCTAGATAGAGCTCATTCTCCATGTGACTTTTGTATATTGGAAGTCACATTAAGTATTATTTATACCTACCTGCAAGGAGTCCCCCACAATAATGAAAAATGAGGAGAGATCAGGTGGTACAGGGACCCAGGTGGTGGCATCCCGGAGGCATATTTGGAGCCCCGACGTGTCATTCGATCTGAGAATAGATATTATCTGGGGATCCGTATGTTCCCCGAACCCGACCCGTTGTTGGTTTGGAGGGAGTGCCGGTGGGTAGTGGTTCAGTCTAAAGAAGGAGTCACTCTTATCGCTCTCTACAAACCGACTCAGTGCATCCTTTTCGTCCAGTCCTAACCCCTGGCTCAACAGCTGTAGCAGCTCACATGCAACTCCCTTCACCATCCCCACGTATTCCTCCACCAACGACCTGATCATCATCATCATAAACTAAACTAGCTAGCTTTGACACGGATACATTCTGACATGAGTAAGTACGTACCTGACAGACTAGTTTAAGTAACTAAAGTATATATGTGTAAGTAAGTGAAACGGAATCGAACTACTTTATTTGATTTATACGATAGGTAGAGAAAAAGAGAGAGAGAGATTGACATTATGATTTTGGACCAATTCTTTCGAAGATTCCCTCTAGCCTGAGTTGCATGTGAATTTGGATAATTACATAGAAAGTAAAGTAAAATAGCTTGTTCATTAAAAAATGTTATTATGGAAAGTGGAAACACTACTTTTGATTCAATGGGGTAATTAAAGTCCCAATGAATTACTTACTGGAAAATGTGAGGGAAGGCTGATAAGACCTTTGGGGAGACGACATGAGGATTTGCATGGAAAATAATATATTCAAGCCAACCAACATCGCCATTGGAGCCAATCATCCTGCTACCATAGCCAAATGGATCAGGTGGCCCATGGCAGTCCTTGTTGGCCTGAGACAGACCGAAGAAGCGGATGGCCTCAGCCTCCAGATGGTTGGTGAGGTCCTGAGGGACTCCGTGGTTAATCACCTTGAAGAATCCAAATTCCTTGCAGGCCCACACGAGCTTCGAACCACAGACTTCCGGTGGCTCTGAAATGTCTATGACTGGTATTTCCGTGTCTGTGAATGCCTTGATGAACGGGAAATGTGATGATGATTGGGACACTGCCACCATGGTTATCGTTGTTGCTGCTGATAGAGACAGAAACTGCAGAGAGGGAAAGAGAGAGAGAGAGCTTTGATTTTGGTCTGATTGAATGATGATGAGGATGCAGTGTGGATGTATGTACGTAGGTTGAGGAAGGGTTGGGGTGATATTATATAGATAGATACAGAGAGAGAGAGAGAGAGAGAGAGAGAGAGAGAGAGAGAGAGAGAGAGAGAGGCGAATAGACGATACTAACTAGCTAGGTGATCTATCTATCTATGCTTTTTATTAAGTGTTTTGATCGAGATGTATGATTGGCAAAAAAAACAACTAGCTAGGTGACCAGTTATGCGACAGAAGGAGAGAGATGAGACGCTGCCACCTGGCATACTCATGTGTATATACTACATACCATAGCCGGACCTTGCATTACATGCAGCGTGTAATACGCATTTTCTTTTCTTCTTTCTAATAATAAATACAACTCTTTGAAAATAATAATTACTTATAAGAAAGAAGATGACAGATAGATTATATATTTTAGGAACCAATAATGAATGCATAAATGAGAACCTTGTCTTCTGTTATATATACTGGGAAAATCAACACAAGACACAAATCGCTGGGGTTAGGTACTTTGTTTTACAGTCTATAGGAGTCTCCTTATATGAATACATAGAGAGAGATGATCCTTTCATTAAGTATCCTAGCTAGCTAGCCTTGCCGATTCTATATATTTATCGTTTTACTGTTATAATTGTTTCGATCAGATATTAGCATGAAATCGATTAAATTAAGTGAGATAGATTATATTCGCGGTATATATATATATAACTACCGACTATTTAATCGCCTCATTAATAATTTCGAAATATTGCATGCATGCAACACCAAGAAGCTTGTTCTTCAACCACACAACCATATATCATCATCATTATCACCGTGCCGTTCTGTAATATTCTGCAGTCTTTTCCCTTTCGCAAAAACAAAACAAAAAACTCACTTCCGACTTCTCTCGCATTATTGTAGTAGCTAGCTAGGGAAATAGGGAAATAGTTGGAACGAGAATGAGCTAATATATGCACGTATGATATGTACATAGTTTTAAATAATTACTTGCTGAAAATAATGGAGTATTAGCTAGTTCATAAATCACAGCCCTTGGGTTCGGGATACTTGTTATATAAAATATCCCATCTTATACATAACTAATTAGGGTTAATAGTCAAAGTGCCCCCTAATGTTTGGGCGAAATTTAGGATTGCCCCTTAAAGTCTAAAATTTTAAATATTAGTCCTAAAGTTTGGACGATTTCAAAAATCGCCCCTTTCCGTCCTCTGTCTGTTAATTTGGGACGGAAAACGACCATGTGCTCGACACGTGACTTCACAGAAATTTTAATGACAAAAATGCCCTCTTCCTATAAGAGATCCCTGAGTACAAGAAACGGTCGGAAGAAGCCGAGCACGAGAAGCCCCGAGTCCTGAAGGAGCTTGACACCACCAAGCGGCTCATCGAAGAGCTAAAGCTCAACCTCGAGCGAACCCAGACTCAGGAGAGCCAAGCTAAGCAAGACTTAGAGCTTGCAAAGCTGCGAGTCAAAGAGATGGAGCAAGGCATCGGGGATGACGCTAGTGTGGCGGCCAAGACTCAGCTTGAGGTGGCCAAGTCGAGGAACGAGGTGGCCGTAACGGAGTTGAAATCAGTGAAGGAAGAGTTGGAGACACTGAAGAAACAGTTTGCGGGTTTGACAGAGGAAAAATTGGCAGCTGTGAAACAAGCGGAGGAGGCGGTGGGAGCGTCGAAGGAGGGAAAAGGAAAATTACGTAATCTCTAGACTCGACTCTGTTTCATGAGAAAGGGAAAAGGAAAATTACGTAATCTCTGATTCTTCTTTATTGCTGCTTTGATTTCAAGGTTGTGTATTTCTGATCCTCGACTTGTTCGAATGAGATTTTGTTGATTCATAATTGAATTTCTAATTGAAAAAGAACTCAACGAGAACAAGGGTAACGGACGCTGTGAGGCCACATGCATCGACGGAATTAAGCGTCTCTGCCACATCAGGCGACGATTTCTAACCTATCTTCTCCGTTCATCCTTCAAGAGCTCAAAGACCTGGTAATGGCGATACGGCAGCCAAGTCGTGGATGCAGCCGCAAGGATGACGCCATGGGGCTAACCTGGCTCTGTCACTTTCCTTGTCGTGATTCTGACAGTGTCGTCAAATGAATCCACGACCGCAGTCCAAGATTGTCCACCTGAGCCACTCATGTTTGCACTGAATGTCTGTATCATCCTCTGTGAGAGCCTCATCAAGTTCCTGCGAGCTTTCGGTGATGGTATCACTGCACATTGAGGACTAACTCTTCTCAGTTACTATCTTTTCTGCAAAGTTTACAAAAAGAAGTTCATCGATTCTACTTACCACCGAGGTCTGATATGTTACGAGCCATGAGGCTCGCAACCCTCTCGCATTGTCTCTGCAAAACGGCCAATCATCACGGTGACTTGGTCGTAGAAGAAGGTGAAGTGGGTGTTAGAATTCTTGGAGGTAAGCGTGAGGTTGAAGGAGGTGACTAGGTGAGAGATGGAGGGATCGGAAGAGGGCATTTTTGTCTTTAAAATTTCTGTGAAGTCACGTGCCGAGCACATGGTCGTTTTCCAGAGGACGGAAAGGGGCGATTTTTGAAATCGTCAAAACTTTAGGACTAATATTTAAAATTTTAGACTTTAAGGGGCAATCCTAAATTTCGCCCAAACATTATGGGGTACTTTGACTATTAACCCTAACTAATTATTTGATTCTATCAACTTAATCTACTTTATCTTATGAATCACACATTATTCTCTTATATAAATGGTAACTGACTTGATGTTGTACTTGTGTGTATGTGTGCCACCCCTATCAGATTTTGACCGACGACCCCTCTATGCGTTGTAAAATCACAAACCTGCCAATTGGGCAATTGGGATGGGGGCATCCTTGGCTATCTCTCTGAACTCATCTCTTCTTTTGTAGCAGCAGATACGAGGGGGAGGGACCCGATCAGAAAGTAAAGACAGAAGGGTTAAAAAATTATAAGTATCATTTAATTCGTAATTAAATTATCATTTAGATTAAAAATTAACGTTTAGTTAGTATCATTTAATTCGTAATTAAATTATCTACGCACTGAAATATTTTTGATTTTTTTTGAGTAAGTATATAATTAAATTTATCACCTAATGCATTTAATTATTTCGATCAAATTATAGGACAAACGATGTTAGATTAAAAAATTAAATATATTTCTAATCAAAAAAATTAATTACCCTAGGTAGATAATTGAATTTCACCATTAATGTCGTTAACCGTGGTGAGTTTGGACTTACATAGTCTGAGTTATATTTTTTTTAAGCCAAATTTTCATATCTCAACTTACGGCAGAGCGTACAGTCAATCCGTAAGTCCAAATTTAATATTTTTTTTGAATCGCAATTAAAATATCTAATTACTGTCATTTTTAATTTTTTTAATAAATAAATAATTTAATTTTTAATTAAACATCGAGTCGTAAAAAAAAATGTAGCGTTTTGTACCCGGGGTAGCGCATTTGTAAAAAACAATATAACGCGCTACCCATGATAGCGGTTAAATAAATATTTCTAAATATATTTTTTATATACTTACTTTTTGAAGAAAAAAAAAAAACAAGAGAAACAAGACACTGACAATATCTCTATTATTAGTTCTATATTCATAAGCATGTAGGGCAGCTAGCTCTACCCGGCTTAATTCTTATCTATATCCAAGTGCGGTTGTTTTACTCAAAAAATGAAAAGAACTTAAATAATCTCTCTCTATATATATATGGATCTAACTAGGTTGAACACTTGAACGCCATATATGTATATAGAGAGAGAGATTTGGTTTCCGGTACCTTTGTTTACCTACGTCCCTTCCATTCGTACGTACCTAAGAGATAGGCCCTAACCGCAGACTTGAGGAGAACCTTGAGAATTTACACCATGCAGAATAATTATACGTACCCCCTCTCAATTCAAACAACGTGCTCATACTTTATCTATCGAGAAGAAGAAGGTACAGTACAACACTCGACTACATATATACACAGCGTGTGTCTGGTCTGGTGGTTTAGAAAAAGACAGGAAATGGTGAATCGTAGCTAAAGATACTTTCTAGTGTCGTGGTATATAGCGGAGTTTTGGTAAGGAGCAAAGGTCGGAAAGTTGGAAGCGTCTTTGCATAAAATGATGATTGGAATCAAAATAATTTAAGTGATTTAATATATTTAAAAATTATGATAAATTTATCTTATGTTAAAATTTTCTCTTAAATACTTTTTAAATTTATAAAATTAATTAAATACCTTTTTATATGTCACAACTAAATCCTACTAACTTATACGAATATTATAACTGAATTTCGAATTGATTGGGGACTAACCAAGGTGTTCCCGCAATCCAAATCAAGTCGCACGCCTAAGGATCGAGACCCAAACCAGGTCGCACAAGGGTTGAGATTTGGTCTAGACCAGGGTACATCCAATTGGAGTCTTAATCGTTTGGGTCGAAGTGTGTATCAATCGGTTGGGTCGAACATAGTCTCAATTAGAGTTTCCATGGTTTGGGACCATATCCTTGGGCGATCTATTCAGGTCAAGGACCTCTTGGTTGGATCTCAATCGAGTTATGATACAATTATAACATTAATATGTAAGTTAGTAGAGTAATATGTAAGTTAGTAGAGTTTAGTTGTGAATATCTTAAAAAATAATAATTTTATAAATTTAAAAGTATTTAACGAAAATGTTTATATATATATAGAAAATATTTCCAAGTTTTCCCCTTCTGTCAAGGTCGTCCAATAATCCCGTGGATCCATTGGGTGCACACCACGTACGGTGTTCGCCTCGTGGCCTCCCTACAGCTGCTGCTCCTCCTCCTCCTGTATCTCTCTTCCCACGAAGGTCTAGTATGGACTGAACTAGACATGCCATTCTGAGAGTTACGATGTTTCTACAGTGACTGACACCATGTGGAGCTGATTCTTTCATTTGACATGATCCACATGAAATAATAATAATAACAACAATGCGTCGTCGTATCTATTATACTATTTATAGTAGTATCCAGTTATACCCATGCATGCCGTATTTAGTTATTTATTACAGGTGTCATTATCTCATCTTGAGCGCGTGTAACGAAGATGATATATAGATTGTAAGGAGGATGTATTGGGAAGACAAAGTGTGATGAAATAGTCATATATATATTACTACTTACTGAAATACTAGAATTCGGGTTTTCTTGGTCAAAATAGATAGTCTCTATTATTCTAGAGGATCATGTTTATCTACTTCATTTCTATTATTCTAGAGGATCATGTTTATCTACTTCATTTACTGTATTTTGTTTTTGGTAAGTTTTCAGACAGGTCAAGCAATTAATATCAGTAAAATCTACCACCACTGACTACCCTCGTTAACCAGTCCAAGATGCGTAAGTTTAAGGGGAAACTGGAAAGTCAAATTTGGGGCTTTGTTTAGGCCCGGAGATATGGAACCCTCCCAAATGGCGGCCTGGTTTAGGTTGAAGGGAAGCAAACCGTTTAAATTTTCCTTTCAATATAGATGGATATTCTTTAGATGCAAGTATCAAAGTAGCGGTTCACCGTCCTATGATTCGTCACAACGTGATCATACTCTTCTCTGGCGGACAGTTACGTACACTCTGTAACAAGGAACGAGAGATGCTCAGGTGAATGCCCGTTCATCTCTTTGGTGTTAGATATTTTAGTGTAATTGGATTGACTAGTTGACCAATAGGATCATAATATCTCATTAATGTATCGAAGATTCATCAATTGATTAGAGACAAGACAATGTGGGTCAAAGGGGCAGCGCCCCTGGCTGGGGTCGAGCTACCAGGTCAGCTGAGAATTTTTTTATTATTCATAAAGTAACTATTCTAAAAATTCATTATAAATTTGAATTTTTGGAACTAATGACTTAACATTTTAACCTCAAAATTCCCGGGTTTTGGACACTTGCTTTAGAGCCAAGTATTAGGCTGAACCATTGCTAGTCATCATCCTAAGGTGTCCCTTTGGTTTTGAAGCCAAATTTTGAATCCAAAGGACATATGGTGGCCGAAATGACACATACCGTGGTTGTAGTGTCTCTTCCAAAGGGTGTGGTGTCTCTTCCAAAGGGTGTGACAAACACTATAAATTGGTCATGGGGGAGGTCCAAACATTCACAATCATTCTCAAGTTCTAGTTCAGTATTATGATTTTATCCGATTGAAAATTTGGGTGCCTCCAAATTGTTTCAATCTGAAATTGTCGTCACGATTTCAGAATAATCCAAGCAACCATTCGATAGTTCAACCACAATCCATTCGAAAGTTCTCCAACATTTGGTCTCGTAATTTCACGTTGTTTAGAATGAAGTTCCACCTTGATGATTGTTGTACATGAGTTTCTGATGATGCACTCAGTATATATACAAACTGTTGAAATGTAGTTGTTAGTTCGTTGCATCATTCCTTATCGTCCTCTCTAGTTAGCTAAATTGATTGATGAGTTGAAACCTAGATAACTAGGACCTGCACGGACACAAACCTTACTCGAGACTAATCAACGCAAATTCGTTTGGTACATGCAAGGGCATTCATTTGTTGTTGATTCCTCTGCTTGTACAGTCGCTTCCTTAATTAAGAGGTTAATTCTAGTTAATATATACTCTTCTCACTATGTACTCTGCCTAATGTTACAAACTATCATCCTAAATATATAATACATTCTGAAGATACACGGCCACATTACTTCGGATGCAAGAAACAGATGGTCACCATCACGGATGACACTTATATCATCTATTTCTGCATTCTCTGCATTATTTACTTTCTCAAAAGTGTTGCCTCCAAACTTGTCACCTGCAGTTTCACAATGTCTTGGGTTGACTGGACGAACAAATGATGAAGAGATAATTTCATTTCTTCAGATAGCTCCTTACTTTTTATAATATTTAAAATGTTCTTGAATAGATATGATATAAAAGTCTAGTTTTTGATGTTCGTCAAAGTTCAATTTATTTCATCAATAAACAAGTTTATCTAGTATTTAGACAGTAAATCTTACCGGCAACTTTGAGCAGCTCTTCTATTGAATCAGGTAGCATGATTAACTTTGGGGGAGGTCTATCTGGTGAACCGCCATTGGGAACATCCATGTGGATAGTAACTCTCTTCCTATTAGGTTGACAATCAGGAGAAAACCTCTGATAGCTTGATTCAGAGATCTTCAAATCTTTTTTGCCAAGTGACTTGAAGTGCTTGTCCCTATGTCTGTCCACAGATACTTGATTGATTCTTCTTCTTCTAGTAACTGTCTCCGGCCCAATGAAATTGATTTCATGCTCCCTTGTTGTCTTGTCCTCGTACTGAACTAGGAGTTCATATATGCTTTTATTCCCTTGTCGTTCTGCTAATGCTTTTGGGGTCCATCCTTGAGAGTCTAGTTTATGTATATCTACACCTCCTTCTGGAGGAATCTTGACCATTTCATGGAGTCCCTTGTGAACAGCATCATGGAGAGCTGTTTGATAGTTGTTGTTCTGTGAATGAATTTCACCAATCGACGTGCTCTTTGACTCTGTTTCAGTGTTTTTTGCTGTAGTCTCATGTTTTGGAGAGCTTCGGCTGCTTGCTCCATTTTTCTTGATTTCCATCATGTCTGATAACTCTTCTTGCTTGTCAGGGAAACAATGACTAATTTCTTCATCTTCATGATCAGCTCTTCTATTTACCAATTCACTGAGGATGAGTTCTGGATCACTGAGGGAGCCTATGATGTCAGAGCCTTCTAGTTTCTGCAAGCATAATAACAAAGCACATGATCTTATGAGATTCTAAATATGATCTATCGACCAAGTTCTCACTGTCCAGCCCATACCGTGCAGAAGTTTTTTATGATGATCTGACCATCTTCCTTGTTTGCTTGTATGGTGTTTAGAAATGAAACTCTGTTCAGTCTTAGTATCTGGGAGATCTCTCTGGTCCGTACTGTGAATGGCTGTGGCATATTACATAAAACTCCAATTTCACCAAACACATCTCCTGTGATTGCTTTACCAATAACCTGCATTTGGCCGGACAGTGGAATAATTACTTAATTGTCAAATTTGCTTTAACAGGCTAGGTTACATGCATAGGCAGGTTCCTTGCTTACTTCAGCATAGCTATCGAGGTGGGAACGAGATATCAAATCCTGAGAAACATCATGAAAAGAGAGAAGATATTATAGACACTATAGAATGTTAGGTATGAGTGCTACTTAATAAGACAGAATAAAAACAAATGCAGGAAATAGACATCATTGATTTTGATTTTTTATATAGATATCTTACCATTGATCCTGAAACTAGTACATAGATTTCTGTTGGAGTCTCGTTCTGCAGAACTACATCCTCCTTAGGAGGGAAATACTCAGCCTCCATTTCTAAAACCTTGTGTTAGCAAAAAAGGGTTCTGTCAGTACAATCAATTATTGAAAAGGAGTTCGTATGGGTGACCTTATGAAATTTTGCAAAAAGATTTACCAGTTGGGAAAGGAACTCATGAGAGACGCCTTGAAATAGGTAGACTTTCTCTACAATGGGTAGGAACAGATACTGTGCAATGCTCGCACGGATGGCCTTGGGAAAGCCAATTAATGTCTCCTGCTGCTTTAGACCTTCTGTTTTGAACTTCACACAAAGATGTGATAGCATCTGATCCTGAATAAGCTGTGGCAACTGGTTTCTTGTTGCGAATTCTGAAGCAGATCTGATCGAATCCCTCTATATTGGAACACATTTTCATCATCATTATTATTATTATAAGAACATGGTTTGTGTAGTAGTTATTTCATATTCATTCAGGTTAGGCTAATATTAGAAAGACGTTTATGTAGTAGGAACAGAGGAGACATACGAAGTTCCTTGTACGGCTGGTCCAGTGCACCACGAGGTTGGTCATATTTCCGATGAGGTAAGATGTCAACCCCAAGTTGAATAGCATGTAAAATATATCGAACAGCATCTCCCTGGGGTTTTCAGCATGTAGGTCACCATAACCAGTTGTAGTCAATGTGGTAATAGACCAGTAGAGTGCAGTGACATATCTATCCCAGAGACTATCGTGTTTGAAGTTGGGGTTTACAGCACCAATCCATGTTCTCTTGGGATCAGGGTATCTGTCAGCAATCAAATAGTTGAAGCATCCAGCACAGTGGACTGCAAACAGTGTCACCTGATTAACCAAAAACAATCAAACAATTAACGAAGATCAACAACCAAACCAAACCATAACCATGCATGGGGAGAATACTACTGTTCAGCTTACCGATATCAGCTTTATGCATCGAGTCCAGAAATAGTTGAACCTTATGTCCTTCTCGAGTCTATTAAGTACGAAGAAAATGGATCTGTAAGTGTTGGGAATTTTATATAAGAAGAGCTAGTACATATGTATATATATGAAGAGTTATAGATGTACCTACCTTGCAAAGAGAGCACTGACTCGTCGAAGACGCCATAGTCGAAGCATATTGAGTGCTTGGAAACCAAGTCCACTTTTATGATTGGTGAAGAAAAGGCTAATAGACTGAAAGGGTGCAGTTGAACAAACATCAAAAACAAACCAGCTAGACAGGTACCTGTAGTACAGAATACAATTAATTAATTTCTTATGATTCTCCTATATGTATATATATATATATATATAACAGATACATGGTTTGATCAAGAAAACGTGATAAGATACCGGATGGCTATTTTCTTTGGATCATCTACCAGGAGATAAGATTGGGTATCCAGGTATGCGATGAAGAAGGTGAGAACAATGTCAACTGCAAAGAAGCCATTGACGATGTGATCCACAAAGAAGAGTGCATCCTTCTTGTAGGTAAGAAATGCAAATTCGAATGGGCAGGTCCACGCCGAATAAAGCACCAGCAAGACTAGTAACATCTCCCAACCCCTACTCATGAAAGAATATCAAGGACATGATATTATGTTAGCAGCAGGCATAAAGGAAGGAAGAAGGTATGATAAGTAAGTAGTTTAAGTTAAAAACTGGAATCACTACCTATAGTGGGGATTATAGGGAGAGATTATGTACTTGCGAAGCTTGGTTGTTTGGTTAATTGTGGCTCCAAGAGAAGGAAGGAGATCACTGGAAAAGAAATTTCCATGCCTGCTAAGGCTGCTCTCTGTTTGGTGAAAATCATCAACACAAAACCGTTGGAAAAAGAGTCTAGCACAGGAAAACGACATCTCGCTCTCTCCGAACAGAATGGAATGGCTACACTACAATAGTAGAAGTAGAGGAGAGTCTGTCAAATTTTGGAAGGCTTGGTAAAGTCTCTTTGTCTGCTTATATATCAGTAGTAATTGAAAGAAGAAAGTGATGACACGGGAAACATTAAAAAAGGTGTTTTTTTGCTGCCCTACATATTATTCATAGACAGAGGGAGAGAAAGAGAGCTTCTCGTTCTTCTTCTTTTTCTTCATCTTTGTGGGATCGGTAACAGAGTGATAGAAGTAGAATAGGATGAAATGTAAAATGGTGCTTCTGGTGGGAGCTCCATCATCTTGACCAGACCATTTGGAGATGTGAATGGTGGTATGTAAGAAAGGAGCCTGTCCAGGACAGAGTTGATGGAGTTGAAAACATATTCGGATTCATCAAATCAAAATCTAAAAATGGTCGAGACAGTTAAATTTGGGATTCCTGAGGAGGTCTGCACTCTGCAGTAATGAGTTTTGTGGATGCCACCAATAATAAGGAACCCACCGAGTATGGAATTAGTAATATATATATATAATATGAGCCTTAATTTTTTTGGAAAATAGTGATTGGTTAGAGTATCTTCTGTAAATACATACAATAAAATAATGTCTTTAACCGAAACTAGAACCATGTATGAATCTCTGAATCTTGGCTCCGTTCTTGTTCCTTGAAAAATTGTTTGTTTATGCAACGAATGAGGACCATAAATGCTGAGTCTCAACCCCACCATATGTCTGCACCGCCCACCCTTGACACCATTGGACCCGTTTGATATCATGAATCTCTTTCCACCTTTTATCATCATATATATGTAATTTCATCCATTCACTACATAAGCACTTTTGGTGTTGATTCTCATCCCTCCATTATTAATTAAGATATAATTTGGTGAGACATGACATTCATTAACATTTGACCAGTTTATATATCGACCTGTTAGTTTGTGGGAGTCACTTGCCCATTCAGCTGGGGCGAGGTTTAGCCGACACTTAAATCTTTGATGGTGGCCAGCTATTATCGCATGAATGATCTGTTAGCAGCTGCTATTCATCCTCCTCCTCCCCAGTATAATATTCACTGCAAAAGAATCAAAGTACAGAGAGAATACTCTCTCTGGGGTTTAGGGTATAAATTTTTAACTAGATTGTAAATAAATTATTTATCAGTAAAATTTCAAAATAGGATATAATCATATCCGTTGGAACTCGAGCTGTTATTATTCTTTATATCACTACGTTGCTATGTTGATGGTGTAACGATCGTCTCTCCCATTATAACACTTGGGCAAAACCTTGCCACCATCACCGGATTCCAAATAATTATATAGATGGTCTCTCAAAAGTTGTAAGGTTGCACTGCGTAATGTAATCAAACAATGTTTCCCATATTATTTTTTAATAACTAATTATTAACTCTCACATATCGTGAAAAAAGCATAACATGGGTTTTTAATGATTTGACATGACGTAATTGGGATTGTTGGAGTCTTGAAACATGATAATTGAGCTGCATGTTCATCATGTTTCTGGGATATGTAAGACACGATTGTGTTATATATTATATCAGATCAACTATTGTACATAATTGGCCAATAAAAACCATTGTATATTTTATTCGATTGTCAAAATCGCAATCAAAGATAGTTTTGACTCTTTCTCTCAAGTACACGTGTTAGGGCTAGGGCCTCTTCTTTAACTCTAAAGAAGGCCATCGTTCCCATGATCAAAAGAAAAGATAGGGTCTACCCATGAACCCCGTGGGTTTTCTCCTAAACCATGGGAGTCTTTAACCAGAAGAAGAAGATTGCTATATTATTTTTTGTAATGATAAATAGCACAACATATTTAAAAACGATACTAATTGATAAATTTTCGTTATTAACTAAATATTTTCCCACACATTACAACTAAATTCACACAAACTTACATTAATATTATTAACAAATCTCGACTCAATTCGGATCCTCTTGTTAAGATTTGAACTGAGAGCATGTGGTCCAAGTTCATGAATTTACTATGTGTTAGGGGGGATCCAAGCTAGAGGATCCCAAATTGGCGCTATTATGTGAAACTGGTAAAGATATAAAAACACATATGAAGACCAACTCATTCGTATCTTGAGTCCCTATAAGTTTGGTCAATACACGTGGGAGGGGTTGATTTAGATATGCCCCCATTCGTTAATATATAATCCAAGACCATAGAATAATCTAGAAATTAACTCACTCCATTATGAAAATATATAGGTGTGCTTGGTCTTTATGCATTTAAATTCTCACTTGCAATCCATTTTATATACACTAGATTAGAGTAAAGAGAAACAGTTGGATAAAGTAAACTATTGCTGGATGATGATCTTCATTAATAAGGTAGGTGTTTCAAGACACTTCCATGGAAAGTGAGGCAAATGGAAGGATAAGGCCAATTCTTTTTCCCCATTGTTTAACTAGGTAAGAAATTACTCCTTGTTAGTGTGGTTTTCGTATGTGAAAAGACATAGTTGGATCCTTTTGTTTTCTGTAAATATTGCAGCAGGATCCATTAATCAAGGAAGCTAGGAAGCTATTTTCATTTTTTTTGCAATAAAGTTTTCCCTTCCCCACATCAATGTAAATAAGGAGTGGTCCTTCAAGAATCAACCTCCCTTTCAATATTTGATTGATTATTATATATATACGAGAGGCCAACTACGTACCTACTTGTGTCTTCAATACACAACTTTAGAAACCAATCAAGACACCGTGTTTAGTAATTAAATAAAATCACGGGAGAAGATGTAAAAAGAGTAAATATATTTTCATCATGACTTGATGGTATAAATGTAATCCCAGAAAGCCATGAAGCTTGCCTTCCTTGAAGTAAGTGTAGGGATGAAAAGACTTTCACCCACGCAGTCTCTTGCTGATTGAAGTTCCAATCCTAATTAAGTGAATACCAGGCCAAGTAAATTTGGACACCCCAAACAATGACTAGAGAAATCGCAGTGACGACAATGAGGCGTTAGGGTAGACATATACTAGCAGCTAGGAATCATTTAAATCTTTTCATCATTAGTATAATTCAAGGCATGGATGAAATAGTGGAGATGATGTAGAAAAAAACGCAATATCTAACAAATTCAAGATGCCAATAAGTAAAGCAAAAATGTGGAAGGAAGGAAGAGAAGGGAGGGCAATAACAATGAGGGAGGGTATTGGTATTGGTATTGGTATTGGTATTGGATGGTCCACACAATACTAGTACTGCCGTGTTGCAGCTTTGGATTTATCCTTAATTTTCTAATACTGATATATTTAATAAGGACAACGGATCGGAGGAGTGTTTTTCTCATGTCCAGCGGAATCTACTTCTTCCTTCCCTCCTTTGTGCAACCTCTACACTAAACTGTGAAACCTTCATTTGTCACCTTCAATACTATGCTTAAGTAACTAGCAGCTACTTAATGTGCCTACCTACCTATAATCTAAACACAAAAACCAAATAACCTAACCAAACTAATTAACATGCTTCAACTCTAGCTTGTTAACCAATTGCTATAGTTCCCTTGTTTTTATTTATATGGAAGAGATAGCAATAAACATATTCCACGCACTTTCAGTTTGGGCGGTTGTTCGCTTCAGAGATGTTGAATACAAGACAATTCCCATATCTTTTTCCAATCTTTGCCAAAGTAGAGATTGATTGATTGCTAGACAGTGAAACAGTGTGGTCCTTGTTATTCCTCACTCATATTACATTGAGAGAGAGAAAGAGAGAGAGAGAGAGAGTCTGTATTTACTGAAATAATCCTGCTGCACTGCAGAATAGATACGAAGGAATATATAAATACACAGAAAACGGCATCAACTTGTGGGTTGGAGAGCGAGGAGCTCTTCAACTTTTGTTAGTAGACAAGATTTCCCCTTTGTTTTCAAAATAATAGGAAGAAGAAAAAAAAGTATCTTCAGTTGCACAGATGAACAGAATAGAATATGATCCATCCTTAGACCTTCAGTCATTCATCTTATATACACTTTGTTTGATACATTTTTACTTTGATATAGGAAAAGAGGCTGCTTTGAACTTTCTAACATTAATTTGTCGTTCAAGTAGAGATGGATGGATGGAAGCATAATTATCACCAGCATATGAAAGTAACTCCTTTCTTTGCCTTCCTACATAACACTGGCAGATTCTATGACATTACCGAGGGAACTTTACTTGACAAGCAAGTGATAGCTTGTTTCTGGTAAGCTATTTGTTTGTCCTAGTTCAGTCGATTCGGTCATTTCATGCTTTTGTTCATATATATCAGTCTCATTCAAAGTAAGGAGAGTTGGGAAGGATTCCATATCTCCACACACACTGTAAAAGTATTCATTCTAAATGAAAACCCTACAACTGAAAGATAGATGGCTGAACTAATAAGCTCAAGCATAGTTTAGGGTTTAAATAGAGACAAGTCACAAAGTAGAATCAATTCTAATTTCCATTTAACATTGGAATAATACAAAATAGAATTTGAATCCCTCATACCACAAGTTCCTCGTCAGTAACACAAATCTAGAATAGAAAAGACAAAAGGAAGATTCCTGTCTTATGGTGAGCACTTATATGATCCACACTAGACAGTTGAATTTTACAATAACTTATCTTGAAAATAAAATATGTTATTGAAGTCGGAAGTGAATGTCTACTACTACTACTACTACTTACTAGTGGAGTGGAGGGACCGATTGCAAATTTCCAATAAACCAACCAATACGAAAGTGAAACCGAAGCTCTCCACTGAAGAAGGTTACTATAGACCATAGGAAACACTTACAGCGTCAAACACACTAATCATATCTAACCTACGATCAGACGCAAAACAACAAGTTGTCACCTCCCCTAAAAAGGGAAATCCCATCAACTGAAAACAAAACATAATACATGTGATTAGAGACAAGGGATTTAAAAACTATAAGGAAAAAGAATAAAGATAAGACAGACACAAGTGGTGGGATATGGATTCAGTTATGATTATTCACAAGGTTGATGCTTCCCGTTAAGCACTCAGGCCTTGCCCAAACAACGGAACTACCCTTAGGAGAATTAAATCATGCATATGGAAGAAAGGGGAATAGAGATAATGGAATGGTGGCATCTTGTTAATTCCATTCAATTCTGAACCCGGATACAAAGTTTAAGAAGATAGAAGATAGCTCTGTCACGTATCAGAACAATAGTAAAAAAAATAAGAAGAAGAAGAAGAGATAATCTCAAATTTGCAGCAAAACAGGTCAGAGAACACAACAGTAAAGAACATGTCTTAACTCTTAAATATGTTTTGGACACCAAAGAACTTATGTTGCTTCTGCCATATCCTCAAGAGACAGATCACCATTTGAGTTTCCAACCAAGGACAAACACTGCTACTCCACCTTAAGGAAAGGGGGGCAACTATTTTGTTTCTTCTTTTGAGATTTTTGCAAGTAACGTTCGACTGTGACGTTACTGGCTTGAATATTCTAATACATTCCATCCAACCAGGGCTAACCAGTAAAGTGTCCAACTTGTACTCTAATCGTATAACTTACTAAACTTAATTTTGTAAGCTTTTACTACCAGAAAGAACATATCATGTAATTACTTCGAAAACAAGATAGATAAATCAACTGAAATTGTGGATAGATCGATCCTACTAGCCACCTCACCAGCATAACTAAGCATAGTAGGGCATAAGATTCCAAACAGAAACAGTGTGATGGTACAAAAGCAAGAGGCTAACCTGATAGTACTGAAGAGAGCACACTAGTATCAGTGGATTATGCCTTTGCTTTTCCACTCTGAAGAGATTGAATCCTCTGCTGCAACTTCATAATCTGTGGAAATTGGATATCAGGAAGTTAGGTGACAGATTCCTCTACTTAAAATAACATATGCAGTGAAACTCTAAATGAGAAACTAAGCTCGAATATAGCAACCACTAATATATTCATCTTAAACATCTATAATCCATCTGCAACAGATTAAACAAAAGGTACAGTGCTTTTCAACCAAATGCTAACACATACTCCAGATACTGATTTCATAACACCATTCCGAAAGATTCTTAACTTTCTAATGTTTAACTGAAGGAAATCAGATCATAAAGATTCATTTTGAGGAACAATAACCATTGCAAAATCATGCAAGTAACCAAAATACTAACCGCATCTCTCTTGCTATTTTGCTTATCTTCTAAATCCTGTACAGTCGCATCGAGACGTTTCCTGTATATTATCATTTTATTATCAGAAACATAATCACCTAAATATTATTCTATAGTGATACAACACAAGCATTAGTTAAGCATTGCTTATTAGAAGATGAAAGACAATAGCTGAAGCTAACAGATTAAGCTTTTTTAACTATGTGGTGTTGCTTTAAAAATGTATATACCATTTTAGGATCTTGCTTATTATCAAGCATAAATAACTGGGATTTTTTTTGTTTCCATGGTTTTCATGTGGGATGATAGCATGGACCTTCTTCATTTTGTTAATTAATGTGGACAACATGGACATACAACTTTAAACTTCATGCATATCACGAACTCTAGGAGCTTGTTGATTGTTCGAGATAGAATTTTAAATTCAGTTCCACTAGCATTACAATGAAGAATGTATTTTAAACAAGTACCACATGTTCATATTTCCATGTCCACGTAGACATATTTTTGGATAATCCAATGTAACTGGGAAATCAAATGAAACAAGCAGCTTAAAAACAATCTCTTGACACCAATTTTTTTTTTTTTTGAATGTCTTGACACCTATAATATTTTCTGTTCTTTTGGAAATGTCCTCACACAAAAGTATTTGGATGAACTTCACTAAACATTAATCCAATTTAATATTTAGCTTGCCTTGTGGTCTCCATGTTTTTAGAAATTGCAATGGCATTAGAGAGGAGAATCTTTGCCATACTCATGCATAAAAGTACATCAACTAATTAGATGGAACTATGTCTAAAGACGTAAGAGTGAAATGCTAAGGAAGGAATGAGACTATGAGAGCGCCACACGCCACCTACCATTTAGTTGCAAATGAATGGTTTATACACAAGAGAAGTTGCAATATATCACGCTATCTGCTTAGCTTCTAAAAGAACTTAAAAAGAAATGTTTGTAATTTTCAGTAGGATCAAATTTACGTAACCCAAACAGAATATCAGTAACATAGACACTAAACCAAATGAAGGACGAATCATACAATTCGGCAGAGATGTATTCGATTCTTTTCCGGACATTTGCATTTGCCTCCGCCAAATCCTGCTTTACTAGCACCGGGCCGATCAGCTTGTACACATTTGCTCCTTCATTCAGTAAATCCAACTCCTTTGAACCCAAAAAATAATACACATTCACAATCAAATCAGCAGTGATCAAATATAAACGGAAAAAGGTTGAGCAAAATTGATAAGTAAACATGTAGTGGAGGTAAAGACCTTGAGCACTAACTCGTTTTCTCCAAGCTGTATAGTATACTTCTTTCTTACTTGGTGATTCTTAGCAATATCTGATGCAAAATCAGACGGCGCGCAGTTAGGGTTTGTATTAATTTGCGAACTGAAACCATACATGGATCGATCATGGACAATTAAGTAGAGGATTGCCTTTTTGGAGTTTGCCTAGATCGTTCGCTTTGTTCTCAAGTTCCCGCTGCAGATCTCGAAGTGAGGTTGAAGTAGCCATGAATTCTTCTTCTAGAGCTCTCTGTTGAGCTAAGAATCTCTATGAATAACTGTTGCAGCCAGAATCATCATCCGCATAGCTTATTAACTTGGGTTGACTATAACAAGCCCATTTATATAAAAGGCTATTATTCAAATTGGCCCAACTAATAATAAAAATCCATATAATTAATACTTGTCACATTTTAATTAATTTGCTGTGGATTAAACGACGTGTTAATGTAATGCCACAGGCCCACAGCCCTATAGGCAAAAGTAACATCGTATTCCGGCGGCCCCATAGCGAAGATCACGCTTCTCAAAACACCGAAAATTTAAAAATTATTAAAGTACGGCAATTAGCAGCATCCGAGGCAAAATATTCAGACATATAGTGCTGCAAAAATAGAAAGAAAAAAATTAGGAAGAAAAAATCGAGGGATGAAGGATTAGGGCTGACAATGGTTAGAGTATGGTCAGGGTATGTCAAATACCATAATCATACCATATTTTTAAATCACATACCATAACCATAATCATAACCATTATGGGTACAATTTTCAATACCATAACCATCAAAATAACCGTGGTTATTAATCATGGTTTTAACCGTATAACCATATTTTTTCCACATGTAATATAATAAAATATCGAAAATTTAATTTTAAAAAATACATCTATCTATATTACCAACAATAAAAATATGTAGCACTAACATCATTTAACATTAACACTAACATAATTCAACATTAACATTAACTTCACTGAATTAACATTAAAATTCAACAAACACCCATAACGAGTAATGATTCAACACCCCTAATCATTTCACACTTGTCGTATTTGTTTCTATCAATCATCATCTTCCTCAATATCATCAATTGATTTCACTTTTATACTGTAATTTATATTTAGTATAATATATATATTAGTTTATTAATAATAAATAATTATTATATTTATAAAATAACCATGGTTATAACCATGGGTATAACTCAAATACCATAACCATAACCATAACCATAACCATTACCATTATGGGTAGAGAATTCATCACCATAACCGCACAGCACCATAATGGTACGGTTAACCATATTAAACAGTAACGGTTATAACCGTAGTTATGGTTTTTTCACCGCACCATTGTCAGCCCTACGAAGGACTGACTGCCTTTTTCAGATCTGACATACCACTCACTCAGCAAGCACTGAAGGGATGATCTTGTATAATGCTACAGAGGAACAGGAGGATAAAGTAGGGGATTTAAAACGCAGGTTCAAGGTTTCTTTTAAATGTGAAAAGCGTATAAAGGACAGATGCAAAGTTTTTTTTTTGATGAGCAGAACATAAAAGACCATATCATCATCAATATTCAATAATGTTTCCTTTTTTTATATATTCATTATGAAGTGAAATCCATTAAAGTCGAGTGTGAACGAGCGTATAGCTTGTTGTATGAGAAAGCAAATGAGACGCACAAAATCATATTCTAAGCAGAGATTAGGAGGGGGGGAAAACGCAGAGAGGAGAGGAGAGGAGGAGCTACGATAAAAAGAGACAAAAATGAACTGGTGGGTCCCGTCGTCCTGGATAAAGGACCCTCCTTTCCTCCTCCACTGGAAGCACTCACTCAATTTACTCATTCACGGAGACCAAATAACCACCAAAGTTCACACCGACATTGAAGAGAGAAGGAATAGAGAGACCAAAGATGGCTGGGAGGAGATGCAGATGGGTCTCAAGGGTGGTCGTCTTCCTTGCTCTTCTGTCGTCGACTTCACTATGCGCCGAGGAATTAGACGGTATGTAGTAGTATACATGTTCAGCTGCCTGCCTGCATATGCTTTAGCTGCTTAATGTTTCTACTCACCAGTAATACTGAAGCTTCTTCATTCATTCGTGATAGTTTTAACTTGTCCCGCCAGTCCACCATTTCTCTCTCTGTCCAGCACAATACTTGCTTCATGTGTACCTTTACTTGTTTAGCTGCTTCGATTGAGTACAAAATCTGATTTTGGTTTCATATCCATTGAGTTGAAGAAGAGTGTGGGATAAATACATGTATAGATAGAGTAGAGTCGGATTCCATTAATTTCTTTTCTTTTCTTTAGTTGAAGATGATAGAATAGCTAGGGCCCCAATCCCAGACATTCTCATAGCAAATTGCTGATTTAACTTACGAGTCCTTGGAGCTTCCTGATAGCCAAAATTCGTCCTTGAGTTGGCAGATTTTGACAGCTTCAAGCAATACTCAGTGATTGAGTTAAATTCATACAATCATACTAGTATGCGTATATATACCATTCTATTCTACTACCATATATACATACTACATAGTATATCTGAAGTAAGTAGGGTCAGCTCAGCTACCATGTCTTCTTGATTCTGTTTTTGCATCAGAAATGAAATGACTACTTCAAACCCCTTCCGAAATGTTCGTTTGAGTTAATCTTTTTGGTTGAAGGAGACCAACCCATTTTTTTTTTCTTCTCATGAACAATTGTCTGTCAGTGAATGAAAAAGATCTGTGATGGTCACACAATCTGTGTGGGTACAAGAAACTGATACCACTAACGATGTATACTTTTTCAACTATTCGATGAATTTGCTGTCAAACTAAAAGCAGAGGTTTCTCTTCAAGCATTGGATGCTTTCCCTCATATTATTAGCTAGAGACCAAACATCCTAGATTACAACAACTGATTTAATTAATTAATCCAATAAAAATGTATTCGTTTTTTTCTCTCTCTTTAGATTGGTGCGTGTACCCACAAACTCTGAGGTTTCACTAAGATAACACACTTCTTGTCTAGACAATAAGATACTACTATACTGGAAAACTATAGAAATATAGAGTACTTCGTTAATCTATAAAATATGGGGTTTCACTCTTGTTTGGAGAAGAGAATGTTTCAACGGTCTTAGTTCATTTCTTCTTAGTAAAATAAAGAATTGTTACTTGAATAATTGTGAGAAAAGAAAAGAAAAAAAGTTGAATCCAGTTACTATTCCTTTTATTTTAGTGTTGCTTAATGCTTATGCTAAGATTTGCTACTTTATTTTTTTGTGTGACGTCTTTTCATTATAGAATCAAAGTGTGGACTAGATAGGTTGAAAAGGGGATGATGTGCCACTGATTTCTTTTCCCTGAACAGGCATGGTCTCCAATGGTGACTTCGAAACGGCACCAACGGGAGGTTTCACAAGCGAGGGCATCGCTGAGGGTCCCACAGCCATACCGAGCTGGACCTCCAACGGCACCGTGGAGCTGATCAAGTCAGGTCAGAAACAGGGTGGGATGATCCTGATTGTGCCCGAGGGAATTCATGCGGTTCGGTTGGGGAATGATGCAGAGATCAGCCAAGACATAACCCTGGAGAAGGGGGCCACCTATTCTGTCACCTTCAGCGCCGCTCGAACTTGTGCTCAACTGGAGTCCCTCAATGTTTCCGTGCTTCCCGCATCTCAAAACATCGATCTACAGACACTATACAATGTCCAGGTACGTGGCGTGACACTTTTGCTTCAACTTCCATGGCTTTGATTGATATTCATAATGTGTGTAGCAGGGTTGGGACCCATATGCATGGGCCTTCACGGCAGAAGATGACAATGCAAAGTTGGTTTTTAGAAACCCCGGCATGGAGGACGACCCGACTTGTGGGCCAATTATCGACGATATTGCTATCAAGAAGCTATTCACTCCGGATCGATCCAAAGGTTAACTAGCGACTTCATCCTCCCCACACTCTATTTATTTTTACACTCACTGCATTATCGATCTGTTCTTTTCAAACAGATAATGCAGTGGTTAATGGGGATTTTGAGGAAGGACCGTGGATGTTTCGTAACACTACCCTCGGTGTGCTCCTCCCTACGAACCTGGATGAGGAAATATCTTCGTTACCTGGTTGGATTGTGGAATCGAATCGCGCAGTTCGGTATATCGACTCCTACCACTTCTCTGTTCCTCAAGGAAAGAGAGCCATCGAGCTTCTATCAGGTATAAATAAGCCAAGTGAAGCCAAGCCAAGTGAAGCTAGTGATTAACTAATAATAAAATTGGTTTGGTGTGGCAGGAAAGGAAGGCATCATCTCTCAGATGGTGGAGACAAAACCCAATCAGCTGTACTTACTAAGCTTCTCCCTTGGGCAAGCAGGGGACAAATGCAAGGAGCCGTTGGGGGTGATGGCATTTGCTGGCGACCAAGCTGAGAACATCCACTACACCACCAACTCAAACTCCACTTTCCAGACTGTCAACGTTAACTTCACAGCAAAAGCAGAGAGGACAAGAATCGCCTTCTACAGCGTGTACTACAACACAAGGAGTGATGACATGAGCTCCTTATGTGGGCCTGTGGTCGATGATGTCAAGGTTTGGTTCTCCTCAGGATCTTGCCACACAGGGTTCAAACTGATGGGGGTTGGGTTTTGGGTGCTTGTTTTGACGCTGTTTTAATGTATGTATAGATAGTAGTCCTCTATCTGAACCAGCAAGCCATCTATCCATCCATATAGGAACTATCATGTTTAGTACCAAGGCAGCTATGGATGATGATATATATCAAATTCCCTACCGTCGCCACGGGCTTGGAGAAAATTCTTGCTCTCACTTCACTCGTGTGGTTTAGGATGGATTTCTAAGCAATATTTTCACAATCTCATGAATCACACTCGAATATGAGAGAAATAACTACTTGTATTAATCTCAAGTTTTGTGTTTACAAATAAAGGTAAAACTCTTTTATATATTACCATAAATGAGTTGAACATGACTAACAATATATTCTCTAATTCAACGAATGTAAACCCGTACGTTGAATCTCTGGTCGATGTGAATAGTACTTCTTGTTGTCGCATTAATTTTTCTAGAACTTCCCATAGGTGGGATTCATCATGTGTCGATTCGAGTCACACGTTTAGTTGGTTCGTGTCATTCTCCCTCACATAATTAAGGATGTCCTCATTGCGTCCCTTGCACGTAATGTCTTGATCTACTTTGTGAAATATCAAAAATCTTATGTGTCCCTTCCACTCGATGAAGTCTTCTTCCTTAGTTTCTGCCAATGATCCCACACATCCCGATTTACCAAGATTCTTCCAGTGCCCCCGTTGTATTCCCAACTCCTTCAAGACAATGTCCCTTTTCCGACGAGTTAAGTCCTCATGGATGTCCTTATGTGGAAGAACGTCGTTCCTCGCCAACGTTGGCTTATCCAATGTCCGATTGCTTTTGCCCCTTTGTATTGTTGTGTTGTGCTCCTTTTGGAGTGTAACCGGTGTACTAAATAAGGTCTTCGGAGGTCGAGTATGTCCTATATCGAGAAGCTCCCTTCGTTTCTTTTGAACTTTGGCCAGCATGTCTCCCTTTGAGTTTCCGCGGACTTAGGCTAACTCCCTTGGGATGTCGTTCCTTTCTCTTTTGCTATCGTCCCGCTTCAATTTTGTGTGAGAAACAATCTCATGTTCTTTAATGTCTTCCTTTAGTGGCATACCCAATAGTCTCTTTTGTCATGTCCTTTCGAACGCTTAATTGACACAACAAATTGTCACCTCGCATCCAAGATACATACGCAATCGGCAATCCTCCAAAGGATGACATTAATTTGATCGAGAAAGTCAACCCCGATAACAATATCGAAGTCGCCAAGAGGAACTACCTCAATCGTTCTCTGTTGCTCCATAAACCCATCTTAATGCTTACCTCGTGTATGATACCACATGCCAGTATTTCCTCTGAAATCATTGTCTTCAGTCGCGTACTTGTTTTCTCCAAGCGAAGTTTCATCTTCTTCGAGACCACCTCAGACGTGAATAAGTTGGAAATGTCTGTATCAATAAGCGTTTGCATTTGTTTGCTCACGACTTCCATGTCCGTGAATGTTAGCACATTCGGCTTTTCTTATTTTGGATTGAGTTAAGACTCCATAGGATTCCCAATCGCGTTGTCTCCTTCGACTCCTAATTTTCTTCTACATCGTCCAAAATAATGAGTACTACAAGTTTCTCTCGCATTGAACAATCCCACGCCAGATGGGATCCCTTGCATAAGAAGCATTTTAACGCTCTGTGCTCGCCTTTCAACCTTTGCAAGTTTTTTTAGTGGATCTTCCCTCCATCATCCTTCTCGTCATCGGACTTGTGGTTCCTCTCTATATCCAATTTATAAGATTGGTCTCGATCTTCCTCATCGTTGGAGTTATTAGATCAACCTCGATCCTCGATGCCATTTGAATTATACGAACTGTCATGATCTCCTTCGTCATTTGACTTGTAGATGTTGTCATGATCTCCTCTGTCGTTGGACTTATCCTCGAGTGGACCTCAACCGTCGACAAGCCCCTCCGATTGTCCCATTTTTTACATCACCAAAGCAATGTCGTGTCCTGAAAACATGAGGATATCATAATTAACTGAGACATGTGTCTTCTACTCCCGTTGCTTGGAATAGTCCTTAATGCTGCACAGAAAGTTGTCCACGTCATATGCAACTCGTGACCCTTTAAACTTGTCGGACTGAGGAGCATCTAGACGAGGGTCATGTTGGAATGCGCCTCTCCCTTCGAAGCGCATCCTCCACACGTGGTTGAGCTCTCTCTTGATACCCTCTATTTCAGCTCACATCCCTATAAATTCAGCAAGTTGATTTTTCATACTTGCAAATTCCATCATCTCCTCTCACATGGTTGCGATGGCATCTTGGAACGAGTCATCCCGCTTGATGAGTTCATCATTTGTTGTGTTCAACGCATCTTGCATTCACCCATGTAACTCCTCCAATTTAGAACACAACTCATCCCCTCGTTGGATGTGTCCTCGACCTTCCCTTGAACATCCACCATCACGTCCTGTAGTTTCGTAATGCGGTGCTCTAGCGCCCCCAACTAATTCCTTGAGCTCTCGCAGGTCTTCTTCGACTTGACTTGCCCCTTAGCGTTCTTCACCTCCACTTGGTTACTAGAAACTATCAATAGAATTGAATTTCACTCTAATACCACTTGTCACGGACTTGGAGAAAGACTCACTCTCACCTCACTCGTGCGATCTTATGATGAATTCCTAAACATTTCTCACAACCTCGTGAAAGATACTTGAATATGAGAGAAATATTTTTATTTATATTGCTCTAAGTTTTCTAATGTGTTTATAAATGAAGAAGGTGAATTCTCTTTATATACAAGCAAATGAGTCCTCCCATTAATGGAAAGCTGAACATGAGACTCATAAATTCGATCAATTTAAATATTCTTCTCTCTTGTTATACTTAATCGTTTTAGAACTTCCCATATATGAAATTCGTCATCTATCATGTGCGTTTGGTTGGTCGCACACTAGCTAACTTTTCTGTCAAAGGCTGAAAATCGGAGACCTTTAACTTTACAGGTAAAATACAATTTTGGTATTTGATCAGCAACTAAACTTGCGTGAAAATAATATACATGCCTCTACTAGAGTCTAGAGTAGAGTTTCTAAGCTTGCATAACATGTAAGATTGCAAAGTCAGTAAAATATTTAGTTAAAACAATAATATCCTGATAATTGCCGGAGAAGGTTGTAGATACTACTGTATCGTGAACATATATAGATAGATAGAGTTCTGGTCTGTCGTGAACATATATGTGTAGAGAATATGTAGCAGAAGGAAAAGTAGATTTAGTTTCGTTATTATGTCATGGAATGATTCGTTTGGAACAATAAGAAACCTAACACAGCAAACAGAGTTAAGTTGACATATGTATCAATAACAAATTTTGGTCCAACTTAGTTAACAATCTTTATAAATTCGGTGTCCGGAGTTTGGGGTTAATATGGAGATGAACCCTAATAAATTTGTGATCGGACAGTAATCGAAACTTTAAATTTAGAAATATACTAATTTTTTGATAACACTAGCTACACTACAACTGTACAACAACATATTGATGAACAGAGAAGTGGTTTGTCCGAAGAAGACAGGATTTTAATCTGCTACCATATTGTGACGCAGTGGATTCCCTCAACAAGCTCTTTAGCTAGCTTATCATATGCACTGTATCATCAGCTATCATCACTCTGTTATCATCTTGCAGTTTCTATACACCAAAGACGATAAACAAGAAGACTATGACTATGAGTGTTGCCATGTAATTGTGTCTATCTAGTCAAATAAAATTTATTTACCTCAAGAAGAGACATTATCTGGGAGCTCGAGTAAGGAGCACCTGAAGCACTGTTGACCACCCTCTCTATATCTGCAACGGATATAACGTCCAACCGGTTTGCTCTCATATGCTGACCAAATATTGTATTAAATACCTCTACCCTGTACCACCAAAACAGAAGATCAATCATCATCATGAAACTAAATTGGTACAACTCATCATTCGTTTCTTATGCTGAACCTTTCTTGGGTGACAGTTCCAGCAGCAGGGTCTTCATCGACTTCCATAGGAGCACTGGAACTGAACAGATATTTAGGAGATATGTCAGTATGGACCATGCCCGTCATTTAAAAAATCAAATGTGCAAAAATCAAGATTGATTGGCTTGAACTGCCGCAATGCTTACGCTGCTTGGTCAGTGGGGATACCACCTGTACCAGCACCATCGATTCCACCAGCATGGCCACATGACCTGTTTCTCTCCCTTTCTTTCTCCCACTCTTGGTCACGTTCTTCCATCTCAGTCAATTCTTTATGATAAATTGCAAAATTTAGTACTTTGAGTGCAGCTTCCACATCAGATTTTGCCACCTGCACTAGCAGATACAATGTCATGGGATGGAACAGGCAGAGAATTTGTCAAAACAGAAGGATCTAAATTCAGTTACCTGTCTACTCAACTTCAGCTTTGCATGGGCAGTTGAAAGACGAATCATGGTCTCCAAAGTTCTAGCAGTTATTGGGAGTGTTCCTCCAGTCTATCAAACATGGCAGTCAATGTCATGGTCAGTGAAAATACCAAACAATTATAATGCACATGCCATCCCGTAAATATTGATATTACCTGTGCACTTGAATTGCCACTCCGAAGCTCTGCATATGCAGTTGCTATATGCTCTGATGCCTATAACGCAACCAAGCCATGAAAATCACTTATAGAAAATTATCAACTGCAAGGCATAATGACGGTAGAGGAATTTGGCTAATCAAGTAGCAAGCCACAAATATCAAGAAATGATAGAAGAAAACAAAGTCATTATAAAAACCTCATCAGTTAGTTCGGGCTGAATCCTGTGCTTTGCATAATGGATATACTTTTTAAGAAACTTGATTGTGAGTGTGTCACGCTTCCGTCCCTTATCTGTTCTCCTTCCATGAAGCATCCGATTATACTTTACGAAGACAGATGACTCACCTTCATTTTCCTCTTCCCTTCCATATCTTGAGCCATCATTATCACCTATATTTACATAAATATGCTTCAACAGTGCATCCAATGATTGTTCCAACTTTTATTTGAAAGAGTGTTCGGATCACAAACCTCCATCAAATGTCGAACGGAAGCGGTGCATCCGTAGGACATGGTCTGATATTCTGCGGTCGATGTCGGGATCCATTTGATCCAAAACAATGAAAAGCAGATCAAAACGAGAGAGAAGGGAGTCAGGAAGTCCAATGTTCTTGGTTGGAGTCAATGAACGATCATACTGAAGATCCATGAGAAGAGAGTCAGTAAAATGAAAGAAGCCACCCCTAAATACAAACATATGCTTTCAGCAGCTAAAGAGACTCCTCAACTTAGAAAATAATGGATCTTACAGTTCCATAAATAGGATTTGCAGCAGCCACCACACTGCATCTCGCATTTAGTGAGGCGTGAATACCAGCTTTGGCAATGGTTACAGTCTGCTGCTCCATGACCTCATGAATGGCAACACGGTCTTGATCATTCATCTTGTCAAACTCATCAATGCAGACAATGCCTCTATCAGCAAGAACCATTGCACCAGCTTCCAGCCTCCTTTCACCTAAATTTAAGTAGACCGTACTGTTTGTTAGGTATCAGCTAATGCATTTTACAAGAGTCTGAGTCTACTGACATGCCTTACCCGTTTCTTGATCAGAAGTTACAGCAGCTGTTAATCCAACTCCAGAAGAACCTCGACCAGTAGTTGATATGGACAAAGGGGCAATATTCATGATTGCTCTCAAAAGTTGAGACTTGGCAACAGATGGGTCACCAACCATCATCATGTTTATGTCACTAAAAAAGGATGAATGAATAAACCAACCATGATTAAAATGTGCTGGAATAGGGAAAATGAAATTCAGCATAAATGACCGACCTAAAGGGCTACAATATTGAATGCACTGATATAATAATGAATAATGCTGATGAGGAATGAAACCAGGAGCTTCACTTACCCTCTTAAGTGGGTTCCATTGGGCAAGTTTTTCTCCACTCCACCCAGCATCAGCAATATCACTGCTTTCTTGATCCATGAATGGCCGTATATAGAAGGTGCAAGAGAATTCCCAAGTAAATCAAATGCATCATCTCTTTCAGCTACCTTTTTTATATTTTTCAAGTCGTCAGGAGTGTAAATTGGTGCATTTGCTTCTTTATTGAGAAGGGAGACATTATTTGCTATAAGGACAGTCCTGCATGATAGATAACTTAGACTTCAGTTGAAGAAATTCATAAACGCTTCAGATCAAAGTACAAGGAACTACCTGAATACCCCATTCACGCTGCCCTTGCTATTTCCTGGAATAGCCTTGTATATTCCAACTATAGACACACGATCTCCAGGCTTGCAGGAATCAACCAAATCCTCCTCCACTATGACATCCACAGTACGAGGAATTTGACCAGGAGCAGAGTTCTCAGGCATTTCTTGCATGGACACTGTCTGATGGTCTTTATATTGACATAACCCGTACTCAGTGACCAGTAAATTCCCTGCCTCATCCTGAGGGAAGATTATAACCCTTGTAAATTTTCCTTTAATTGTCACAAAAACAGAGTCAGCAAACCAAGAACTTATAAGATTACCCGTGTAGGATAGACAGCACCAGTGGGCAAACCCATATTGGATGTAATGTCTCGATATTCTCGTGCAGTAAATTTCTGTGTACTGGGACAGAAGTGGACACTTTTCACCACTTTTGGTCTCACAAGAGAACCTAAAAATGAGATGGTTCAGAAAAGATTGCTTAGTTTGTGAAGCTGCAGGTTATTTATATGCTGGAAATTAAGTTGGAGCTTTTGCAGCTTAACTTTGATTCGATATATTTTATTTAACTAGAAATTTCAGGTAAACATACCCACATCTAACTATAAAGACCAATTAATGCACCGATCATCACATCAACAATGACAGGCTCTAAAAGAACCTAAACTGTTCCAACACCAAGCAGTCAACAAGGGGCTAAAAATGACAACCAAAGAAAACATAATCTTCTGTTTCCTCGGATTTTTATTTTGTATTTCTGTAAGTAAATTAATGTCAGTCTAATCAAGCCGAGAGACCATCAACACAACCAAATAACATTAGAAGGTGAAAGAAAACGTACATTTGGTGACAATGCCCTCAACGCAGACCATAGAGCCAATGAACTCAGAGAGAAGCTCCCGGGGAGTGACTCTGCGGGAAACAAAGTGGCCCTCAAAACCCACATTCACGGTTTCTCCTTCTTTCAGGTACTTTCCGTCAACCCTCTGAGCCAGCTCCGAGACAGCATCAGAGAAGGCTTGCATGTACTCCCCAGGAAACTTCAAGATCCTGTGCAATGAATAACACTGAGTATTTTTTTGGCCAAATAATAACAAAAGTTGTTTTTTTTTGGCCAACAAGAACAAACGAGTTAAGAGCACAAAAAATTGTTCATTTTCTTTGCTTCATCCATCTCAGAAATGGAATAGTTCAGCTATTCGGTCAAATTGAACTTCTACGCAATAATATCAAACTAATCAGCTTCCAGATTGTATAAAGGGGGTAGAGAACATACTTAGGGGCTAAATCACTGTGTGAGTGGAGATCGGAAATATTGACAATGAGCCGGCGGCGTTTGTGGTTAATCATCGTCTTGATATCGTCCATGTACATCCTTCCGACCTGGACTCAACCAAGTAACAATTAGATTTTACCTCCATAAAATCAAAACTTCTCTTCGCACCTTGAATCTATCTTATAAAGTATTAGTCAAAGATGGAGAATTTTAGGTCTTAAAGAAAAGGTAATACGTACATCATTCTCGAGAAAATCCAGAAGCTTTCGTTTGTTTGCTGCCCTCGTCACTTCGCTGATATCCATTGCTTCAGTGCTCCGATATCTTCACCTTAGATTATGCTTCTCCTGTAGAAAGCTAGTGGCGAAGTAATTTCACTCTAGCAATCTGGATCTCAGTAACGCTGTTTGGAAGTGGCGGGGAAAGGTATAAGGGCGCTCGGCATTTTGGCGGGAATACGAGACTTTAATGGCCCCATCTGGCAAGTAGAGAACGCAAAAATCATCCTTGGAATGGTCCCAATCTTTTGTTGCACCATCGTCATGACCCTATGTCTCACCCAACTCCAAACCTTATCTACCCAACAAGGCCTCACCATGGACACACGAATCACCAACTCCTTCTCCATCCCTCCCGCCTCTCTACCCATCATCCCTGTCAGTTTTCTCCTTATCATCGACCCATTCTACGACCGACTTGGCGTCCCATTTGCAAGGAAAATGACAGGCCACATCACTGGCATCACTCACCTCCAGAGGATCGGGGTGGGTCTCCTCCTCTCTGCAATCTCCATGGCAGTGGCTTCCCTGGTGGAGGTGAAGCGTAAGAACGTTGCTAAGTCCCATAATATGCTCGATGGCTTCCCTGTGGCTAAGTAAGAAACTAAATATTGAGAATTGGATAATTTCATTCATATTACAAATCAGTATAGATGGTCTTAGTTATACAAAATAAAGCGCTATTCTACTTTAGACAATTCTGCACATATATTCAAGTTCTCGGTATATCAATATTCAGATTTGCTTTATCTCCTTTTTGACATTTTGTTGTCCCTAGTTGCTAGGCTTTTTGATTATTGATTATTTTGTTGTGCAGATTCTGACACTCCCCCTCAAGTTGAGTTGTCGGATCTCCGATACTCAATTTGCTTAGTACTTCTCTGAATGATTTAGAATTTACGGCTTTTGTAAGTATATCTGCTAACTGGTCCTCGGAGCGAACGAATGGTAATTAGATATTCTCGGCTTCAAGGTTTTCTTTGATGAAGTGTATGTCCACTTCAATATGCTTGGTTCGATCATGTTGAACTGAATTTTCTGAAATACTGATCACTGCTTTGTTGTCACATAGCAGTTCACATGATCCCGTTGGAGGAAAACTTATCTCTGTCATTAGAGTTCTTATCCACAGCATTTCTGTTAGTCCCCTTGCTATTCCCCGGAACTCTGCCTCTACACTAGATAGGGCCACCACCTTTTGCTTCTTGCTCTACCATGTTACCAAATTATCTCCAACCAGAGTAAAATACCAGATGTAGATCTCCGATCAATCGGATTTCCTGCCCAGTCTGCATCTGTGTACCCCGGATCTCTAGATGATCATTTCTTCGAAATAGAACTCCATGTCCTAGAGTATTCTTCAAATATCTTATTGAATACGCTTCCTCGATTGAGGGTACTCGGTCCTGTCGAAGGACCTCTCGTTTGATCCCATCGAATTTGGGATCAATTCCCCCCAGAAATTGATAGACTTTAGTTTCGGTCCAAAGTTGGTTGTATGCGGTGATGTCGTGGTTACACACCATCGGATTTGGTCTGCTTGCTTCGATCTCTCCCCATAGGGATTGCATCGTGAGCCAGAATTCTTTGAGTGTCATTGTCCCTTGAACCATCTTTGCAGCTTTGTTATGTAAATCGAAAACCTGCAATGCATCCTTACCACTTCTATAAGTAGTTTGTAATGCTTTTCATAAATCCCGGGATGTAAGGTAGTGTGTGACATTATTGGCTAGTCTTGGATCGATATTCTGAATCATCCATGAAAAAACGACTAGGTCGTCTTGTTGCCACCTTTCATACCCCGATTCAGTTCGGTTTGGGGTTTCCGGTGAGATGTTGCATACGCCCCCGACCTCCAATAGCTATCTGCATCAATTTGGCCCAAATATGATAATTCTTGTCATTAAGCTTTGTACTCACCGTGATGGTTTCTGGTAAGTCTTTAGCCTGTTTTTGATTGAGGTTGAGGTTGGTTTTTAGGAGGTTGGCTATTTTGATGGTTAGGTTCTCATCATTGAGTTCTGAACCTGTTTGGGTTTGAGAATGGCTTTCGGTGTCGGACATATTGGTTCAGTCAGTTCGGTCGGTTTGATTCTGGTAGATGATGAGCAACCAGGAACCCAAGAACACAGTCCTAGAATGGACTGTGGTCCTGCTCTGATACCATGTTGGCTAAGTAAGAAACTGAATATTGAGAATTTGATAATTTCATTCATATTACAAATCAGTACAGATTGCCTTACTTATACAAAATAGAGCACTATTCTACTTTTGATAACTCTGCACATGTACTCAAGTGATGGTCAGGTATGTCAATATTCAGATTTGTTTTATCTTCTTTTTGACATTTTGTTGTCCCTAGTTGCTAGGCTTTTTGACTTTTGATTATTTTGTTGTGCAGATTCTTACACATATTTGGGATCGCTGACATGTTCACCTACGTAGGGTTGCTCGAGTTCTTCTACTGTGAGGCGCCCAAGGCACTCAAATCAATCTCGACTTGCTTCCTATGGAGCTCCATGGCGTTAGGCTACTTCTTTAGTACCATTATAGTGAAGATAGTGAATGAAGCAACCAAGGAGATCACGAGGAGTGGAGGGTGGCTTGCCGGAAACAACCTCAACAGGAACCATTTGAATTTGTTCTACTTGCTTCTTGCTGCACTTAGCACCATCAACTTCATTGTCTACCTCTTCGTTGCACGGAGGTACACATACAGGCAGCAGCTAATTACAACTTGATCAGATATATATGTAGCTGCAAGGTGATATTATATATATAATTTGCTTAAGCCGTCGTAGATTGGAAGTGCAATGTCCTCGAACTTGCAATCAGTTAAGCATTATGGTTCATTTCATAAAATATTAATGGATGTATATGTGTGACGATCTTGCATTGAACTATTTGTATGCTTGCTTCATTTTGATAGAATCCATGTGATGGAATGGTGAGTGTACATATTGATATATAATATGCTGCCGATCCTAAATCTTCAACAACATTTAAGTGGGATTTAACAAAGTTAAATCTAAAAAGGGCTTCGAAGTTGAATTTGTTCATTAACTACTGTTGTCTTAACTGCTCTTCCAGAATGACCATGGACACAGTTTTTACTTAGTAGCTGTTGTCGTTTTCTAAGTTACGTATCTTGCACTTTACTTGCATACACTTTAGTATTACTGTTTCAGCATGTTTACTGGATGGGCGCGAATCAGGGTACCTCAGGTTTGAGTGCTAAATCCCTATACAGTTCACTTGCATACAGTTTGCATCGAACTGCAAGGAATTGATCTTACTTTGCACCCACGGTGGCTGATATAATCTTCCTTGCGCTACAAGGAATCAATCTTACTTCCAAAAATTCTTTGTAATAACGATATGAAAGGAGTCTGTGCAGATCAATCCTATTGACTACCAATGTTTTTATCTTTGAATGATTAAGATTTGAGTAGAGTTTGAGCCCGGTATACATACCACTTCTCAATTGTATAACTATTATTATTTCGAACATCAAGAATAAACACTTCATTCATTCGATAGCACAATCAATGTACTCGAAAATAGTCTTAGTAGCACCACATTAGTGTAGTAGTTGTAACTAAACAATACTCTTACATTTCTCAGGACTCAATTATGAATTGGAATTATAAGTTTCTCTTATAAATTTTCTCGATCTTCAGAGCTGAGCAAGGCGACTAATATCGATGGGATAGACATCACTTGAAGACTGGGCTCTGTACGATCTTTTGCCAACAACAATGTTGGCTGCCTCCGTCGGGTGGAAGGCATCCCAGAATAGGTACTGATCTCGGTTCCGGCACGGTGTTTGTAGGGGCAAACATGTAATTTGCCCATTGTTCCTCCCCACACCGCAGCATCCTGCGTTTGTTACACTGAACCCTGAAAAAAAACAATCACCAACATGATCCAATGGACTTAGATTCATTTTCATATACATCATGGTATAATGCATCTCAATGATTTTCCTAATAAATTCTGATTTGTTAAATATAGTACCGAAAGCGGCTGGACGTTGGATGAGGTCTTGGAAAATGCCGTAAGCATTAATATAGATGAACCGAGCATCTGTAGAGTTGTTGTTGAATTGGTCGACCACAGATTTTAGCTTGTTGTTGAATATTTGACACGCTGAGTTGATCCTCTCGACGCATGTCCTTCCGTCTGGGCTATTCTGAGCTAACTCGCTTGGGCTGCACCCCACCTGCCCGATTCCGATCAGTGCCACCTTTCTGGCCCCGTAGTTATATAGTGCCTATAGCATGATCAACCAACAGAAGTCATTTGTATATGTATTTTATGTTTGATTATACATTGAACTTATATACCTTCAAGCCTTGAGTGTACTGTTGAATGAGCACATCAGCGTATGCCTCAGGCGTGTATCGTCTGCTTGTGGAGTAGTACTGAGGCATGAAGTAGTTGTTAAGGTAATCGTTGCTCCCCATCCCCACCGTGTATATGCATTTACTGAGATAGTTAGCGGCTTTGTCTTCGTCTCCTAGAATGTTTACGACTTGCGACACTGTGTTCTGATAGTTGTTCACTTGCCCACTAAAACTAATCCTCCCTCCCTAATCAACACACAATTATTACCAGCATAACGTCACAATTAGATGTGTAAGTTATTACAGCCAAATATAATAATAATGTTTGTTTTTCTTACCAGTTGTTGACCCGTTTCGGCTCGGATTCCAGCGGCGGCAGAAGCATAGTTCACTCCTTTAAGAACGGCATTGCCACTCGCTGTTGCGTAGGGAGGAACGAAATCGTCGAAGCCCAGTAAGTTTGCTGCATGCATGAATTATAAAATAATCATTCGACACTTACGTGTTAATTAATAGGTAGAAGATAGGGATTGTATACCTATGACATCAACGGTGGTGAGGCCATTGGAGAACCTGCCTGTTGGTCCACCGTTAAAGTCGATGCCGTAAGGAAGGTAGTTGGCTTTAGCAAGAGACTGGAGCCGATTGTTGTTGCCATTGTCGACAAGAGAATCCCCGAAGATGAAGTAGCAAGGAACCTGAGGATCTGCATTCACAATGCCTCCTATCATTGTATTTGTGGATGCCACCACTATCAACACAAGGAGAGATGGGAGGACACCAGCCATTGATCAAGTAACTAGAATGCCCTACAATGATAATAGTGACTAGAGAAACTGAAAGTGAAAGTGGTGTGAGTCTTAACTCATCAATAGGGAAGTATATATATATAGTTATAAAAATAGGAGAAATTAAACGGAAGAGAAAAGAGCATATTACAGTTGGGATGTTAGATATGGAGCATTAAATTTCACGCGGGTCAAGTGTGAGACTTCTTGGCCAAAAAGTGTGAGACTGAGCCTGCATATATTATATTATATTAGGTTTATTATTATTAAAGTTAATTATCTATTTGATTAAGAATACTTTTTAAACTACCTATATTTAGCTACATATATTTTAAACTATTTGGTTACCGAAATTAACATAAACATGACGTGGCTCATAGATAGATGATATAACATTGTTCATCATGTTCATAGTTTTTTTTAATTGTTTCTTGCGCGGCACTACCACATTACCATCGGAAAATTGGATGGGACTTTAACGGAGTACCCCTACCCATGTAGCAATATCTTGATACTTAAAACAATTTTGACAAAATAGATAACCAAAATTACGTTTTACAATGTCGGTCTTCCTTCATAAATTCGATCCCTATAGTAGTATCATGCTATAATATAATAGGGAGGAGTCGATGGGTATGGCAGGATGAGGTTGCATTGAATCATCTGCAGGCTTGCAGTATGGCGGCCATGGTAGACTTTTTCTCCTCTCTTCTCTCTTCTCTGTCTGTCTGTATTCTAAAGCCGGTGATGTTACTGACAACAGCTGCTGGTCATGGAATGTGTTACACATGCATGTCCATCTCTTTCTGCAGAATTTCATGCAACCTACGGACAGATTGATCATCTAAAAATGGAGATGCCTGTTTTAGTTATATTGATTCCATATCCAACGTTAAGCTTGATGAATGGAAAACCACTGTACTATTCCACACTGCTATGTGCTATTCCAAGCCAATTGAAACAGTAGAAATTCAACAAAGTCCAGCTCTACCTAGAATGCAAGAGCATGGGGGTCCACCAAAGTTGAATTTCACATTCAATGCAAATCTATAAAGGCCAGTTTTGACTTTAGGATGCCATCTCTGATTCTAACCAACTATTTGTCACCGTCAAGATCTGTCTTGCTATACCAATTTAATTACCCCAGTAAATGCATTTCGGAGTGAAATCGTTTTCTTCTCTACTGTATGTATGTATGTATAGTCGTGGTCAGACATCAAAACAAATGATGATGAATCATGCTATGGAATGGATAGATCAAAATGAAAGACCATATTATAATAATGAATGAAGCACATAGCTAGCTTGACGAAACTACCTAGAGTAGAAACATAGCCGTTCTTGACATTGCAAAATCACCACGGTGCCTTGCAAGAAACAAGAACACTCTATAATCATCACACGCATACATTGACAGCTAGATAGATAGATAGCTATACAGATGCTTACCACAGACCTGCCAAATTTGACTTTGGGGAAGAGACAATTACCACCTCATGTGTGTATGGCTACGCCTTGTTGAGATTTCAAGTCATGGAGTCTCAGTCCGCAATCAGTGACTCATAATTCGGAGGACGAGTTGAACTGCAGAGACAAATCCTTGAGTATCTCAATAAAACTTTTCAAGTCATTACTTCCAACTTCGAGGCAGTCAATCAAAAAACCGCCCTCCAACATCTCCCTCTGCACAGTCTCCACCGCACGCCTCAGTGCACCCTGCACGCACAGTTAAACAAACTTACGAAACACTCGACAAATTCATGAGAAAAGAGGATATTATGTCATCAATTCGATAACTCAAAATTTTGACCTTTATGTTGCATTTTCAACGAAGGACATACTCGTTCTTGCTAGGTGATGAACAGTAGACTACCATCTATGGCATTGGTATGGAGTTAGTTAATCTTAATATCCAAATAATGCAGTATTGGACTGCTGAAGAATGCAAAACCTCGGATGGATGGATGGATGGACAAAACATCCAAAGATATGCTCAAAAAGTTGTTCACGTCACATTTTCTAATTAATCTCTGAACAAAATTTTATGTTCTTCAATGGATTGAATGCTACGTATGATGCAAAATGATTGAGCTTTACCGATTTGCTCAAGACTCTGAGGAGCCTTCCCAGCACAGATTTGGAAATCCGTAAAACCTTTCCGTAATTCCCACCAACCCACGCCGCTCTATCCACCTCCGTGCGGCCTCCTCGGGTGAAATCCCCGACCAAACTCAGCAGCTCGTTCATGTCGGATACGGCGCCGTAGATCTCCGCGTAATCGAGCTCCCGCCACGCGTAGTTCCGAGTATAGTCCCAACCCATGGACAACATATCCCCCCATCCCAGCCCACGCTCTAGCCTGCTGGCGATGGCCGCGGCGCGGCGGTATCCATCTTCGTCGCCCCTAGCGCGCCGGAGGTTGGCCACCCGAGCAGCGAGAGTATGGGAGAGGGAGTGCAAAGTTTTGAACTGGGAGTAGGAGAAGGATTGTCCTCCCTGAGGTAGAGTGATCAGGAGGAGGCAGACGAAGAAGGCAGCGGAGGATCGGAAAATTTCCGTGATCTTGTCGGCCATTGATTCGGCAGCGAGGAATCGACGGGACAGAAAGGAGCCAAGAAGGAAATTTTTCCGTGGTGAGAGAGTCCTCTACAGTTGACGATCGATTTGAGCCCAACCCCATATGGCGGCAGAAGCTCGCCCGTCACTAACCCAGTTTTGGGTGGGCCTCCATTACCATTAGACGATCGATAGGCCTTGCACCGATATCATGAGTAATGATAATTTATTATCTAGTGCTAGTGCTAGTGCTGCTTCCTCACCCAATTAGACCGCTCAGACTATGCAGAATCGCAATCATATATATATTGCTATTTATGATGATTTGTTACTACTAAAAAGAAATCCCTTTCACAGATCATCATCTACTCGAGCAAACTAGATGGAGAAGGACCCAACAAAAAAGGTACCATTGTCATGGAGAGAATTAATGTGGGTAGATTGTAACGTTCATTGCATTAGTAGCGAGGTCATACTGTATAGCTATTCTTGGCAGATTTTCCGTACTTCTCAGCATGATCCTACAGAAACACAGGAACACGTCAGTAAAATATTCACATTTTTTAACTAAGGAGAGAACGAACACCATGACCATGTACAGAAGAACAACTTATAGCAGGGAGGGGGAATGGATCATTTTCACTCAAGAAACATACATGAAATATAAATCCAATCGTTTCATTGTGATCCAGAGATTCTTTCCATTGTTTTCCGATGCAAATCTGCAAAAACAATGTGTCACCACAAAGGAATGCAACTCCAATTAAGTCCATGGATTAAAGCTCCAACACTCCATATCCAACACCTTATGTTAAAGTGGAAGCAGTAGGGGGTGGTCAAAACACTCGATGGATGCAGTACTTACTTGAGCTGCCTCGTTAGATGCATTCTTTGTCCACAGAGACATCTTTTCCTGTCTACCTCTTACATTGACCACAGCTCCACAAATCTCATCACCATGCTCAAATTGCTCACCAGTCATTGCTAGCAACTGGTGCATGGAAGTAACCAAAAAATAACAATGAATAACACCCTCCCCACTAGAGAGAATTAGTGCGCTCTGAGAGATACAACAACACTACACACCTATAACATACCGTGTAAAGCCAAGCAGTGTCAGACTTTCCTCGGTTGAAGTTAATGGTCCACTTCCCACCATTCGCACAGATAGGATCCTCCCATTTTGGCTCGATATTCTCTTTGAAACAATAGAAGTCTGCCCCAGAAGCTAATTTACCCGGATGATGTATATTATTGTAGAGACTGTAACAATGTATAATGCAATTTATCAAACTTAATCCATTGAAAGGGCCGGCAGCAAAGAAAAGAAACCTACAAGTACAAAAAGTTTGCAATAATAAGCTTTTTCTTTTGTACAACATGTCATGCCAGGATAACCTTCCGCAGCTGCTACTGAATTTAATGTATATGATTTGAGACAGAAAAAGTGCTAACTTCCATGTGTATCACTGGAAGAAGAAAAAAAGTCTCTATAAAGCTGAGAAGGTTCAGATGCCAAAACACTTAGGTACTATTATATTCCATATAGAGGATTGCACGGAAAGAAGTTCAGTCAATATTGTTAAGAATCAACTCTGACTGAGGTAATTGCATTGACTAAATTTGCAAGCATGCATGTGCAATGAATGAAGTAGCAGCATAGAGAACTTAAGAGTGTCAGCTTATAGAAACACCATGACTCGTGTAATCGATCCTAATCAACCAGTGCAGATGTTTTTAAGATCTAAAATCACTGAGGAATTGTGATCTAGTGTATCTGCTTCACCATGGCTGGGCAATGGCTTGTAAAGACCATGAGAGTCGACTTTCTGGAGTCAAGAGAAAGTTGAGGACAATTAAAGTTCAGAGCTCTTGCAACTGAACGATTCTGCTCCACTAAGACTATTAGCTAAAAATCTCTATAAGAATGATCATGAGCAATACTAATAGTGAGTAGATAACAGTAACTAAAATCCCAATCGAGTCTGTTCAATTCTTAGAACTTGCAAACGGAATCCTGAAGTTATCAGATAACGCGAAACACTAATCCAAATGTCATGAGGCGTATACTACTACGAGACCTAGAGAGACCATAAGAAGACTGATAAAGCCTAACATTCCCAAATGAGAAAGTTGCTCCAGGCAACAGCAAATACAGCACCACAGAGTTATGGGGGGTAATTGATGATAATGAAATTGATCAGTTTTATCTGACTTATCTGAAAAGAGACTAATTTTACGAGCAAAATGATAAGGGCCCGCTCGGTGCTTATCAATGAATCCATCGCTATATCTAGCTGAGAAACATCAAATTATAGCAGAAAACTCTGAGGACGTAATGCTTCAAAGCGACTACCATCATTTACGTACGTATAATCATGATCAAATAATAAATAGACAAATAAAAAAAACTGCCGAACCTCCAGAACTCTTCAACAGTGGAGAACGTGAAGATCGGGTGCATGGAGGCACCCCATGCAGTTTGCTTCGATTTGGCGGAAGTATTGTCAAACCAGAATGTCCATACATGCTGAAGGGGATGCGTTTGGTTAGCCGGTGGCTTGTTTACTGCGGCTTCCTTAGAATCATCCACCGCGACAGTCTCTCCTTTCCCCTTACCGATCGGTTTCGGAAAGCTACCATCGTGATCAACCACTGGAAGTGTATCCCTGGATTTCACCGTCTCTTCCAACGCCATTGCTGCCACGAACTTCTCCTGCAGTGATTTTCTCTTCTCTCGCGGTTCTCTCGCTACCAAACTTGAACTATAAACTTTTTCCAACTACAGATGCATAATATATTTTCACCGTCTCCTTCCAACGCCATTGGTGCTGCTGGTAAGGTTATGGACCATGGACCAAAGGGTGGGCCTTGTATACAAATGTTATGGGCCGATCGAGGCTTCTACGAAAGTGTTATGGTCCGTAGGATTGTTAGGTTTTACAATCGAAGGTGACGTCCCGATGACATGGCGTGTAGTAGGTCATCCTCAGTGTTCCCATCATTTTGATCTAATCTATACTGAATTACTGATGTTACGTACAGCTGAAACATTACCCAATTCCATGCTTATGGTTGGTAGGATCGATGGTGGTGGTAGAGTCATTTCAGTTAGATATATTTTTCAAAATAATAATTAACCAACACGTGCTGAAATAATATATACTAGTATATACAATAGGTGTTATATATATATATGGATCTGTCATCTGTCTCTCTATCACTAATTACTATAAATATATAATAATTAAAACAATTTATGTGGTTGGGGGATGAGGGCTATTCGATTGATAAGGAGACATGTTACTATGTCAACATTTGTCTGCTTTTTATAGTTATATCAATATGTACCACACGTTTTTTCTCGTTTTTTAGGTCAACGTAGAAAATAAAAATATTTTTGATGGGCAAATATAATATATATATATACATATATATTAAAATTAATTAGTCTTAACCCTGAAAATACTGTAGAAATATAATGTACAATATATATATGGTTTGTTATACAAAATGATTTATATAATTTTGGTTTGACAATAATATTATCCATAATCATATTTGATGTGTTAATATTTGTGCAAGGATGATATTCATTATTTCCCCATATTATTATTATTAGGAAGATTCAAATGGCTACATTCATATTTATCCATATATATATATATATATTAAATTAGGTATCCGTAAACATCCACATATAATATAAATATAATATAAATTAGGTATCCGTAAACATAATGAGTTTGACTATTGGAGAAATATATGATATCAAATTAATTTAATATTATTATTAGGAAAAAAATATCGGATATCCTTATTTATGTTAAAATAAAATATAATTTTCACATTCCTCCAACGATATTTGCAAATTAAAGAGATGAACGTTACACATGCTAATTTCATTAGAAAATTGAATGATTTTTGGCATGCCTTCAAAACGATATTAGCTTTCGAACCAAAGAAAATTAATAATGTGTGCAACCGCTAATGATACGTACTAACCTTCCGTTTTCATGGAAGTTCGTCAATATCAATATATAACTACACCGGTTATTGGAATGATCTCACCTCTCGTCCTCTACAACATCATTTTGTCATGTCTTTCTCTATTTGTACTTATTTTAAATATAATTATATAAAATTAATTAATATTATTATCTATTAAGTATATTTAATAAAAAATAAAAATAAAAAATTAATTCAACTATCTAGATATTAATTTAATTTTGGTTGAATAATTTAGATTATTGATATCAATATAATTAATATACAACTATTCTTATTTTTTAAATTATTTTTATCCAATTTATAATGAAGTTGTAGTACAAATATTTTATGAGGTATTTAGTATGTTAATCAAGTTCATTAAAGTATCATATTTATTTAGCATCAAACCCTCATTTTACATCAAATTTTGTACAAACAATCAATTAAAATAACAGTCATTTTAAAATTAATTTTTTGATATAAAAATAAAGATATATAATGAATCATAAATAAACCATATAAAAGAATTATAAATTTATAATTTATTTAAAAATATAAAATGATTTTTTTCCTTTTTATATAATGTTATCATTCTTTTTATATGTCATTATACAATTTTTAAATGTGCTTTAAATAATTAAATCACACACGGCATTAAATTTTAGGAAAATAATAAATAAAATATGTATACTCTATTTAAAAAATATATTCATATTTAACTTATATTTATATTTAATGTTATAATTAATGAAAGATTATTGTGATTGTTTCAGTAAAATAATATTGTTGAATATTTTCAGAAAATTAGTTATTGCACTTGAATTTTTTAAATAAATATATTCTTAATAAACTATAATTAAATCATAGTATGAACCTACTTGGTTAAAAAAAGGACTGTATATATTATACTAATTGTATGCTTTTATATTAAAACTGTGATTGTGACAAAAAAAACTAATTAAAAAAAACTACCTACAATATAAATTTATAAAGTTGAAGCGAACTCAAATTTATAGTTTTTAGAAAATATAGCTATGGAGAATAAAACAACAATGCTTAGATTTTCTTATATGTATTTGTAAATATTTTATAGGTCGTAATATAGAATATTATGAAATGATAATGATAGAAATATGAAATTAAAAGTTAGGTTTTAGAACGTTTTTTTTTTAACAAATGAAAAACTTATAAATGAAAAACTTATGATGTATTTTAGAATGTTCATGGACATCACTTATAAACGGAGTAAATTGCAACATGAATCGATAACAATTAATTATTTTAATTTTGATCTATTATAATAGACAAAGTACTTTAAATTTCTTATGTGTCAATATTTTAGGAATTTTAAACCAAATTAATAGATAGATAGATAGATAGATAGATAGATAGTAAGTTATGATTGATACATGGATAGGGGAATTTGTGGAACAACACATGGATATCTTTATAATCAACTATTTGATGATTCATCTCTAGTGTCTATTATATTGGGTTCCATACCGTCTGTTTGTGGATGACCCCATTTTATAATAGGAGCCGGAGGAATGAACAAGTTGATGTTGAATTTTGAACATGCCGAACTATTAAAATATTATTTACTTTGAAGTAATGGAGAATGTAGATAGTTGTGAACTTAAGCAGAAGTAGTGCCTCCGATCCTCAACTTCTCCAAATAGGATTTACCACTGAGCCTTTGTGAGAAGAAACCCTTCAAATACTCCTCCATTTGTAATCTCCTAAATAATGCTGGATTATTAGGGTTTACAATTGAAGGTGATGGCCCGATTTCTGACTCCAATTTGGGGTCGAAGAATAATGCAATGGACATCCTTTCCTTATCAGAATTCACCGTCACCTTATGCTCTATGCTCTTGTAAATTCCATTGCTCAAAATCTGAAGTTTTTCAAATAGAAATATATATACGAGTGATGTTAAAATTTAATTTAGATAATTAATGATATTCTCTTATCTAATCTCTGAACCGTGTTTAATTAAAACGAAAAGACAGATAATTATCACAGATGAGAAGATAGAGAGAGGGAGAGACCTCCATAATATCACCAATATTCACAGCAAAGGCATCCGCAGTGATGCTGACGGGAATCCAGGTACCGTCCTTGTTGACATGGAGACCATCCACGCCGTTAATCTGGTTCAGAATGGTGATGGCGCTGCCGTCGGAGTGTGGGGTTAGACCAAGCACGAGCTCAGGACGAGGGCATGGTGGATAGTAAGTCATCCTCAGTGTCTGAAGTCCATCATCTCCACCGAACAGATCCGTTATCTCCTTCATGTCAATGCCTAGACACTTGCACAGAAGTAACAGCAGTTGCATGGCGGTGCTCTGCATCTCTTGTATGTAAGTTTCCATGGTGTCTCTACAAATGATATGATTACATAATGTATATCAGTACAGGATCAGATCGTGACATGTGTCCAATTTAGGACTAGGGTTTCACTCATCTTTTGATATAAGAGCTAGCAGATAGCTAGAGAGACCTGAGTGATGGAGGAAGCTGTGGGAAAAGATGCGGTTTCCTTCTGGCCAAAGGATTGATGATCATGAAGAATCGGTCTCCCCAGTCGAGCTTTTTTTCGGACGCCACTGGGTTCGGCCCGTACCCTTCATAATCTCCCTGCCTTACTGCGTACTTGAGTTTATCTTGCAATGGCAGTTTGAAGAATTCTTCAATTTCATGCCTTAACTTCTCAAGCAATGAAGAGCTCATCCCATGGCTCACAAGCTGCAAATGAATGCACGTTAGTTTCTCTCATTAGGGTTTCATTTCATTAATTCTGCGTTGGTTTCTATCATTAGGGTTTCATTACGTACCTGAAAGAATCCCCAATCTCTGCAAGCCAAGTGCAGCTTCTCGAGCTCTTTCGCACTCAAGGTCTTATCGACTGAAAGTAAATGTTTCATGCTTATGGTGGGGAGAGTGGGCAAGATGGTGGTGCTCATTTCACCATCATTGACTACCGCTTTAGGTTGGACACAAACATAGTTCTCTGGAACTTCGGACATCTGTTCTTTTACAAGTTCTTGAACGCTCACTACCGGAAGAGATTCTAACAGCTGTGAGCGAGTCTCCATTGATGGATCTCTCTAGCTAACTGATTAGGTTGTGTTTTGGAATGGCAAAGTACGTATAGTCGACTTATCATATGGGTATTTATATATAGGATGTTTCTCACAGGAGAAAACACATTTCGCGACTACTTCCTTTTCTTTCTATCACGTGTTTTTTTTCTTCAATATAATAAAATAAGGCTGAAATGATCGATCCCAAATATATATGTGCTATGATCACTCTTGATCGCTTCACCGTCAGTAATCATAATATGAATTATACTGCCAATTAACGGTGAAGATCAGTGCTTATAATTTCTACTCAAATATTATTAAAGAACATGGGGGCTAGCTTAGCTAGAGCTGCCTGAATGTTGAGTATATTATATATATTGTTAACAAGCATCGTGTCCATGACATTATTGGATTCGATACCCAAGTACAACTGATGATCCAAAAACAGAAAGGAAACAAAAACAACCGAATTTCTAAAGCAGAAGTTGATACAACTACGTCGACCCACTGGTCTGGTCGTATTCTCTGTCTGTACTTATGTGGACCGACTGTTGGATGGATGATCATGAATATCTTCTACATCATTCTTTGACTAACGATCTTTTCCTTTCGTACTATACTCTATACATCATTTAGTGAAGGGGTGGGGTGGGATGTATATACTGCTACATTATACATGCATGTCGACCCCAAAGCTCCATAAATATGCAGTTGCGTGGGGCAGGTGGAGTAATTACTACGCATTGATAACCGGTTGGAGGAAAAAGAATGGATGCTTTGTCTGGGTGGAGGATAGGATAGAGAACGACATGGGTCTGTCTGCGGCATTATATTTCTTCTATTAGTTTAGGGTGGTCCAAATATTCGACTGTTTCTAGTAAGACTTGTGGCTCGAGATAAGACGGTAGCTAGGGTGTAATTAATGGTTCGCATACCCAATAAGGCAATAAGAACTTACCCAGGATGGTATGTGATATAATAATCCATCCAAATTATATTATTTTTTATAAAGATATTGTAAGAGTAAAATAATAATAAATATTCGGTGGATATCATGGACTTATTCTTGAATATAATAAAAAAGATATGAAGGGAGGAAACCTGAGTCAAATTAAATCCATGCATTTGGGGAATCTTTTAATTTAAATAATACTTAGTGATGGAGACCACCACGATCCTTCATAGGCGTATCGTATCTTTAGATTGTAAATAATATATTATATATATCTAAGCAAATGGAATCAATCAACGTTTGGACACTTAATTAATTATCTTGTACGTACGTATTATTTACGATCAGCTGCTTAGTAATGATTGATTAACTCGTCAAGGGTGATGGCAATTTACATCTAAAATTAATATTAAAGAGCATGTTGAAGATTTTATTGTATACTTTAAAAATCTTAGTTAGTCTCTTTTAAAATGTGGGTAAACTATTTTCTTACCAAAACAAAGATACTATAACTAAGCATATCTTTTAAGTTGTTTGTTGACCAGATCCTATACACGACATTTTGGTAATACTTTATTTATGAGTTTGAACTTTGAAGAGGATCCGGATTACCTACCACCACCTCTATAGGCGTCTAGGGCTAGGCTATATTGTTGTATGTATATATATTGTATGGGAACATCAGCAAAGTTATATGATAGGATTTCTTGGATTTTCTGAAATCGTGACGACACTTTCAGATTGAAACTATTTAGAGGTTTACCCAAATTTTCAATCGGATAAAATTATAATCTGTCTGAACTAGAACTCGAGAATGATTGTATGGTTTTATTGTGATATAGCTTTCGGATGAGACTTGACCAAGTTATAGAGTTAGTCCCCCTTTGGATGAGTCTTGCCACCCAAGTTATTACAACTCTTCATTTAAAACTTGACTCCAAAACACAAGAACCCCTTCGGATGCACCTCTTCATTTTTTATAAAGTCATTATTCTAAAAATTCATTATAGCTCAAAATTCCCAATTTTTGGACACTTGCTTTGGAGCCAAGTTTCAACCGAAATGGTGCAATGACCCAGCCCAGGGGCGCTGCCCCCGAACCCCTACAAATGGGGCGTTTCCTCCTTTGACCTCATTGCTCGCCCCTAAGCAACCGATAAAGTTCCGATAGAGTGAATCATAATATAATTAACACAAGTCTGCGCTCATTTAATGAAATATTATGATCATATTGGTCAACTAGTCAATCCAATTACACAAAAATATCTAACATTATGTCCATCCATCCTACGAGATCGAGAAGAAAGCATGTGTCGGATTGGGTGATAACACAAAGTCGAGGGACCGGACATAAAGTTCTGAAAATGGGCTGAAGAAAGACGTAGGGATTTTTAGCCATAGACAGACCACACCTGGGAAGAAAGAAGCCCAATGAAAAATAGTTCCATTTCCTATAATTATAATGTGGGCTTGATCACTCACTTATGCCTATTGACAATTGACATACATGGCATACAGAGCTTCAGAATCAACTACTTGCCACCTTTGCAGGAGAGGAGGCATCATGAACTCCACCTTTGCGGTATCTGCTTCGTTCACGGCTACAAACAGATTCTCTACACACATTCGGAATGCTTTATTTTTAAACACAACCAACACATTCGCTTCTTACAACCAATCCAGAGCTCAAGAGAAGTTCGATCAACTTCACTTACCAGACGTCCAATCGTGCACCAATATGATCATCCGCTACGCGCGGGAAAATAAGCTTGAAGCTGCCTTGAGAATTTTCAAACAGATGCCGTATAGAGACACGGTTTCTTGGAATTCAATGATCAAGGCCTGTCTGGACTGCGGGGACTTGTGCAGCGCTAGAAATATGTTCGATGAAATGCCTCAACGGAGCATTATCTCGTGGACCACCATGATTCACGGCTTCTTTCGGTTCGGGAGAGACGAAATGGCTGGGAAGTTATTCTGTACAATGCCAAAGAAAGATCTTGCTTCGTACAATGCTATGGTTCATGGGTACTGCAGTAATGGTAGGGTTGAAGAAGGGTTGAGATTCTTCGAGGGAATGCCGTCCCGTGATGTGATTTCTTGGACTTCAATGATAGGAGGGCTTGATCAGATCGGAAAAAGCAAAGAAGCTCTGAGTCTGTTTAAGAGAATGATGCAATCTGGAGGAGTTGTTCCAAGTTCTAGCACCTGGGCAACTGTACTAACTGCTTGTGCGAATTCCTCATCTTCTTTTCTCGGACGACAAACTCACAGCCATGTGATTCGGATCGGGTTTTCTCGAGATGACTTCGTATGCGCCTCGCTCATCACGTTCTACGCACACTGTAACGATATTGTGAAAGCTGTCAAAGTGTTTGATCCAATGCATGAAAATGTGGTGGTATGGACGGCCCTGATTTCTGGATTCGGATTGAACCAGAAGCACGAAGATGCATTGATAGTTTTCGGTAACATGTTAAGAAGAAGCGTCATCCCGAACCAATCCTCGTTCGTAAGCGCTTTGAATTCGTGCTGCAGCTTAGAGGCTCTCGATCAAGGCAGGGAGATCCACGCTTTAGCGATGAAGCTAATAAACGTCGGAACCGACACTTTTGTGGGTAATTCTCTCATTGTGACGTATTCAAAGTGCGGATCTTTAGAAGACGCTTTGATTATATTTAGAAGGATGAGGCGGAAGAACGGAGTGACGTGGAACGCGGCCATGTCAGGATGCTCTCATCACGGCCGGTCCGCGTGGTGTCTCGAGATCTTCAACCGAATGATTCGTGCCGATGTTGAACTGGATGATTTCACGTTGACTGCGTTACTCTCGTCGTGTAGTCACTCGGGGTTGCCCCGGAAGGGTAGACGTTTATTTTTATTCTTCAAAACGAACACCTCAGTTGAATTGAAACACGAGCATTATGCATCCATGGTTGACATCCTTGGACGATGCAGTGATCTCAAGGAAGCTGAGGATCTTGTCAGGAACATGCCGATGGAACCGAACTCGATCGTCTGGCTTGCTCTGCTCAGTGCTGCTAAACTGTGCTTGGATCTTGACGTGGCGGAAAGAGCAACCAATAAGATTCTCGATCTGGATCCTACCTGTAGTGCCGCGTATGTTCTTATGTCCAACTTATACGCCTCTTTGGATCGGTGGAGCGATGTCTGGAGATTACGAGCTGTTATGAAGAACAGAGGTATCATAAAACAGCGTGGAAGCAGTTGGGTTGTTTTAAAAGGAGTGAAGCATTCGTTTCTGTCAGGAGATACATCGCATCCTCTAAGCAATCAAATATACGAGAAGTTGGATTGGTTGAGAGGGAAATTAATTGAATCTGGATACATCCCAGATCTGGGATTCAGTCTTCATGATATTGAAGATGAAGATAGTGTAGAGTTTTTGGGTTATCATAGCGAAAGGCTTGCTGTTGCATTCGGTTTGCTAAGTACATTGGAAGGAAGCACGATCATTGTGATGAAGAATCTTCGTGTGTGTGTGGATTGCCATTCAATTCTCAAGTTGGTAGCCAAGATCGTGGGACGCGTGATCGTTGTGAGAGATTGTAACCGCTTCCATCAATTCAGGAACGGAAGGTGCTCTTGTGGAGATCATTGGTAATAGAAAAGATTCAACAAAAATATGTTTTTATCATTCTTCTGTGACACTTGGTCGCAAAAACTTGTACTTTGCAGCAACACTCTCAGGAAGACAAGACGTATATATATAACCCACTTCGTCTTCTTTCCACAACACAATCACAGTTTCAACTTTCAAAAGGAGGACAAAAATCTCACTGCTGCATCTTCCACTCTAATCGCTAAACAAAGCTTGACAAGGAAAATAATGTTATGTCCTCAAAAGAAGGGAGAAAAAAATATAAATAATCACAACTTTGCTTCTGTCAAAAACAAAGTGAAGAGACAAATGTTGAATCATCATCGACTCAACACTGCTTGAATGGCATTACGTTGAGGTTGTTTTAGAAAGACAAATGTTACCACATAAGCAGTGAATCACAAGTGTTTTATATATATATAATAACTATGAGCACCTCATTCAGTGAGTCGTCTTTAACGCTAAAAAGATCATCATCATCATCTACAAGACCAAGTTCCATCATTGATTATCTGTAAACAATATAGAACAAAAACAAATATACAATATGTAAACTCACCCAATCAGAAGCCCTGGACATTGCTTCAAGATGTTCATATCCTGGCTGACTTGATGACAGTGCACCAGTAGCACATCGACTTCTTCCCAATCATCTTCAAGAGAATATCGTCATCGTCCTCATCATCCACCACACCATCGACTTCTTCCCAATCAAAATCTTGTTCCTTAAATAATAATTTTGCTGAAAAAAATTAAGTATCAATGGGGATAATCAATTGCTAGGTAAAATATACCTTGACGAGCATAGTCAAGATATCCAAGGATCCAGCCACTAGCCCTTCAGTTTACATAGTCCCACTATAGTCCTCAAACTCCATTTAAATACCTGTTTACTCCTAAAGTTTACATCTTATGATTTCATCCTCGAATTCCCCCACTTTATTTTGATTTTGTCCTTCCGTTGATCCGCAAATACGCATAATGACATATTATGTAACACCATATAAAGTTTGCTTCATTCATAATTACAATACAGTTTAGTAAGAAGAGTTAATGTCATAACATTATTTCTTATACTTTTAAAATTAAATAGCATATGTATAATGAATAAAATATATAGATAGCATAGAGCTTAAGATAATCTTGCTTTGTCTTGGTCAATACAAGCTGTTCTGCCTTTGATTTCTCAGAAATTTAACCTTTCCTTGTCGTTGACTACTATATTACACCTGCCTGTGTATGTGTTGAACATGTGGATTGTTTGAGTATCTATACGAACATCAACTAAATTGTTAAGGTGCAATGACTCTTAACTTCCATTTGCCAAGAGCGTCAACGAAAACGTACAGAGTCAACGACGTAACACCAGAACCAGAATAAGACGGAGGATTCGAGTCGAGACTAAAGAAGAAGAAGAAGAAGAAGAAAAAGAAAAAGAAGGTGAATGGTCCATGGCTTCGACTTCAGCTATGGATGCCGCTTCCGCAGCTCAACGGTGGAGCTACGACGTGTTCTTGAGCTTTAAAGCGGAAGACACCGGTAACACTTTCACCGGCTTCCTTTACAGCAATCTACGCCAGAAGGGCATCAACACCTTCATCCTCGATCGGAAACTCGTCCGCGAAGAGGAGATCACGACGTCAGTACTCAAAGCCATCGAGGAGTCCCGAATCGTGCTCGTCATCTTCTCCCAGAACTACGCATCTTGTGCTTGGTGCTTGGATGAACTGGCCAAGGCAATCGAGTGTAGCGAATCGAAGAATGGGCAGACCCTTATTCCCATTTTCTACCGTATCGACCCCTCCCATGTGCGGAAGCAGAAAGGTGCGGTTGGGACGGCAATGCAAGAACATGAAATCAAGTTCAAGAACAATTTGGAGAAGGTGCGTCGTTGGAGGGATGCGCTGTATAATGCTGCTAATCTTTCTGGAAGGCACTTGAGCGATGGGTACTGCTCTTGTCTCTCTTAATCAGTTTATCATCATGTAGTTACAAAATGATCAAAGTTGTTTATTGAAATGCTGTGGCTGAGCTAACGAAATTGGAAAGTATTTAGTCACTTGAGGAGTTCTAGAGGCTACTGCTCTGTCCAGATACTGCTGGTTTCATCTTTGTCACAGAGTTTTGTTTGATTTTGCATAGTAATGTGGATGGTGGATCCTAGTAGTCACTCCATGATCGATGACATTCAAATTTCACACGCACCAACTTATAGCTAATTTACTTTTATCTGTAAGATTGTACATTTAGGGGATTATGATAGTGTGTCCTAATATATAACCCATATCAAGAATCAATTTGATGATTGAAGAGATATGTAGAGTCAGAAGTGCGTACCAAATCAATGCGTAGAGTGCACTCTTATAAATAAGATGAAAAAAACATGGGGTATTTTGATTGACAATTGATCCGATTAAGGAGTTTCTGTCGACCGCTGTCTATGTTAACATCTTAGTTTTGCATAAATTTCATAGTAGTTAATAAGCTCTTGCTTATTGGGATAATGGGCAGGCATGAACCAGATTTTGTTGAAACAATTGTGAAGGAGGTTTCAACCCGAATATATCGACCGCGCTATGTTCCTAAGAACCTGGTTGGTGTAGGCTCTCATTTGAAACAACTGACGGCACTATTGAACCTGGCATCAAAGGATGTTCTTACAGTAGGAATATATGGCATTGGAGGAATTGGTAAGACGACTATTGCAGAGGTTTTATACAATTCTGTTGCTGAGTCTTTTGAAAACAGGAGCTTCCTTGCAAGTGTCAGAGACACATCAAAGCAATATAATGGCCTAATCCAGCTACAAGAAAAACTTCTTTCTGATACTCTTGGAAAAAATACCAGAAAGTTGGGGAGTATTGCTGAAGGGATCGAACAGATACGATATAAGCTTCAAAACAAGAAGGTTCTTATAGTTCTTGATGATGTGGACAGCTTAAATCAGTTAGAAGCATTGAGTGGTAGTGAGGATTGGTTTGGTCGAGAAAGTAGAATCATTATAACAACCAGAGACAAACATTTGCTTGTTGTTCAAGGAGTAAAAAGAACCCACAAGCTCAGCGAACTAAATGACAAAGATGCCCTTGAAATTATCTGTAGGAATGCTTTTGGGACGGATTTTCCTCCAGAAGAATTCGAGGAGGTCTCCTCCGATCTGGTGAATTATGCAGAGGGACTTCCATTGGCGCTTGCAATATTGGGTAAATTCCTACGTGGAAGGAGTGTGATAGAGTGGGAGAGCAAAATAGAGAGTTTGGAAACATTTCTTGACCAAGAGATTTATAAAGTGCTTAAAGTGAGTTTTGATGGTCTAGCATTCGATGAAAAGGCTATATTTCTTGACATTGCATGTTTCTTTAACGGGAAGAAGAAGCACTATGCCATGGAAGTGCTTAATAGTTGTTATTTACACCCAGATTTAGGAATCAAAGTTCTAACTGATAAGTCCCTGATAAATGTTGATTCTGAGAAATTGCATATGCATCATCTTTTACAACAAATGGGTAGAGAAATTGTTCGCCAGGAGTCACAAAATCCGGCCAAGCGTAGCAGACTCTGGTTCCATGAAGATGTTCTTCGTGTATTAGAAGAAAACACTGTAAGTAACAGCTTTGTATCTTTACACCATCAAGACATACATTACGTTCTTATGTTAGCATCAAACATGCAGTAACAAATTTTATGCAAATTTGCAATGTTATAATTACCAGGGGACAGATGCAATTGAAGGTATAGTTCTAGACCCGCCAAGCTCCAAAAGGATACAATTGCATGGCAATGCCTTCCTAAAGATGAAGAGGCTTAGACTGCTTATAGTTAATAATCTTCATTTTCATGGCAAGCCTAATTGCCTATCAAATGAGCTAAGATGGCTCGAGTGGTCTGGTTATCCTTCACACTCTTTGCCTACAGAATTCCATCCTAGGAACCTTGTCGGGCTTAAGTTGTCCCTTTGTTGGATATCTCAATTATGGTGGGTTCACTCAAAGGTAATGGTATTTTGTATGCTTGTACTGTTGTTATTACTAGGCAAATTCTTCATTAAACCGTGCATTATTTTGTCTGCAGAGTTGTTCAACTCTAGCTAGTTTGGAATTAACCCGATGTGGATTGCTACGAGAAATTCCAGATGTCTCAAAAATTCCAAACCTCCAGAAACTGATCATTATACAGTGTAGAAACCTTGTCATGGTTCATGACTCGGTTGGATTTCTAGATAAGCTTGTTCGTTTGGAAATTGTAGATTGCTCTGCACTAAGGAGGATTCCAACCAAACTCAGATTGAAATCTCTGGAAGAACTGTTGCTTACGAGATGCCCTAAACTGAAGGATTTCCCAGAAATTATGGAAGGGATGGTGCTTGTCAGAGTAGTTAACGTTTCATTGACTGGTATGAAGAAATTGCCAGGGTCGATCAAGAATCTCACTGGGCTCAAATTCCTAGATTTAAGTTACTGCAAGAATCTTGAACAACTTCCTAGCAGCATTTACAATCTGTCAAGTCTGGAGGTGCTTAACCTTGATGGGTGCACACGGATTCATGAAACTTCATCATCAAATAATGAAATTAGCCGAGATTGTGATGTCTTAGTAAGAAAGTTAACTAAGCTAGATGATCGGTACTGCAGAAGGAGACCTCACGGTGTCTGGGTTGGGGCTCGACGGCTTGGACTCGGCCTCAGACTTAAACTATTCAGAATGAAAAGGAGAACTAGAAACTAACTGTGACTACACTGTCTTTGCTTGAGGATGTTTCTGTAGTCTTACCTAGTTACCTTGCCTAGATGAAGACGCAATTTCTTAACTAGCAGTCTCTCTTAAAATTAGATCACAATAGTGCTTGTCTCAATTGATCAGCATAGAAATTTAACAAAATTTATACAAAGATCACGTACATCATAATTTAAAGGGTTAATAATTTCAAATGGTATTGGTATCTTATTATGTTTGATTCATGTTATCGGTGAGTACTCTTATGTTATTATATGATATCTTATATGAGAATGTTATTTTTCAAATTACCATCGACACCTAATTTTGACTGAATAGTGACGTGACAGATAACTTGTTTAAAAAAAATAGGGATTTAAAAAAAATAAAAAAATTTAACTAACTTTATATAATGTAATCAATTTATAGTACTTTACAAAAACATTAAAAATTCTCCACGCCGTTTTATAAAAGTGAAAGGCCCTCAAAGTTTGAGATCTCTACATAATGTGCCACTATAAGACAGCAGCTGGATTCGAACCACAACAATATAGCCATTAACCGCTTCATCAAAACACGCGTTTCAGTGGAAAGTCAACGGTCGAAGATGAACATTTCTTGACTACGCCGCCCAATTTCGCATAATAGTCCTCGAAAAAACCTCAAAGCTTCATCAATGGCGTCTACCTCCAAGTTAACCGATCCTCGCGGAGTCCGCCATCGATGGAGCTACGATGTTTTCTTGAGTTTCAGAGGCGAAGACACTCGAACCACCTTCACCAACTATCTTTACGGCAATCTGCAGCAAAAGGGTAATTATGTCAAAACACGTTGATGCGGTATATGTGATTTGATTAACTCTTGTCTACGTTCATGATTAGGTATCAACACCTTCATAGATGATGAGGAGCTTCGGCGCGGAGAGAATATCGGGCCCTTGCTTCTGAAAGCAATCGAGGAGTCGAGAATGGCGGTCATCGTGCTTTCTCCGAACTACGCCACGTCATCGTGGTGCTTGGACGAGCTTGCAAAGATTATCGAGTGTAGTGACTTGAGGGGCCACGATTCGCTTATCCCGATCTTCTATCATGTTGACCCTTTAGAGGTAGAAGAACAGACTGGAAGGTATGGGGAAGCAATGCAAGAACACAGGACAAGGCTCGGGTCTGATCACGAGAAGAAGCTGCAGAAGTGGAGGGATGCGTTACGCCGAGCAGCCGCTGTGAGAACTCGTAGCTCCGGATGGCATTTAGATAAAGGGTAAATTGGTCGAACAACATCGAAATACTTTTATGCTTCTTTAGTTTTGTATGCTGAACTTCAGTTAATGCATCATTCACTACTCGAAAATTGGCTTTGTTGAAGAAAAGGACTTGAGCGACGGAAAAAGAAAACTCGATTGACAAAATCGACGCTTTTTCGTCACTAAAAGTTATATTAGTACTACTTTGAATTTTATAGCTTTATTTATATTTAGTTTGCTTCCTCTCTCCTTTGCTTCACTCAAGAATGAATATTATCTACTTCATTCTGTTATGCTGACTGTCATTCTTTGTATTGCATTTGAAAAAACAAAACAAATAGGCACGAGGCGGAATTTGTGGAAAGTATTGCACAAGAGGTCGCAGGAAGGATCAAGCGAATGTTGTTATACGTAGCAAAGTATCCAGTTGGAATAGATTTTCATCTGGATGAACTAAAGTCAATGCTAAGTATCGGAGCAGACGACGTTCGAATGATAGGGATATGGGGACCTGGAGGGATTGGTAAAACAACCGTCGCAAAAGCTACTTTTAACTCGAACGCGGAAAGTTTCGATGGTAGCTGCTTTCTTGCGAATGTACGAGAGGCATCCGAGCAGTATAATGGATTGGTCCACCTCCAAGAGTTGCTTCTTATGAAGATTATCGGTGAGGAGAACACAAAGGTCGAGAATATCGATCATGGAAAGGATATGATAATGACTAGGTTGCAGTCTAAGCGGGTTCTTATCGTTCTTGATGATGTGGACAGCTCTCGTCAGTTGGAAGCCTTAGTGGGAAGCATAGATTGGTTCGGTCTGGGGAGCAGAATCATCGTAACAACGCGCGACAGCCATGTGATTGCCGCCCATGGAGAACAACATAGACATAAGATCAAGGGACTAAGCGATGACGATGCTCTTCAACTTCTCAGTTGGCATGCCTTTGGGATACCTTCTCCACCGAAAGGCTACGATGAGGTCACCTCCTCAGTGGCGAACTACGCGAAAGGTCTTCCCTTGGCTCTGACAATTTTGGGTTCGCTATTACGCGGTCGGAGCGTAACGGAATGGAAATGGACGGTAGAACGTCTTAGAGAAATCCCCAACCCAGAAATTTCGCACTTACTTGAGATAAGCTTTGATCGGTTGGGGCGCAGCGAGAAAGAGATATTCTTGGATGTTGCCTGCTTCTTGAAAGGGAAGAACAAGGACTATGTTATGAAGATGCTTGATAGTTGCGAGCTCTTCCCCAAGATTGGTATCCCGGTTCTTGTTGAGAAATCTCTGATTTTTATTGAAGGTAACGAACTGCATATGCATGATCTGATACAACAAATGGGACGAGAAATTGTTCGTCGAGAATCACCGATCCCAGGTAAACGGAGTCGGCTTTGGTATCACGAGGATGTCGTCCACGTACTGCAGGACGATACTGTAAGTAATAACGACTCTTACCAACAACGGCTGTATCTTTATTGAAATGTATTGCTTTCTTTGACATTGTTTACATCTTGTAACTCGGTTTTGACAGGGTACTGACGCGATCGAAGGTATATTAGTGGATTTGCCTCGACCTGATGAGATATTATTGAATGCTAAGGCTTTTGGGAAGATGCAGAGCCTTCGCCTGCTTATTATTAATAACGCGGTCTTCTCTGGCAGCCCCGAATACCTCCCAAATGGCTTGAGGTGGCTCGAGTGGAAGGGTTATCCATCGTCTTCGATGCCACACGGGTTCCACCCTCATAAGCTCGCGGTGCTTCAATTGCGCTCTAGCAACATAACCAAACTGTGGCAAAGTTCTAAGGTAACTCAAACACTCACTACAAAAGAGACAAGACGCTAAAAGTAGGCAAATACTTTTACTGATCATTTGTCCAAAGTGTTAAAGTTATGTTTATGAAATGCAGAGGTGTTCGAATCTGACGATCATGGAGCTAACCAAATGCGATTCGTTATACGAAATTCCAGATGTCTCTACAATCCCAAACCTCGAAAAACTGATGGTGAACCAATGTAAAAGCCTGGTTACAGTTCACGACTCAGTCGGTTGTTTGAAGAAGCTCGTGTTCCTCAACTTTGGAGATTGCTCCAATCTAAGAACGCTTCCGACTAGGCTCAGAATGAAATCGCTCGAAACAATTTTAGTTACAAGTTGTCCAAGTCTCGAGAAGTTTCCGGATGTTGAAGAAACCATGGAGAACATCAAAAGCGTAGATTTATCAAACACTGCCATCATCGAATTGCCCGAAACAATTGGAAACTTCACCGGCCTTCAACACATGGATCTGCATTCGTGTGGAAGCCTCAAATATCTACCCGGAAGCATTTATAAGCTCAAAAATATCGAGGACTTTCATTTAAACGATTGCACGAAGCTGACAGAGTTTCCAATCTCTTTCTTGGACGGCAAGTTTTCTTTCCCAATGTTAGATTTTCTCAATCTTTCAAACTCTGGTATTGTGCAAGTGGATTTCCTTGAAGCTCCACACTGCTTTCCCAAGCTGGAGACATTGGATCTGTCCGCAACCAATTTGGTTACCCTTTCTTCACGCATAAGCAACCTTCCTGAGCTGAAGTTCCTCAACCTGCAAGACTGCAAGCGGCTTACTGAGCTCTCGAAGTTGCCTCCCAATCTATGCCACGTAAATGCAAAAGGTTGCAGCTCTTTAGAGCAGTTTCGAACAAGGAATCTCCACTCTACTAGCCAAATCAAGATTGACTTTTCCAACTGCCACAAGTTGGGTCAGCATCAAGTGGCACATGAATTCTTGCAGGAGGTTCGTTCTTCAGCTACTAAAGTATTTCTACAGAACATTTTGATGATAAATAACTTTGATTCTCAAGGACTCTTCACTATCACAAATGGAGAAAGAGTTGTAGTGAAAATCCATTGCTAAAAGCCTAAAACCCTGTCGCTATTACCTTTTGAGCATGGAATATTTTCTACTGATCTTGTCTCTAAAGGTTTTATGTTGTTGCAGACATTCTTCATGAACAACGAGTTTCATTTCATACTCCCCGGAGGCGACATCCCAAATTGGTTTCGCTGTAGAAGCATGGACCAACCTTCCATGTACTTTGAAGTTCATTCTTGTGTTGGTGAAAAGTTTGTCGGGTTGGCAGCTTCTACGGTTTTCTGCTCCGACGACCCAGCATCACTTCTAACATGCGATGTTTCTATCAATGGCGAGGTTGCGGGCTCTTTGGCGATTGCTGTTGATGAATTGGAGTCGGATCATGTGTGGTTCGGTTATTTTCCGTCAGAGCCATTATTGGAAGAGATGTGCGACGGGTGGAATGATTTTCAGGTGTCGTTTAAACTCCTCGATGAAGATAATGAAGAATTGTCAGGAGCGAAGCTCAAGGAATTTGCTGTGCGTTTCATTTCCAACTCTAATGGAGAGCTGAATGATTCGACTGAGATTCGAATAGTACAGCCCAAGAGTTCGAAGGACTGTAAGGATAATTCTGCGGAGATGTTGGAAGATGTTAAGGTTACTATGACAGAGAATGATGTTTTTGAATCCAACCACATTTTGGCGTCAAAGAGGAGGAAGAAGAAGAAACTAAAAAAGAGAAAGCGAGACATGAATTGATATGGTAATTGCATTTTTTTTATAAAAGAAAAAAGACATAACATGTCTTTTTGGACATTTTTAGTATCATGCTGAAACTGTTATGATCATAAATATTAAAGTACACATTCACTTATTGAATATCGTTAAAAGTATGAGCACAGCCTTCTTTTTCAGTTAGTTAATGCGAAGGCACAAGATGATGAAATAGACACGTCGCTTTCTAAAGGCTCCTCCATAACTAAAGCCCCCAGTTCTTGCATACCATTAAAGTTACTCAATGTTTCTTTGGTTTCATTCACTATTTTGCCATACTTGGATCATCTTTAGGTTATATATAATTCCACTTTTGTATATCAACTCAATATCATATATCTTTAGAGCATTTTATTGGAGATGTGCGTCGGTATGTTCGAAGATCCTAGACTTGATAGGAGGTTTCGAATCGGTAAAATGGTCAACGGTTACACGTTCTGCGAATGAAGGAGCTAACTGGATCACCAATCAGTCGAGATTGGGAGTGAGACTGTATGATTGGGTGTCACAACCTCCACTTCCACTAGTTTCTATTTTACATGTTGATTGTAATTCGGGTGACGGAAACACTAGTTATGAATGAAATATGAGTAATCTTTTGTGATAAAAATAAATAGCATATATCTTTACACTTGCTAGCTCTAGAAAAATTGGAACCTATTTTTGCTATAAATTGCAATGCACCATTGCTTATCAAAACTCTAGGTAACGTGTAATTGATCACTCTTTTGAGTGAATCCAATTAAGTATCTAACGATATACAGAGATGTATCACTTATACATGATATATACACATTTTCTGCACTATCTTTTCTTAAGATAACTTACATCAATATAATTCTTCTGGCCAAAATTATTGGAGTATAATTATATTAATAACGTATTATGTCATGGATATCAAATGTCTTAACAGAGAAATTTCAATTCTCTAGAAGAAGTGCAGTCTTAACGGCATTGTAGTTGAACCATTATTAACTACTACGAAATGATTTAACGTTTCAGATGAATTATATTAAAATTTCAAATATGAAACTTGCTAGATATTTTAGTGTAATTGGATTGACTAATTGACCAATAGAATCATAGTATCTCATTAAATAAGTCAGGAGGATGCGAAGTGCACACTTGTTTAAGTATATTATGATTCACTGTATCGGAAATTCATCAGTTGATTAGAGACAATAAATGGGGGTCAAAGGGGGCAACCTTTGCATGGGTCCGGGGGCAGCGCCCCTGGACTGGGTCCCAGGGGTGTGAGCCCCTGGCGGGGTCTAAGGGGCAGAGCCCCTGGCTGGGGTCGAGCTACTATTCTAAAATTTCATTGTAAATTTGAATTTTTGGAATTAATTGTTTAACATTTTAACCTAAAAAATTCCCGGTTTTTGGACAATTTCTTTGGAGCCAAGTTTAGGCCAAAATGTTGTAATAACTTCGGCTCCAAGTCATCATCCCAAGGTGTCCATTTGCTTTGGAGCCAAAATTTCAAATGAATAGACGTGGTTAGGCCGAATGGTTCCCTATGGGTTCCAAAGGGTGTGGTGGCTCTTTTAAAGGGTGTGGTGTCTCTTCCAAAGAGTGTGGCGTCTCTTCCAAAGGGTGTGACAAACACTTTAAATTGGTCATAGGGGAGGTCCGAAAATTTCATCTCAAACATTCACAATCCTTCTCAAGTTCTAGTTAAGTATTCTGATTTTATCCGATTGAAAGTTTGGGTGCCTCCAAATTGTTTCAATCTGAAATTATCGTCACGACTTCAGATCAATCCAAGAAACCCCATTCGAAAGTTCAACAAAACTTATCTTCTTTTAAGTATAGGAATCACAGTAGGCTCCACATATATATATTTAAAATTTTATGTGATTGTCTTAGAGCATGTGCAATTCTTGAGCCTGTAATAATATCTCGTCAGTGTAGAGAGATTCAGACCCTCTATAAAATCGAAGCACTACTCTCGCATACATTGGGCACTCTCTTCATCCTCCACTTTTTTTTTGTTTTTTTGTTGAGACTTGAATGATGTTGATCACCATCAGGAATAAGCCCATTAGATCCATATTCCATTTCATTTCTTTGATCTTTTTCTGTTCTTCTACTTTTGTGGATTCTTACAAGGTTATTTCAGTTGCCAGTCTTCAAAACTACAACGAACTATTGCTTCCAAAGGCTGTCGGCCCCGAGAGCATAGCATTTGACTGCAATGGAGGAGGTCCTTATGTTGGCGTCTCTGATGGTAGAATCCTCAAGTGGAACAACAAATATCGTAGTTGGAAGGAGTTTGCTTTCACAGCTCCAAATAGGTAATAAATTCAGTGTTTTTCAGTACAACTATTTAACTGTACATATTTGTGGGAATGGACAATCACTACTGCTCTCATACATTCTAATTTATAGAGAGAAAATATATCGGTAGGCTTTGTGCCTCTCACTTGATGCCTACTAGGATGTATGGATAATCTCTTGTAATTGAGCATGTAAGGGTTAAAACAACCATTATAACAAGTTACTTTAAATCTTAAAGTCTTATTATATTATAGTGTGGTGTTTTATTTAGCTGAAATTATGTATGTTGAAAAAAGAGTTACTTCCTTTCTGGGGATATTTTTTTCTCTTTTCTTTATCTGGTATATTGGCCGAACATTAAAAAAACAAAACTAATTAAGGTTACTTGGTTATTAATATATATACTTTATGTATTTCACATCCTGTTCAATGCTTTATAATCTATTTAGACGAGAATCCTAAGTAGCAATATAGTCAGCTATCGCAATCATCAGGAGCCTTTTCAAAGTTCCTTCTCAGTACACACATATATCTATATTAAAATATGTTTTCAATCGCTCTCGGTAGCGTGCAAGTTGTTCAGTCACCACACTGGATGCTGCATTGGCTTAAAAAGCTTTCTAATGTCATTTTCCCTTGAGTTCATTTATTTTCCTTACAGGTCAAAAGTAGCTCTCTTAACGAGTTAACATAAACATACTATTGGCATGTTGTTACTATAAACAGGCCAAAGAAATGTGATGGCTCAACCGATCCGAGGATGGAGCCAATCTGTGGGAGGCCACTAGGACTGAAGTTTAACTATATGACTTGTGATCTCTTCATAGCCGATGCTTACTATGGTCTACTTAAAGTTGGTATCCATGGTGGCACTGCCCAACACCTTGCTAATTCAGCTGGAGGGGTTCCCTTTCGGCTCACCAATGCCTTGGATGTTAATAGCGACTCAGGAGAGGTTTATTTCACCGTCAGCAGCAGAATCTACCAAAGAAGGTGTATAGCTAAGCATCTCCTTGTCCAACTACGTAGCTGTTATTAGCTCAGAGCTGCATTCATTAATATGTAGAGATATGATGGAACAATAGAGACGGATATTAACTAAATCGATCTACATTTTAAAGAAGTCTCAATAATGACGTCTACTTGTTCTACTAGTTGATAAGGCAACATGCGAATTAATGTCTGTTGGGTCTTATAAGTGGACAAGTACAGAGGATGTGGCCTACCTAGATCTAACACATATTCATTACTTTTTTGCTTTGTCAAAATGAAAATTGACTTGGCTAGACAGAAAGGAAATCAAACATGTCAGAGCGACTAGACCTTTGTTGAAACTTATAAACTTAAGGTTTTAAAGATCACAGTTTTACCAGAGTTAGGGTTTGAACTTTGTGTTGAATTCAAAATTTCCAACTTCATAAACCGATAACTTTTTATTTTTTATGTGGGTATGTATTATATCATCACAATTAATACGTCAGGGAGCACATGAAAGTAATTGAGCAGGATGACAAGAGTGGCAGGCTCCTCCAATACGACCCTCGTACCAACAAGATTACCCTTCTTCTAGACAACTTGTTTATGCCCAATGGAGTTGCTCTGAACAAGGACAAATCATTCATCTTGTTGGCCGTAACGGGAGATTTCCAACTCCTCAAGTTTTGGCTCTCAGGCCCAAAAGCCAACACCATTGAAACCTTCGCACAGCTTGGAAGGTTCCCTGACAACATAAAACGAAACGATGCTGGAGAATTTTGGGTGGCGTTGGACAGTGCGAGAGAACTGACAGTGGTGGAGGAAGGCAACCACCAGCTCGATGATGGAGATATTCCGTGGTTCAAAAGGGACCCGATAGCAGTCAAGTTTCGAGAAGATGGATCGGTGGTAGAGCTTGTGGATGGTAAGTATGGGGCGAGGTTTGATGCAGTGAGCGAGATTATGGAGTTTGAAGGGACGCTATGGGTCGGGTCGGTGATCAAGCCTTTCCTTGGCAAGTTTAAGGCTTGAAGAACAACTTGTCATTATAATAATGCTTCTATTATTGTTTTTATGAAGATCGTGAATTCTTCTACTGGCTAGATGGAATTATTGTAACCAAAGTTGATTGGTATGCATGTTGATTTATCATGTAATATATATATCTCAACCATATCATTGTCTAGCTGTCATAATCGAGTGGATGAAATTCATTAATTATGTGTATTTATATTGATGGATGCCACTTGCTTCGCTAGGAGAAGCATGAATGCAACTGCCACTACTAAGATGCTGATTGACTCAAATCCAAGGGAAATCCCCACAAATTCTATGGACTCAAATCATACTCTACTCTTTCTAGCTAATTGTTTCGGATACATTTTAAGGCCCCATTTCTCCCACGTTGATTTCTCTAGATAAACAGAAGGTGGTGGTCCCAGATCAAGTTCTGTAGATCACACATCGGAAGCAAGTGGAGACAATCATCAATCGATCTAAAAAAATCACCATCTCTTCCAAAAACACAGAATGAAAAATTCATTAAACCAACCCAAAATCGCTTACTTTACAAAGCTCATCTCGATCCTAATTTGCCTTGATCAATCAACTACCATGCAGAATCCTAAACACCATAGATGAAGTAAACTAATTTCGGGTTAGAAGGCCTCGATACAAAAAGATCCCTAGACAACCCACTGCCACAGCAGATACCAAGAGTGAAACCTTCATCTTCTCCGAATTGAGCTCTGGACATTCTATTCTTGTTGGGGACTTGTCGTCTTCAGAGTTGGCACGAACAAGGTTGCTGAGATTGTCAAGCTGATGCAGCATCTGCCTTTGCGCTCGCGCAATGCTCGATATCTAATCAACACACACACACACACATATCGTAAATCACAATCATTTTATCAATAAATAATCTGCATGCACCGATGATGGTGATTGCTAGCTAGCTACCTCTTCCATTAAAGGAGACTCTTTGGTGAGTTGGGAAGTTGATGAGTTGCGCTTTAAGGAACTGCTGCCTAAACTGTTAATGAAGTGTGAAGTCGGAGCAGAGATGTTATTAAGGGTCGTTGTATCATTGGCAGCACTCTTTGGTACTACCAACTTTGAGTTCAGCTCTTCCATGCGAGTCGTGAACTCGTCTATTCTGTCATTCAAAGATGAGATTTGCTCTGAAAGATGCATAATCACGCCCTATAGAAGAAGCACAGTTATTTTCCCCACTTGATTAAATAAGCAAAGTTTCATGATGGCCCATTTCATTTAAGATCCACACCTGAGAAGCAAGTTGGTTTGATTCTGAAGCTCCGGCTTCAGTTCTTGAATTGTTACCAATAAACTTTGGTATATTCTTGTCCCGCTGAGTTGAATATGATTGTGAAAGACCACTGCTCAGAAAACGAACAAGATTCAGAACTTACTTTATGTAATTAATACTCTAGTAGAAATAGAAAACTGTACGACAATTTTTGTTATTTTATCATTAAAAAAATATTCCAATTCAAGCACAAACAAGATAAGATGGATGAGAATGTTGCACCTCTTGAGATGCTCACTTCTCACAGCTATTCGAGAAAATGCATCTTTAGGACTTCCAATTAAATCCTCATGTAGACTTAGTTTTGTCCTAAGATCATCTGGTAAAGCCTGAAATTTTAAATCTTACTAAAAAGCATCCATAGAAGTTATGATTTAGAAAAATAAAAAAGGATAAATGAAGAGAATCCATACCATGACCTCTTCTATAAGCTTCTCTAGCTGTATTTGTTCGATATATGTACGGGGAATGTATGATCCTTCCAATCCAAGCTTCTCAGCAACACTTCTCACAGCTAGACGATCTCTGCCTTGAACCTTTTTTGTTTATCCAAAAATCAATCAGCTTTAGCATGGTGGTGGCCGAGGGAATTAGTAGAAACAAGTACCATTTTCGCAATTATTAAAACATTTACCTGAATATACTGTCGATTCAGTTGTTCAAGCCAATCAATTTTTACGCATACTTTATCATCAGAAAGGACATGGCTGCTTCGCTTGAGGATAGCTGCTATGGTGTATCCCAAGGTCATTAATCCACCAAGAAGACGGACACTAACTTCAAATGTTATTCTTGGAGATATGACAAATGGACCATCTGTCACCCATTCCTGAAAAAACAAGAAAGACTTTTATACTTCAGTAAAGTCCAATTGTTTTTTTATATATATCTCGAGTCGCTCAATTATCTGAATCTGTTTGGAAGTAAGGATATACTAACCTCGAACATGAGACTGTACTTTCCCTCTTTGTTCCGCATTCTCAGATAAGACTGGCAGGACTCTGGATCCTCACCATGTGGTAGAAGATATATATCATATGTTTCCTCAGTTTTTTCAGAATGTTCCTCAGAAATGCTAGCCTTGATTTGATCCACAGTAACATTCCTTCCTGACTACAATAGTTGATTACAGTGAGGTCATGCAGTATAGCACCTACGCAAGTAAATGAAATTAAGTGGAAAGTAACCTTCAGAATATAAGTAGGGCTCTGGAATCCAGTAAATGGGTTGAACTTGTTGATGATCTTTATATGAGCTGTTTTGAGATCAAGCTCAATGAAGGCTTTGTACATCGGATAAACCTGTGTGAAATCATATATGAAGTGTTCCACAAAAGGACTTCTCAACTTAGCAGCCAATCAATTGAAGATGTGGAAGACAAACCGTTTCTGATATCTGATGGATTATCTCTACGGGTTCTTGACCAGCACGATTTATATCCCTTAATACCCGCTTGACAAGATCAAAGTGCACTCCACCATTGATAGAAACCCTAAGGTTTAGTAATGGCCTCAATTTTTCGTTCAATGCATAGATCCCCTCTATAATAACGATTCGAGAATTTGGGACTTCGAGTGTCCTGTCAGCAGGAATTGCTCAAATCAGTACCAACCAACAATGAGAAGGATAAGTCCAATAAACTGACCCAGTTAACTGCTCCTAATAATCCTGTTACTCCTTAACTTGAACACAATGCAGTTAACACCTAAAAAGGAAATTTCCAGAATTGTTAGTTTACCTATAGCCAACACGAGCACTAGCCTTGAAATCATAAATAGGGACTTCTATTTGCTTTCCTTCTTTCAAGTCCTGGAGATTCTTAAGCAATGTGTCGTAGTCTGTCAAGCGTGGATCTGCATTGGAACGGCCAGGAAGAATGTGTAATTATCTTAACCTAAGATATTGCAATGGAATGTATTGAAATGTTTTGCATAAAGAATTTGTTAGCACAAAACAATGTCAACATAATTTGTTGAAATTACAGAATCCTCTTACCATCAAAGTTGCCGTCTATAATTCGACTTGAATCATTATAATTATCCATAGATATGACAGCTATACTGGGCATGAAGCTCATAATCTTTTCAGTAAATATGGTCTTTCCAGCTCCAGAAGGACCAGCAACGCCTACCAATATTATTCCTTCATTGTTCTGAGCGAGCATTTGACAGGCACGGACAACTATAAAAAAGCCCTTATCAAAAGATAAAGAGTCCTGGATTGGTACAATCTTATATCGGTTACTGTCCTTTTTCTTCACTATTCTAATTTGATCTTTCAACAATCCTGTCTTTCTATCATTTGATTCGATGCTTGTACCTTCCTGAGTCATTCCGACAAGTTCTACCTCCCTACAAGGAAAAGAGACCAATTTAGCTTCAGTACAGTGATATTTTTTCACATCATTCAATCTAAGCATAACGAATTAATCAGAACATCAGTCAATTAAGCAGTTCAAACAATCAAAACCTGAAACAACCAAACGCCAGCTCAGTACTGCTGATTGCATATTACCAGAAACAGTACAGCCAACACATTCATCGAAGGAGAAAATTTTGCTAATACAAGCCCAAGGCAATTGAAGATGGTGAAAGAGGTATATTTTTGGCCAGTCTATACACCAAATGCATAGAAGAACATCAAAAACGAAAAGCTCGACGGTTATTACCTCAAACACCTACTACAACCACTTCAAATCAATAAGAAACAACTCCTCAGATCAAGAAATCAGTAGTCTGCGCCTGAAAACCAGTAACAGAAAACTGAAAGCTCTGTTCCAATGTCTCACTCGGATCTGCCGCATAAACTGACTTCCCTCAAACCAGACAACGGAGCCTACAACCGACGCGTAGAAGCAAAATCGAATAAAGAACGAACTCAACGCATTAGCTTCCGGTGATCAGAACACTGACCGACTCACCGCCAGGGTGCAGCGACCCCCCCGCCGAGAACGTATAAGGAGAGAGACGAAAGAGGCTCGGAAGGAAGATCCTAGTCCCTGCAAGAACAGTGCCGCTTCTATATATATATATATATGTAGAGAGAGAGTGAGACATTCTTGTTTCTTTTCCTGGAAAGGAAAGTGAATGCGATTTTCTCCGAGGATGTGATTTATTAGAGAATTCATATTAATTATTGTTTGTGTGGTATAACGCAATAGGCAAGTAATTAATTATTAATTTAATTACTTAATTAGTTAATCATATTTTCGTGCCGATTTGTTTTAAAATGTGATTAATTGGTTTTGCTACGTGACTAATTGGTTACACATGTTTTTCCATATGTGATTAATTGATCATTCCGTTACTAAACCGTTAATTTTACCGTTAATTAATTTTTTAAACATATTATTGAATTGTGAAATGACTATTATGCCCCTAGTGGTATTGAAGAACACAGAATTATCTTCAAGAACAAGAATTGAAAAACCCAGAATCGTGTTTCTGGATTCTTCAAGAACCCAGAAATCAGATTCTAGGTTCTAGGTTCTTCAATTCAATTCGGTGGTGAAGATTAGCTTGATTGATGAAGAACACAACTTGATTGATGAAAAGGGTAATTAAGTCATTTTACGTATCTAAATAGTGACTTAACTGTAATTTCTAATGGTGAACAGTAAAAAATCAATTAGTCACATTTCAAAACCAATTAATCACATTTTGAAACATGTGTAACCATTCTGCACAATGGTGAAACATGTGTAACCAATTAAGTAATTTCTAACACTAAAGGTAATTACTTAATTACTATTTTCCAATTATTTTGTATTATTCTTTTTACGGTTAGACATTCACTCAAACAAGTAGAAATTGGGTGCAGCAGTGGGCAACTTACTATGTCACATCAGTCTACAATAATTTTATAATCGTGAAGTGGTATATAAGAACACACCCTTTTGCGAGTACATGTAAATAAAACAAATGTAAACTCATTGGTGGAGTTCGTGCGTGACTTCATGCAAGTACAAAACCCAGTTTGTATGAACCGGTTTGATGTAGTTATGTTAGTTGATTTGAACCGGTTTAATTCCTAGCTAACCCGTCCAACAAGTCATGGCACGGTCAGCAAACTATTATTTCAGAATACTTCCCCAAAAGATTAAACTCAACATCTTCCACTTTAACCCAGAAGTGCTAGCTAGCATAAGTTATATATATAGTGAACAAGTTTTTCTATAACCCAAAGTCAAAATCGACTTCACATTCTGAACAACCTCGACTATCAAAGTTCATACATCGGAATCAAATGAATGCAGACTATACCAATTACCATGAAAGGTCACAATGTATGTAGGGAAGAATCATATAAGGCCTAATCTTTACCCACAACATGAGTTTTTCGGGCACAGATTCATCGACACAATCTTTTGGAACAGAACAACTTCTCATGGCAAAGAAAGACCAGGGGATGATCTTGTCTCAAACCTGCAAAAAAGGTGACGATCCATCAACTTATTATTATACATCCGAGTTGGGTTTTAAATAACTCGTACCAGACTATACTTTCTCTTACTTAATCTTCATGTTCATCTTCCCCCTCCGAATCTGCAAAAGACCCAAAAAGTCTTATCAGAATGTTTTTGGTAGAATGACTAAACTAAGCACTTTTTTTTAAGTAAAAAACTTCATTCTGCATTCAGTTGCGAAGAAAATTTGGGATGTATTATTACCTGACCGAACATCTTCACTGAGCTGTCCTCTGGCTTGTATTTGCTTCACAAGCATCCGGTACATCAACACCCACCAGTAAATGTGAAGAACGAGTAAACACACCAGAAGACTATTGAAGACATAGTAATAGATCGGTCCATCAACAGGGTGCTTTTCCTTGTCCAATGTCAGAAGAACTTCATAGCTGCCATTTTTTAAAGTAAAAACAGCAAATAAAGTTCAAGAGAGGACACCAGAAAATGAACAAATTTTGATTTCTGAATGCTAGACAAAAAAACATACCTCGTGCTCCAAATGATCCAGAATGGGTAATAGATGAGGCGCAAAATGATCCAGGACAACACAAAAAGAATAAACGCGGAACTCGCAATACTCTCTGCGCCACTGTATTTGGACATTTTACCTACTTCCAAGAAAACGTCACTAGCATCATGAAGAGCTAGCACGACTGAACCAACACGAGCAAACCTGCAAAGTAAATTAATTTATCACAAGGATTCATCTGGAAGAAAAAAAACACTAATTTTGCAACAGTGTTTTGATAAAAATACCTAAAAATGTAAGACAGGACAATCAAAATGACAGTAGCCACATGATGACTCATCGAAACTCCAAAGTCCGATCGCCTTGTTTCCCAAAAGATTAAAGCAAAGACTGAGTACGTGTAGAATCCAGCAGCATACAAGTACAATCCTTTCAACTTCAACCTGAATAGAAGACAGAAACAAGAAAAAGCTTGCTCAAATGATTTCATCTTATTATAAATAATAGTTGCAATTATTAAAACATGTTGAATACTAAAGAGAAGATTCTCACATCTTTTTTTACTTACTTAATCTTTTGATCAGGCCAAACCTGGTCTCCTGGACCTTGCCAGAAATATCTAGTATTTGTAAACCAAGGTTCATTGTAAGTGACACAGAGAGCCAACACTTCTGCTGAAAGATAATAAACACACTTCCATGCCGATTCCTTAAATTTCGTTATCTTCTTCTTTCTATCATCTCCCTTTACATCTGCTAGCCGTTGACATTTCCCAAGAATCAACCGCGTGCCTACTTTCTGCAAAATGTTTATCCATTTTCAGATGAAGATACCAGAATCTAGTAGAAACTGAAAGTCGGTCACAACAATAGCAGAGTTCAATACTTCTTCAATGTAAATGGATACATAAATGCTAAGTAAATCCAGTTTCTGAAACACCATTCTTAGCACTACACTACCTAACAAAACAGTCCCCTCATTTTGTTGTTTGCCAACAAATTTGTAACTAGCTGCCGATTGCTCATACACTTTCCTAGAAACTTCCAATTACAATGAAGGACCAAGATGTACACACTTACCAGAAACTTCCTTGACCAAAAAAAACAAATTTCGCTTCCATAAATAGGATTGTGATTCACTCATTTTCCACGCTCAAGAAGAAATGAAGTAGCATTGTAGCAATGAATATGGATAGCAGGCGTTTCGAGGGTATCTCAATGTGTATTACAATAGGAGGAACAGTGCGAGTCAGCACTATGTCAATAGCTATTGCTAATCTTCATTCTTGATTCAACATACAGCATGCTAGTATCAGAAGTTGAAGGTGAGCCATCTACACAGTTCATATCGCAATGCCAATTCAAGCAGCGAGATTATGGATCAAGTTGAGATTATCAGTTCGAATAGTTAAACAAGAAATCATCTAAAAAGTCCAAAATGAACATCATCCTATCAAGAAATTTATCAGAAATCAACGTGCAAAAAGTATGAGAGCAGTTTTCACAATTAAGAAAATAAAATTATTATGCTACAAATAATCAAATTTAACTTCGTGACATCCGGTATTCAACCACCAATACCACAAACCAATCTGAACCCATTTGAAAAAGAGTCAAACCCAATAGGTACTAATCCGCGATCCGTTAAATCAAAAAAAGATTGAGCTCTGTTATCAAGAAGAACAGAGCCGCAGCAAGGAAACAAAAACAAACTACTGCACATGCGCAATGCAAGTGGAGCAGTACCTCGAACACGAATTTGTCGAGGAAGAATCTGACGAAGGGGAAAAAGAGAGCGAATAGCGGAAGAACGACGAAATCGCCATAAGTCGGATATGATTCTTGTTCCGAGTCAAACTTCCGCATCTGGAAGCTGTCTATGAAATCCATGTCTGGGGTCTGATCTGCTGAGATACTTTTCTTTCTAGATTGAAGTCAACAATCGGAGTTGAAGCAGATTTGCGGCTTTGTGGAGAGTGTATGCATAAAAACAAGCTTTTGTTGCAGTCCTCTCTGTCACCCGCTGCGCGAAACACAGAAGGAAAAAAATAATATTTTCAAGAAAAAGTTTCCTTTTTTTGTGAATAATAATAATACTTTTAAGAAAAGGTTCCGTTTTTGTGAACGGTTATTTTATTTGGGTCGTCCCTAAGGGAGCATTTGGTTATAATCACTTAATCAGGCTACTGTTTACAGAGCAGAGGACTGTAAATTGTAATGGAGTAAAGATTACCTCATATAAATTACGCTTAAAATAAATATAATTTTAAATTATAATAAATGTCACACAAGACCCTTCTACTATTTTCATACAAACCAATAGAGTTTAAATTATAGTTCACTATTGATTCAGTGTAGACAATAATAATAATAATAACAGCATCTCTATTAATAATATTGTTTGATAAACTTCTTCTTTTTTCGCAAAACAAAGCCCAGATATGTCAATGTCAACTCAGTATGTATTTGCTAAAGCTGCTACACTACAATTATTAGATGAACACTTATTATAGTAAGGTAAGGTAAGGAACACAAAAGCACAATTCACAACTCAATAACCATTACAGTGGCTTTTATTTAATACACGATTTAAGGTATTTCACAAAAATTTCTTATTTGATATACATTTTTATTTATTTATAGCTTGAGTCAATTTATTTTATTATTAAATGTATTTAAGGAGAATCTACATTGTGCCGCCATAGTGGAGGCCAGGGCCGGTCCATCTTTAAATTATGACCCTTTTTTTATATATAGATATTCAAAGATCGAATAAATCGTGCTCAGCTCATTTTATATTAAAAAAAGACAGAGAGGGCGTAATTCTGATGTACTGATAGTTGAAGGATTAGTAAGCAATTATCCTTCAACTGTCAATAACAGCCGTCCCCTCCACAACACACTATCCATTTCCTTCCAACATTGATCTAAAGTCCACCATCACAATATTTATAAATAATATGAATATATGAATATAGGTATATTCTAACTTTAAAGGACTTCTTAAACTTTAATGAGTAACTTTAGACATGGAAAATTTTAGTTTCTCAGCATGTCTTTACAGTTGTTAAACGCAGGTACATATATTTAGATACAAGCTAAACTTACAAACTAGGCGATGACACCAAAACCATGGTAAGTCTGGAAGCTTTTGCCTCCATGGTCATCCTCCTCCATAGCACTTGTGAAGAGTGATCAGCTGTAAAAATAGAAACAAAATGAAGTTTCTAGGCTAAATTACATTGATAATGGCTAAATTCTCAACTGAATGGTGGTTGCTCTTGTGAGATTAACAGTTTTCTTTTCTTTTATGCATTGCAATAGGCAATACAAATACATGGATAGAAGTAGAACAAGAACACAGATTGCAATCACAACAGAAGACTGGAATTTATAAATCTAAGTAGGAAATAGTATGCGGCGCAACATGGATAAATATACTGCCAGGAGTATAAGCATATTCATAAGTGTTCCTAAACTGGGTACTTTGGATATGATCAGTTGATAGTAAAAGAAGACGTTATTATTTCCCCCACTATTTGAGCAGCTCTGAGTAACTAATCTAATCTGTACAAATGCTCCCAAAGTCCTCTTTGATTCTTCCATACCAGAATATGCACCTTAAAACCTCATAGCAGAACGAAGCCCCAAAAAATGGTGATGGCTGATTCATATAAAAAAGAGAGGCTTTCTTTCTAGGCAAATTGAATCTTACTCTTCAAGGAGATCAAACTTGAAAAAGTGATAATTTTAGAGATTCTAGTCTAACAATACTTACGAAGCTACGCTAAATAAGTGAAGTCTTCCAGCTTTTTCAATGCCCTTTCAACATCTAGACACTCGATCACATTGCAGTATGGTGATCAATTTCATGTAAAAAGTTCAAAAGATGAAAATAGCAGCTACCAGCAAGTTTCACTTATTTAGTGTTTACGAAATGGAATTCATAAGATTTAGCAACTATATATCAACAATTTGTTTTACACAGAACTCCAAGGAACCCATCTATGTCGTCTAATTCAATTATATTGTTCAATCAATCCCTCAATTTCTCCAAACAGCATAAATCAAATTCCCACAGTGATGTTTGTTTATCAAGCTATTTTTTTTTTTGCTAAATCTGTTTATGAAGCTTAATTAATCATTAAAATCCATCTTATTTATCATCTACGTATCTCAGATCAAACAAATGAATAACAAGCGAGAACAATGTGTAGTGCTGTATTTTTTCCTTTGGCAGAAATGGAAGCTTTATTCGACGATAAAGAAGATCAAGAAATGAAATTTCATGTCTGTGGTAAAATAATTGACCAAGACCCTTGTTCCAATTTGACGAAGATAAATCGAAACGACTTTTATTTCATTTGAAGTGACCGACAAAATAAACAATTGATAACCTTGGGTGCGTGATTGGATCAATAAACTTGCTTGGCGTTGTACAGGAAGGCAGCGGAGCAAAGGACCATGGCGACGAAAGCGAATAACCCTAAACAGATCATCAGAGAAATCCCTGCCACTACCAAATCAAGTATACACTGTAGACTCAGACCCAACACCATTTTGCTCGTACAACCTGGAGCTTTTGCAGGATTTATTGCGACAAAAATGCGAACTTTGTCAAGAAAAAAATATATCAAATCAAGACTTTGCTAGAATCCGTGCTGAGCAGGTCGTTTCTAAAACAATCCTCGGAAAGAAATAGATGCTCCATGGCTCTAGTCTGGAGGGGAAGAAAGAACATTGAATGATGAAAAGAAAAGAAAATACCAGAAATATAAATCGAAGCATAACTGAATCTGAAAACATTGGGCCAAAAAGGCACGACATTTATGGGCCTGAGTACGGACCTAACACAAAATTTTATTTTTATTTATTGAGCTTTATTATTAAATAGATAAATACATAGATCATAAAATTTTCCAGCTCTATATGTTACTTTCATTTCATTTGTATAGTATATGCTAATATATATATCGTGTCATTAACATGATTTTCCTTGTTATACAGTGAATTATTTAATCACTCATCAGAAAACCTCAAAATATAACGTAGTAAGATAATATTGCTTCATTTTCTTAGACGTTTTTTTAGAACAGCCCTGGCATATTTGATAAGATATAATATCATATTTAAAATATAGAGAGAGAGAAGCCGATTGAAAAAATTTGCAATCATTTTGAAACGACTCATGTATTATCCGTGAAAAATACGGGTCAAGTTTAATTCAGTAGTCTTGACTCATGACTCAGGGTTTAACCCATAACCTGTCCCAAATTGTATATTATATTAAATATATATAATTTTGATCCATGAGTCAGTTTATTTTGAGGTTTTTATGTACTGGTGGATTGAACGGGTCAGACTGACCTGTGGATCATGGAAGTCGAACATGTCAGTCTGACCCAAGCCTTACTATTTTCGACGGGTCATTCTGACTCGCGGATTGACTCATATTATTATACGGGTCATGTTTGAGTTAGAGGGGTCCTAATACGACCCAAGGCCGACACGGTCTATGGGTCGACTCGTGACTCGTTTTAACACCCCGATCAATCAAACAAACCGATATATAACAAATTAATATCCATTGCATCGGTCGACCGGGAGTGGGTGCTTGTGTTTACGATTGTTGTGCACGTAATATTACGTCATATCTGATTAAGTCTCCTATTCTACATTCTCCTAGTCTTTCAAATTATTTTCTGCCACTACTTTTAATGCTAGACTGCCACCTGAGGCACGATCAAAAGTGTACGGACACCTGAAAATGATTGATACTATAGATGTCGGAAATTAATGTACTTGGAACGTCAGAACGTACGTGCGATATACTACATACATACATTGGGGCCACACGCTTTAATAATTAATAATTTGTGTGGATAAGAGTAAGACTATGTATGTATGTATGTATGTATGTATGTATGTATGTATGTATGTATGTATGTACCCGAAATTCCACTATGTTGTCTGGGCTCTACATAGCTAGCTAGTTGTCGGTCTCTGTAGGAGTCTAGAACGACGACCTTACCTTTGTAATTTTGGACACTGGGACAGTTACTGGATGCATGCTGTCCACTCTGTTGTCGGTGAAGAATGAAGATGTGGGTCTCCACTATATTTATCTCAAGGCCAATGGAATATTGAAACCTTCCCAGCTTTCCACTACTACTTAACCAAAATATTTTAAATTAATTATATTTATTTATCCTCGAATTATTTTTATTTTCTAACATAAGCTTGTGACAACTGTGGGACAATGGACACATCTTTTGTCAACCAATTATTATTGTCTAATGGACTATAAAGAGGGTGCCACCAAGTTATAGATCAAAAGAAGTGGACGACGACGACTACAATTATCGTCCATATATCAATCGCGCGGTTTCTTTTTGCGTTTTATATATTTATTTATAGTCACATAGGCCATATAGAATCCAGAGAAAAAACAAAAACAACCAAGTGGAGAAAAAGGAAATATATATATATATATATATATTATAGTAGAAACGACCAAACCGACGATACGAATGGTATGTTGTTTACATAATTTATTTGTATCGCACGTAAAAGAGTCCACATTGAAGTGAATTCAGCTTACACAATAATGCTTAGATATTAGAGCATGTAATATGTGCCATTTGAAGTTACAAGATATTATATACGCATGAATAATTGTTTTATTTCTCCCACTAATTATATATATAGTATGCGGTGAAGAGATACAGAAAAGAGGAACACAATGTTCTGATAATTATAATACATTTATATATTTATTTATAAATAGTCACATAGGCCATATTGAATGTCGATTATGATGAAGATTAAGAACAATGTAAACTGAAAAAGGAATAGTAGGATGAACTGAGAATTAGAATAGGGACGTAACGTAAGTTGTCATTATTATTATTCATAAGTATATATATTTATAAACTGTTAGAGGAAGTTATTAGGATCGATGGTTCCTTTCTTGAGTTGTCTCATGCTTATATTCTGGGAATGTCTTCAAGAACCGACACAAAATCGTTACTGTCTCCGTTACGTCTCTCGTCGGTCAGCATCATCTGTCTCAGATCAGACGCTTCTTCCTTGAGTCGAGCATTCTCTTGGAGAACCGTGTCGTGGTTCTCCGTCAGTTTGTTTAACCAATCTAGAAGATCATGGTTCTCGGTTCGCAGCCTGACAACCTGAGACCACATCTCATCCAAGTGTCGCTGCTTCCTCATCCTCGACCGTCGCGCAGATTCACGGTTCGATATCATCCTCCGTATCTTCCTCTCATCGATCACACGAAGCTGCTGCTGCTCCTCCACCTCTTCAGAAGTTGTGCTAGAGTTGCTGCTGAGACACGTGGAAAGAGGCGGAAGACGAGGCGGTGACGAGAGATGGTAGCTAAGAATACTGCTAGGGTTTGTGTAGAAGCCGGGAGAGGTGGTGTTGAAATTACATGGCGGCGGCGGCGTCTGTGATTGAATAGCAGTGGTGGAAATGTTGTTGTATTGTGGGTCGAGATCGATTGAAGAAGAATCCGACAATGGGTATTGGAACAGAAATCCTGAGATGTCTTCTGGTAGCATGGCTGCTGAATGGAACAAGCTGTAAGGGTGGTTCTTTGTGTTTGGTTGTTGACGATAAGAGAGAGAGAGAGAGAGAGAGAGGGGGTGGGAAGGAAGAGTCGAGGTAGAGGGAATTTATATAGTTGGAGAATTACAAAAAAAAAAAAACTCTTTGTTTCATTAATTTAAGTTTAGTCTAGCTAATTTCTATTCTCTATACTCATGTAATAAATTATAATGGTATATCTAACCATTTAATAAAGTGATAAAACCAAGCACGTATACTTTAATTAGTTGTGATATGATGGTATACGATAACAGTTTTTGTTTTTGGTAAATATACGATAACAGGTTATCATCATCTATACACATGCGGCAGACTGAATATTTTTTAAAATAAATCACGAATAAAAATCATATTTTCAATAAATATATATAGAGAGAGATGAATTATTTAATCTGTAGTTTCATTTAATGACTCAGTAATCACTTTGTAAATGTACCATCCGTTAATTATTTTACTCAACTTCTCTTAGCCACATACATATATTATTATATAAATATATCCTTAATTAATCATGTTTAACGATAGCAAGATAATTTCATCTACGTTGAGTAGAAAACTGGTCGACACATATGAGAAAGTAAATGTATTTAATAATGTAGTGGAGCATTGACATAAATTTAACAATATTTAATGTATTATAATACCTAGAGAGACGCGCAATCAAACATTTCCTTAAGGTAATGACCAAGAAAAACTTTTTTTTTTAAGGTGGAAGGTATCATTAGACCCCAATTAAGTGTTATTTTGTGATTAGTGGATGAATTAACTAATGTGGTGAAGATTAGACCGAAAAAGTTGTGGCAAATCTCAAGAGAGAAAGAGAGAGACCCGTGCATGTATTATCCATATCTTTCCATGGTCTCGATTACAAAATTAATGGATGGTAGTTTAGGTCATTCTCCACCACTATATATATATATGTATGTATTGATTAGGCCTCTAATTAATGGAAGATAAATAAAGTGTTATTTTAGATGAAGACAAATGATACACATATTTAAAGGTTTCCGTGCAAGGGGCTTTTGAGAAAAGTATCTTTAGTTATGAAATAATAAACTATTTATTTATTTAATATTATTAATTCAATTATAGTATTAGTTGTTTGCATTGTTAAACTAGAATCATCATCTACTTGTGAGTTTAATCTTTTAGGGGAACATTTTCAGTGTCATGTTTCAATATGGTAGTTTGATCGACTATATTTCTAGAACCACCATAAATATACACATATATAGATAGATATAATAACAAATGTCTTGACCTTTTGAGTTGCCCACCATGAAAGAGCAAGTTGTTTCTGGTACCATCTGCACCATGGGTGTAACCATTGTCTACAAATACTCTCCACTTCCACTAACCCACTAAAAGTTTTTATTTTTACAAAAAATAATCTAAAAGACCCGAACTTAGTAACTTAATCATCTCTCATACTAAGTCATGCTTTATCTTAAAAAATATATAATTAATAATCTATTTTTATTATATATTGTTGAAATTACGCTAGAAACATATCTCATATCTATGAAACATTAAAATTCGTTTTGAGTCATTTCTCTCATACTTGTAAAAAGAACAAAAAAAAAATTACAGAAAATTTATCACTATTTTATTAGCATCCATAAAATACAAATTATTTATCCATATCACTAAGAATACAACAAAAATAAAAAGTAAAAACTAAAAAAAGGAGCACCACTCATTACCAAAGCTAGATAGTTATTCTCCATTTTGATAAGTGTAGAGAGACTTCTCTTGAATGAGGTCATCAACATTTGGAGAAGGTCATTGGTCCAAAGATGAGATATAGAAAATCATTACACATTTCCTCTTATATTATATGAACATGCTCAGCTTTTTGATGACGATCATTATATTAATTGACATATTTAGGCAGAATATATATATACTTCTGTGTATGTACGTATATTGGTAATACTTATCCACATGGTCTAGCTAGTAATCCTTTTTTTTAGCTAAGTACAGAATGGAGTACAATATTTCTTCTTCTAATTATTATTATAGTGACTTTCAAGAATTATTATTTAACATAACACGCATGTTCTATATATATATATTGTGCCTAGTTAAGTTTGTTAAAAGTCCTCATCCCACTAAGAACGTGGATGTTAAAGAGTGTTAATTTGCATTACAACTTCTACTTTAATCTTCTTTATGTTTAACTAATAATAATATAGTAGTTCGGTAAATTATATTGCGCTAGTAAGTCTAAACTTGTAATTGCATATTATTAGTAGACTTTTACAAATATCTCGACTTTCATAACACGATTTTAGTATTCAAGAAATCGATTTGCAGCAGTCATTTCCAAATCCAACCAACCATACTGCTGCAAGATAGAAGCTTTCAATGTTCAAAATTTCAAATTGAGTGATAAGATTTCCCAAACCAGAGAACAGTGCACCTGCCAAACCCTTGTGTGTTGGAATGATTAGCTTAACAATTGAGAAAGGCATGTAGGTTAGAAAGCAATTTTCCTCGGTCCAGAGATTTGTAGATTCAAGATGACTGTTACATGTGCTATAAGAACAACACTTCTTAATCCTGTTGTGTCCTTATGATTCTGTGGCCGGTAAATGTTGAGAATCAAACTGGATGTATGAGTTAAGCTAACTCAAGTTGGGTTATAGTTAGTTAGTTATGTGGTTAAGTTCAACTAATTTTTCAGTTACTTGACGAGTACGTTAACTGAAAAAAAAAATACTTCTATTTAATGGAGGTAGCAGTGATGGTGCTATTGATTCCCATTTCTAATCATTCTGAAGGATCCATACATCTCTGAATGCTGAATTCTCGCAAGCAAAAACATTTGTCTTCAATCTTCATCCGCTGAACTATTTCCCTTAGATCTCTCATCTCTGTCTTTGACACAAGAACTTCGATTTCTTCAATTCTGATTATTCAATATTACGTCCAATATCAGTGAAAGCACCTCTTTACTAAAAGGGGACTGTTATGGTCTATACTCATTGCAAGGTATGAGACTTGTACCACATTGGTTGTATAGGCAACCATTGTGTTGTTTATAAGTTAAATGAGTTTGTGGTGTTTATAAGTTAAATGGATTCTTCCACTTAATAGACTAGTTTATTGGGCTGAGCTTTTCCAGCTGACTTGTAACAATTGGTATCAGAGTCAGACCTTAGAGTGGTGGCACACGGAGTGGTGGCCTGGTAATAAGCCAGCCGTGACCAACAAGGCTCGGAGTGGTGGCTCACGGAGTGGTGGCCTAGTAAAGCTAGTTGTGACCAACGTGACCGTGACCAACGAGGACGTTGGTCTCTTTAAGGGGGGACGAATGTTATGGTCTATACACATCCCAAAGTATGAGACTTGTACCACATTGGTTGTATGGGCAATCATTGTGGTGTTTATAAGTTAAATGGGTTCTCCCACCTAATAGACTAGTTTATTGGGCTGGACTCTTCCATTTGGCTTGTAACAGGACAACAGATGGAATCAATTTTAATGAAATTCACCCGAAATTTCAGTTTGCATTGGAATATTTGTGAGGTTAGTAAATAACAAGAAGATTGCATCTTTATATCCGTTAAAAAAATAAGATGATTGGGTTCTGTAATCTCTAGGAATCAAGTCACTTTCATCTTACAAAAGCCACGAATTCTTCTAAAAATCCAAAGGGAATCCTAATGTTTAGGCCGATACAGTCTAGGAGTTTAGGCTGTATAAGTATAAACATGCTGCATTTCAATCATTCTTTCAATCTCCCTGAATCTCCAATTTCTCTCTGCTCCCGTCCCAAACCAATGGTAAGTCATTCTATTTTCAACTTCTTGGGTCTCTTATGATTTTTTCACAAAGAGGAAGAGAGTGAATTTGATGTATTTATGCACGTCCCTCCATTTCAGGATCTTGATAATTCTTCACTGTGTCTGTCAGTGGTACTAGATGTATCTGTTATAGTCAGGGCCGTTGCAGCAGTGGTTGTAACGATAACTTTCATCATGAACCGAAGCAGAACGAATCTCCCAGAGATTCTGCTTCCGATAACCTTTGTAATGCTGTTAATCCGTTTAGCGGTCGCTTTCTATCTCCATCTGACAGATGCTTTGCTAAGTGAGAACATCCTGAACATAAGAAGGTTCTTGGAGCTTCTATCAATGGTGTGCGTTATCTTGGTCGTGTCTCTTCTGCTTGGTCGTCTCCTTCCTCCTGAACTGAATTGGATCCCACATGTTAGCTTCATGCTGACCTCAGCATTTCAGTTTAGCCGTTGTGGTTTGGTTGGTGTTTGAAACCAATCAATGATTGAGACGACACAACTATATATCTTGTAATAAAAGACACGTGTGGAAACAACTGCAGACAAGTCATTAGACATGTACTAGCATTTCAGTTTAGCCGTTGTGGTTTGGTTGGTCTTTGAAGCCAATCAATGATTGAGACGACACAACTATCTTGTAATAAAAGAAACGTGTGGAAACAACTGCAGACAAGTCATTAGACATGTACTATTTCAATAAAATGTGTTGTCAGGCTTCTATCTTGAAACATGTCTTGTTACGTTGTCTTTACTTGCATGGTGCTGAAAAAACTAATTTCATGGAAGAGGGAGAGAGATAGCTGTGTAATAAGATAGCTGGGTGATGTTAGGACCTTTCCAAAAAGTACAAGATTGAGGATAATCCATGCAGATACGTACGTACAAAGCAAGTACTTAGCTAGTAGCATCACAAACATGTATTTAATTACGGTGCATGCGTCAGCAACTCATTGATAACAAGTCAGACATTGGTTTGGTTGGGCTGAGGGAAGATTTGAATTACCCAGTAATTTCCGCATGCATGTACAATCAAGAAGAAGACTGCAGAAGAAGGAGTGTCCTTAAGACAGAGTAGCTCCTTAAAAGTCACGTTTTACACATGACAATAAAAGGCTGCCACATCAGCACGTCATAAAAACATGCTCAACAAACATATATATATATATATATATATGATCTAAACATGTGCAGATTGGTTATCTAAACATGTGCAGATTGTTTAACGAAACACGCAATTTTGGGGTTGAGTTCGTTGGATTGGGTGGCAACACCACCAACCCGGCTTTTACAGTTTATTTTAGCGGACAATACTTGTAACAAGAACGATCTTCGGTTTTGAATGAAATTTTGATATTGGCCAAAAAAAAATCTAAACATGTATACAACCTGGTGTGGTCCCTACAAATAAGCTGAAGATGACGTCCATTTGAATCTCCGGTATGTACTACGTGTCTCCAATGTGATTTGTGAGGCCTATCCAATTAATACGCAGTTGCTTAAAACTGTAACATATTGTCTGCCTTTCTATTTATAGTGATTGCTACAGACACTTCAACTTGAGTTACGAGGAAATATGTCGCAGTCTGCTCTTGGAATTATCGGGAATCTGTAACCAGCAACTTGGCACCAACGACACTTCAGACATTTCAAACAAATCAACTGTTTAGTATACGAAAAACTCTACTTTCTCTATTTTGTCCATAATTTGTGTCTACAAAGTCAGTTGTGTGGATCCACCGAAGAATCACATTATTATTATTATTATCAATGAAACAGCAAAAGACTAGGAACATATCTTGTACAGAATATATAGCTCAACATTGCACTTATTTTGTAGATTGAAATCAAAGGAAAGTCGCTTGCATAAGAGAATAAGGGATGATGAGGATAACTAATAATATTAGATCAATGATTTTTATTTTTTTTAAAGTTTTATAATATAAATACTGCTACCATCTAAATATAATCATACATAAATATGATAAAAAAAAACATGCAAAATAATATTATAAATATTTGCTCTGTCGGACGAGTCTCATTTACAAAAATACACGAACCAGAAGATCTCGTGCACCAAAGAAAGACTGAACTTTCACATGTGGCAATATGCTCTTGTCTTCCTTCGTAATTAATTTGGACGAATAATATTACGGAATCTCGATTTTCGTCCTCTATCTTTGTGTACATTTTTATTTATTCATTAATAGATAATAATAAAAAAAAAGGTGCTAGAGAGATATTTCATTGTCTTCTTCCTAAGACTAACATTAATCCTTCTTCCTAAGACTAACATTTCATTGTCTCCTCCCTCGCCTACTCTGACTAGGGTTTTGTGTGTGTATTTATTGCGCTGAAATCAATGCTCCTCTCTTCAAAGGGACAATTCTGCCTTGCACTTGAGGGACAATCTTCGCATGGAGTATAAAAGTGACAGGGGAAGGGCTTCACGTGGATGATAAAGTGACAAGGGAAGAACTGCCACTGTAGTCTCAGTACAACGCTGTTTTGGTATGTTAGAATTTGTGGGTATCTGGAAGGGAATCTATATAGATGGCCTTGTCTAATTATAATTAAATTTACTATCGCAATGCTTCAAGGAAGGCCAATTCTTCATCACTTAAGGAAAACGGTGTTGCTCTTAATTTCACATAACTAGTTCAAAATCAAGAATCCCCTCATCACTGAAAAGGAGGATTTATTTTTGCCTAACTCACTACTAATTCCATGGATCGCTTTCGCTCTCTGTTCGAACTTCTGATGGTTCCACCACTTCCGCCTCTGCAAACTCTTCTTGCCCTTCAGCTTCAGCTGAGCTTTCCTCAGATGCTTCTTCCTCGACTCTGCCCCATCTTCCACCTAGAGCCATTGCCATCATCTCGTATATCTTGTTCCCCAAGTCAGCAGGGCTGTCGGGCTGCCAAATCAGACAGTCACTTCAGTACGATGTAACAACCATGCAAAAATGTTTTTTCGAGGGCGAGGGGGAATAGTTTTCATTTATTTTTTTGGGTGGCGGCAAAAACAGAAAGGTTGCCAGAAACTTAGTGAACTTACGGTGAATCCACTAGAGACCAGAGCTGTCTCATATAACAGATCCACTGCTCTTTTGGCATCACTACTGTCTGGTGCGTTCTTGCATGCAGCCTTGTAAACAAAACATCCAACAGATTCAATCTTCATTCTGAATGACAACTACACAAACTTCAAAATCTTAAATGTAAATTTGATGGGTTGCTTACGTTTAGATCCTTGATAATGGGGTGATCGGTGTTGATCTCCAAGATTCTTCGACCCCGCATGAACTCCAGGCTTGAAGTGTCACCAAGGGCCTGGGCCTTCATCAATCTGCAAAAAGGAAGAAACCTTTACTTCAAGAAAGGAATTAACGACGTGAATCATAGCAACCCATTTTATGTTTTGACGTTTATGACCTTTCCATATTTGCAGACCATCCGAATTTGCCCGATACAAGGACGCAAGGAGACGAGCTCAGCCGATTCGACACTTGTACTTTTGCCACCTTGTCACCTAACTGTTGCTTTACCCAGTCGCACAGAAGGTTGTACTCTTGTTTGGTTTCTCTTTCTTTGACCTCATCTTCATCACCTGTTACAAAACTTATACAAATCTTAAGAAGAAGTTCAAATAGAGGAAGCCGATTCAGACTATGATGAAGATATGTATAATCATAATACTAACCAAGCTCGAGATCTTCCTTGCTGATATCAACAAACTTCTTCTCTTTGTATGTTTGTAAATTCTGAATGGCGACTTCATCAATTGGCTCAATTAGATACAAAACCTATCAAGACAACCAATGTCAGAAAGTCTACCCATAACCCCAGCAAGAAAGTTGTTCAGCAAATAAGAAGCTTATGGGAATCTGCAGAATATGAACTGCATACCTCGATATCCTTTTGAAGCAACTTCTCTAAGAAAGGTGCACTCTTGGCACTCTTCAAGCTGTTGCTTGCAAGATAATATATTGCCTTCTGGTTCTCACCCATGTTTTCCACATAGTCATCCAAGCTAGTCAATTCTTCCTCACTTTTTGAAGTGTAGAACCGCAAAAGAGGAGTAATGCGTTTATGGTTTCCGGTATCTTCTATGCAACCCAGCTTTATAAACCTTCCGAAATTCTCCCAGAATTTTTTGTAGTCCTGTAGTCAAGCGAAGCTCATTTAAAACATGTAACGTGAAACCACATAGAACAGATTGAGGTGTCTTTTAAAAAGGATCCAACCTCTTTGTCTTCACTTTCAGCAAGATCTTGAATCATGTCAAATGTTTTTCTGACGAGCCTTTTCCTCATAATCCTTACCTGCAAAATGTAAAACTTACATATTTTCACCTCCATAAAAATGCTCAGAAAGTAAGTAACTTCATAGAATAAAGCCCTATATTTCAAAACAGAATATGTTATTTTATTTTTTAAAGCTTCGAAAAAATTTATAAGAAATTGAAGATGGCAAAGCTTACAACTCGGCTTTCTTGAAGGATCTCTCTGGAAACATTTAGAGGAAGGTCATCAGAATCAACCACACCCTTAACAAAACTCAAGTAACGTGGAAACTGTAGCAAAAGAAATGAATTAGATAAGCACACAAAGAATATAGAAAGAATGCAAGGAAATTTGGAACCGAATTTGAAACTTACCAGCTCACCATCAAAATCATCTGAAATGAACACTCGTTTTACATACAAGCGTATGTTCTTCGTCTTAGGATTTACCACATCTTCATTGTTGAGAGGTCCCATTCCAGGAATGAAAATAACACTCCTGAACTCTACCTCACCCTACAGAATTAACACGATTTAATATTTACAGGCAGAACAATTAAGATATACTTTTTATGTCATTCTTATAATAAACAGATAAAGTGAACTACCTCAGTAGTGAAATGGGTATGTGCTAGTGGATCTAAGAACTCATTGAACGTCTTCTTGTAGAACTCTTGATAATCTTCTTTTGCAACCTCCTTTGGGCTCCGCATCTATAATCGATTCAAATAGACAACACAAGGGTATTACATAAGCAAACTACTTCTAATGCTGATGAATTGCATTATAGAATTCTTCAAAATTAATTTTAATCTTAATGTTACCCAGATTGGTTTTGTTTCATTTGCTAATTCCCAATCCCAGTACTTCTCTGTCTTTGTTGTTTTCTTCTTCTTTTTCTCTTCTTCTGGCTTTTCTTCTCCTTCCTTTGGTGGCTCCTCCTCTTCAACCTCGACAGTTCTGGATTTTTCTTGCCATGTATAGATAGGAAAAGAAACAAACTGCGAGTAATTTTTAACCAAATTCTGTATCCTGGTTGGCTCTGCAAACTCATACTTATCATCCTCCTGCAGAAAACGAAAATCCCTAATAAAGCACAAGGTGCATAAATATGAAAAAGAAAGTCCTTCTATATGAGAAAAACGAGGAAGAAAAAAAAATCCACATGGAGAAAACCAGTTACCCTCAAGTAAAGGGTGATTTGTGTTCCACGAGAAAGAAGATTATCGGGATCTGTCTCCTCTCTGATCACGTAGGAACTACTGTCAGCTACTGATTCCCAAACATACTGTTTATCTGATCTTGGGCTTTTCGTAGACACCACAACCTACATTACAAGGAATTATTTATAACCATAAGTTTACCACAGAAATTCAAAAGGATGAACTAATACAACATTAATTGAAGCAGCGAGTTAGATATGATCTTCAAATATGTAGCTTGTTGTCTCTAACCTTCTCAGCAACCAGAAAGGCAGAATAGAACCCAACTCCAAATTGACCAATCAGACCATTGTCTGCACCCAGATCCTTATTTTCCTGCATTATTAAGAATTTTTTGTTTCAATTACAGAAAGTTCTCAAAAAAATGTAAAGTCCACACCATCTATCCAAATCCTTTGGAACGGGGGTAACACTGAGGAGTTTTGTAATAGAATTGAGAGGCTATTCTCACTCATTAGTATATAGATAGATAGATAGATAGATAGATAGATAGATAAATAGAGAGAGAGGGAGAGAGAGGGAGAGAGAGAGAGACCAATAAGCATATCTCGGCTTTCATTCACAAATCAAAAAAGGATATTACCTTTAGAGCCTTCAAGAATTTGGAGGTACCACTCTGAGCAATAGTTCCAAGACAGTCAATAAGTTCCTCTTTTGTCATCCCAATTCCAGTATCTCTGCAAATTGTATTGTTCTATCATCAAGCCCGATGGTGAAGGACAATAGATAAGAGATAGTTGAAGTAGCTTACGTTATGGTAATAGTTCCGTTGTCAGAGTCAGTTTTAATTCTAATCTCCAAATCACCAGCATCTCCAAGCAGATTTGGCTCAGTGACACTTAAAAATCTCAACTTATCGAGTGCATCACTTGCATTACTGCAAGAAAATTAACTAGCCAATTATTAGACTATCAAGATAGGCTATAAGGACAAATAAAACATCAATTTTTCTAACCATACAAGCTCCACCCAAAATTAACTACATTTATCCATCCATGATATCGAACATAATATTGTATCAGACATGTAATGTGGTCAAATTCCTTACCTGACAAGCTCTCGAAGAAACACTTCCTTGTGGCTGTAGAGACTGTGAACTATCAAGTCTAGTAGACGACTGACCTGAGACAAATTTCACTTTCTTAATTAAAAGCTTTGTAAAGACAAAACATGTCTACTAATTCTCTCAACAGAATTGAGTTTCAATGAAACATATCAACAATCTACACTTAATGACATTGGAAGATAGTATTTTTCACCTAATGGTCTGCAATAAACGCTATCCTTTATATAAGTATAGATTCTTTAGCTATAAAAACTTTCAAATAAAGCGCAGAGCACGAACATGAGCTCCATTTTCTCAGGTCGCTCATTGAAAATCAAGAAGTCAAGCAAAAGATATCATGATTACCAAAATTCATAAATTTGATCAATCGACTAATTGTATAATAACAAGTAGGAGAAGCATACCTCAGCTTGATACTCGAACTTCTCTCCAGAAGATTCAGGAGCCTCTTTCTCAGCAACCGCCGCCTCGCATCGGACGGTGATACCGTTGCTCCTCTTCTCAAGCTTCCACTTTAATCCACCACAGGAAAATCCCTGCCTGAGCCCATTCCGCGGCAGACACGCACTCCTCAAGCTAAACGCCTTGGTGGCGGGGCTTCTCGATGAAGAAGACGAGAGAAATGAAGCAAGAGAAGCTGTTGTCAAGCTTCTGCTGAGAACAGGAGCCATATTCGGATTAAACCCTAATCGGAGAGTTGCTGTGCGCGGCGACTACACTTATCCAAAAGAGCGTTGAAAATGTCGAAAGGAAGAGGCTTTGAAGGGTTTAAGGAGGGTAGAGGAGGGTTCTAGAATCAGGGAGAGGAGACGAAGGAAAGGGCCAAAGAGTGGGATCTGGTTGGAGCTTTGCGGCTCGAAATTCGTAAGGCTAGGATGCTGCCATTTCAGCACCCACAAAACAATATCTCAATGGTGCACCCGCTACTTTGTGAAGGGCAAAATTAAAGTTTTAAAAAAAAAAAAAAAACTTTATTTGATGGTGCAACTGTGCAAGTGAAATTGGATTATTGAAAAATGAAGTTCCATCTAAGACTGAGCATAAGATTATCAATATTTAAGATGTTAAGGACAGAGTTACATCATTGTAGATGGGTAGGTGACCAAATATGTAGGCTTTCCAAATCACATAAAGAACGCTTCAAAGTGCATGTAAGCACAACATCATCTGCAGAACCAGACAGCAAATTGTACACAATAAAGAACATTAGCAAATGCAGGGACATGTTCATTGAGTTGTCTTATTTAAGCCATTGAAATTGCACAGCTCAACAGACCTTAGCATATCGTCCAACCTATGTACAGCAGTTTCGGTTTAGTCCCAACATCCTTCGTGTGAATACAAAAATCATTTATCTAGTAATTTTTACTAGGTTCGATTCTGTTCCTTGCTTTTCCGGGTTGATCCGTGCTCTTTCTAGGTTTTTCTCTCCTATCAGTGCTTGGCCTCACCTTTCCTTTTGTTTCCTCTCTATCTTGTTTAATGACATCCATAGGAAGTCCTGAAATGGCTTAGAAGTTCTAAGTAATGGAATGGAATGGTCACTAATTATAAGTTATCCAATTTATTTGGAAGACAGTGTATAGCAAGGGGGTCATCTTTAAAAGCCAAATGCAGGTTAGTCAAATAATGTGCAGTCAAGATACAAATATTATTACAACTTACAGTTGATAGATACTGCAAAATAAAGTAAAGTAAAATAATATACAATTACTGTGTTTACTGACTTCGTGTTTAACTGTTTACCAAGCCAAAAATTGCTTCCATCTATTAATTTTGCAATACAGAAAAACATGAAAAATCCAACACCGGAGGTGCAATCTTTGCACACAAAATGCCATTAAAGAAGGATGAAATTTCTCTGTCTGTGCAAGCAATAAGGATGCTTCAAACCTGTTTCATAGTAAGCACATGAGTAGGGTCTAAGAATTCTTCCATGGTCTCCCACTGAGATAAACTCCTCTACTCATTTCTTTGTCAATATTACTTACCAAAGCATAATATACGCATTTTTTGTCCACTTGAGACCGACGTAGACCATTCATCAGTTATGATAGCGTCTCATACTTACTTTGGTCTTTCGAGAATACGAGATGCCACCCTCCTTCTAAGATCACCTTTTGAAACTTTACAGGGTAAGTATTTAACCTTAATTATTCATTATTAAGGGATTTTTTTTATTGAACTAGCTATTCTTTACCATTTGTAGTTTCATGAATATAAAGAGAACAATCCACATGGTTATGGATTCAGTTTTCCTTATAAATGTAGGGACGTGCTGCTAGACATACTGCTGTTCTAACATTGAGTGGATCAACGTTAATCATCTGCTACAGAGACAAGATACAATATTTTAAAAGAGATCAAATGTCATGTGTTTCACTTTCGTCGTATATTTATATATATGATGGATGGTGATGCCGCCAGAAAACAACATCTTAACTCTGGAACCAGACTGAGGAGCAAACCCTGAACTTCTTTGCTTGTAACCAGAGTCAACAAAACTGTATCATAGAGAGTAAGTGCAATTGGTAGTTCATAATATAGTTCGGTTTAGGTTCAGTGTGAAATATACGTGACTACTTGATCAAAGTATCCAACCACAAACTTATAGGTTAATGCATTGTGCGGAAAACACATTAATTTTCACTGCTTAAGTTTCGATTTGACATTATTAAAAGTTGGAATTTGCGCTCTTACATTATTTTAAATAACGTTATACTCGACCAGTTGATTTTAATGTTCAAAATTTTAGAAAATAGACAGAATCTGATTCTATTTTCATTCAACCATTGTGTTTAAATGAATGAAGCAACAACTTGGTAGCATATAATACTATTTGAAAGCTTCCATTGCACCTACCAACTAAAATGAGCTTCTACAACTTGGTCCAAACTAAGGTTATTTAATTTCTATGTGCTTTTCTTCGCTTCCTTCCATCCATGTAACATAATGGTTGTATAAGAGTTATTTTACCCTTTGTTTTACACATCCTGTATATAAAAGAGATCGCAATAAACTATGAGGTCTGAGTTATACTGCAATGTTCCTTTTATTTAGTATTAACAATGTTATATATTATGAAACCTAGAAACATCAAAATTATATTGCATGGGTGCGTTAGCACATCAAATAAGTGATTTACATATATTGCGGCTTTAGTACTCAAAACATAGATAGGAATAGCCCAACAAAAGGGTAGTTAGTTGACCAAAACAATTTACATGTTGGTTGATAATCCAAATGGCAAACAGCCAATTAATAATAGATGTAGACATAGTTTATTTCATGGACTCTCACCGAAACATAACACCAACTAGTCATCATCTTCATTGTTCACCAACTGCCTGCGCCAAAATTGGCAGCCCTAGAAATATTTGTCCAACTTGGAGGAACTCCACAGCTGTCTCCAGGACTACGAGCAGAGTAGCGCGCCTCTCTCAGTTCTTCCTCCTGATCGTCTCTCTACTCCTTCCCCACCAAACCCACACACGTCTAACGTTGCTGCTTCCGACCAGCGAAACATCGGACACTCTCTCATATGTCTGTCCGCTATCAAACCTGAAAAGAAGAACCTGAGGGGAAGGAGGAGAATCTCACCAATGCATACCCCGTATTCTCTTAAGTGAAAATGTTAGTTGATTATTTTTGCTTACCTTGATTTCCGCTATGTACTCTGTATGTGTTCTTGATCATATAATAATCAATTAATTAATTAAGAAGAGACAAAGAGATTAGAGATATTGTCGAGTACAAGAACATAGTCAGCACTCAGCAACATAACTTTCGTATGTTTTTGAGAACATCATTCCCGGAAATGTTGGGTACCCTCCTCAATCCTGCAAAGTGGATACAAACTCTAGTAAAAAACAAATAAAAACCGTGCCGTCCTAGTTGGCTTCTAAAAACATCGGGTTCATATGAGTTTCATCATGGAATGGCGTGACGAGGCAGAGATGACTTGTTGTGTATGGGACACGCCGTCTGCTGAGAGCTGTTCACTTCCATCCATTCTTCCATGTCCCATGCACGCGCTTCCATGTTCTCCTCCTCGTCCTCATTCATTTTTTTATTTAAAATTTTGTCATTGACCTTGTTAACTTAAATGGTTCGGAACCTTTTCAATCACTGGATTTAAAAATAGCAGACAGACCTGGTGAAATTACATGACACCATTGTTCTTCAGCTCTGGTCCTGCTGCTCCTCTCATCACCTATATCCATGGAAGTTAAGTTCAGAATTCGAGAAGATGAAATGAACAAATGAGGTATGAAGGTAGAGCAATGATTTACAGTTACTTCTTAGTTCTTCCAAAGGTATGAGATTTCTGGGCAGCTTAGTACAGTTTTTGAGAATCACAAGGTGCTGGAAATAGCAGCATTATGAAGTTACTGCAGACCAATTACAGGAATCACCAACTCCATTTCTGTGACACAATAGCTCTATGGGAAAAAATGTTACTTTGAAATGAAGAGATTTTTTTACTAGTGTTTAACCTCAGTAATATACATACAACAGAGGAGAGACTAAAGAGATATCAACACGAAGCACCAAATACAGATTAGCTCAATTCTCTCCTTGTCATGAAGATACACTAACTTGGCTCAACTCTGTTCATATTCTACTGATGTGGGACCCCGAACATTAGGAGCAGACCGAGTTGACAGACCCAAGTACGAGCGACTAACAACATCAGGACATTAATGTCATTAGAGGAAAAAGATGAAGTTTCTACTGTTCAGCTAAGATCCATGATCCACCAGTTGCTATAACTTCTCAAACTAATTATGGAACATCGGATGAACAAGTGGCAATCCAACAAAACATCGTAATTGATAGGTAAGGTAAGGTAACCGAATTTACTCACTGAAACGGTCAAAGCAGAGTTGAAAACCCTAAGTAACCGAATTACAATAATTTCCTCATATCCCATGCATATCATGATAGGTAAGGTAACCATCATTTACATCCCCGTAAACCCACAAATTTAGAATCAAGAAACCACTGTATCTGTCATGAACTAAACTTGGTTGTCAGATATATGTATATATGTATATACTAATTTATGGTTTCAGAGTTTCAGAATCTACAGCAGAGAAGTCCATGTCTCCACCAGTTGTGTTTCCTCAGATTTCTCCTGTCTGCTTTAGGCAACCTCACTGGACTGCTCTGCCATTCGGGGTATAGTCTGTGTATCAAATCCAATCGTAAAATCAGTTATAAGAAAATGAAATTAATAAATCAGGCAAGATCATAGTAAGTAGAATACACGGGGAAGGCAAAAGATCTGGTACTGGCGCTGCTAGCATCGGATCTGCCCGAATGTACGATGGGGCCAGAGTAAGTTATCAGATCATACATGGGACCCGCCATGGAGAAACTTGATTCACCGTGCCCGTACTGTTCCCGGAACAAACGAGTGTCACTGTCAGAAAACTTGGACATGTTCTTGGAGTGAAAGTTGTTATGGTATCTGTTACTATTGTTGTCTGCTCCAGCCTCTATAGAAGAAGGGAGTGGATATGGTTCTTCACTTGGTTCCTGCCATAATTCAAGTACGAAACATAAACACAGAATCAAGAAAAAAAATCATCTTTTTTAGCACCAATTTAAAACAGACAATAACATTCACAAGATCACGCTCAAATATCGGTACTTTGTTGGCCAAATAAAAAAATCGATACTTTGGTCAGTAGCACTGTTGAACGAGCACAGATTAATCCACCAAATGTTCTTTTGGGAGTTCATGAAACTATATTGACAAATATTAGATTTTGATATGATTCCTCATAATTTTCAGACAATTCGTATATGTTAATACCTTGGAAATCAACATAACTAATGTGCATTACAAGAACCAAAATTGATAGATTCTTTTAGATACATACCTTATCAGTTTCTTGAATATTTTCCTCGCATATATCATCAGAATGCTCCTCGGGTACTTCTACTCCTGCTTCTTGTACCGTATCTATTGTCTTAACTGAATTATCAGACTTTACAATACCTGTTTCCATTATGCTGTCAAGATCATGAGTTGAAACATTGGTTTCTTCCTTAAACTCGGTTAGATCCTCCTTGTCCGTGTCAGTTTCGAACAGAATTTTTTCACACGAAGGCATGTTCTCATCGACACAGATATCCTTGATATTGAGTTCGTGTTTCTCTTCGAAGCAAGGTACTAACTCTGGGACTTCAAGATATTCAGCTTTCTCTTCAACCATTTTCACTTCAGCAGATTTAGGGTTATCGAATTCCGTAAAAGGCCAGAATCCTTCATCATTGATTTCAGTTGGAGCAGAATCTACATTTCTTGAATCAGTATCCAGTAAATATCCTTTACGGCTTTCATTTGAAGGATCCTCACTTGACTTCACCTCAACAACTACAACAGGGTGTTCATTAGTCTCAGTTGAAGCTGTATCTAAATTTCCCTTCTTCAGGGTATCTTCTACGGGTTCCTTAGCACCTGGAGAGTTGGAATTATGGTTTTCTACCACAAAAGAAAAAATTCAATCAAAGCCAGAAAAAAACATCCCTAACATCATATGTAGCAATCTTTAGTACATATATTGTTGGAAAATATCGAGTAAATCAAATCTTAGACTTGCAATGAATTCGAAATTGCATGCATAAAGGAAAAGTTTCAGAAGGAAAATAGGGAACAATTTAAAGAGAAAAAATTACCGAGCTTCATTCTTCACATGGGTCGGAAAGATGGAAGCAATGAAGCATTCCTACACGTGTTTTTGCAAATCCTCGTACTTCACCGTGCCACTAAGATTTAAGATAAATAGTGATTCTAAGAGGAGAATCATAAAATTGCAGCAACACCAAAATTGAGATGAACCTTAATGAATAGAGAAAGGAAATAAAGTCAACCACTAAGAACTCAGCAGACAGACATCCAAGGATAGCACAAGAACCTAGAGCCTCAAAATCAGATATATTTTTTTCTAGAAAAAAAACTGAAGAGTAAGAAATGTTAAGCTAAAGAAATAGAATGGTTTCTGAATTTGATTACTTGAGTTTAACCATGAGGGAGCCATAATGCACTTAATTATTGTTTACCTTCCTTTCCTTTTATCAAAAGTGTAACACAGGTATACACAACACTTTGAGATTCCACCCATAGATGTCTGTCATTGACAAAAAATTTATAACCATTGTGCTGTGTGGTTCATTGTCTTCAAGAGACCCACCATGGCTCAAATCACACTGACCTTTCCTAAATAAAGTCAAACAGTGGAAGAACCCAACAAAAGGGCATGCGAAGCCAAAAGGATGTCCTATTTTCTGGATATTTCTCAACTGTCAAACACGATTTCAGTATATATAAGGACAATAAGTTTTTAACTTTTTTGAAAAGCTTCCATGAATAAGAATTTCTAGATTAGAAAAACTCCAAGAGATTTCAGGGTTCAGCTGGGTTGAGGCAATATTATATTTTCAGTGTCCTAATTTGGCATTCCGTTTTCTACGTGACCTCCATATGTCCAAAAGTCTCTTCTTGAATAAAAAATCATCATACAATACGCCCCCCAAAGCAATCAAGATACCCAATATCTTTTTTCTAAAATAGCTGTAGCCCTTTTCTTGGATAAAAAATCCGTCATTTCCGTCAACTATCACTCAAAAAAAAAAAGTATTACAAATTTTGAGAGCTGAAACCAACAAAGAGTTGAATTTCCAACCAAAAATGAGTTGGAAATATCAGGTGGGTTCCGTTCCTTGAACAGTATTGTTGCGAAAAAAATGAAGTACAGATCCTTTAAGAAACAAAGACCCGGAAAACAAGAACAAGATTCTTTACTAGGAAAATCTTCATACCTTTTCAATCAGCTAGCAGAATTGTTGTTCAATCGTCGCAAGAAACATCCTTTATGAATCTCCACTGCCAAATTTAGATGAATCAATCAAAATCAATCATGTTTACATAGCAAGTATAGAGAGAGAACGAGAGAGAGAGAACGAGAGAGAGAGAGAGAGCTGACGAATTCCCAGGAGAGAAGAAGAAATACTGAGAATCAAGAATCAATCGAACTATAAAACAATCATGAAAAAAAAGCAGAGAGGATATTATGGAAGAGAACAGAATAAGGAGGAAAGAACTCAATACATGAACAGACAAAATGGTAATAAATGGAGCGCAGAGAAAGAGGCAGAGGAGCAAAGTTGGTGTGAGCTGTTATTATTAGTCCTTTTTTAATAACAATAACAACAGTGATAAAAAGGTCAACTTTGAATCGGCTCCTATATAGTATACATATATACATGGATTGACATCTATATAGTAATTCTAGTTCACTATTCCTCTGTTTCTGCCATTAAGGCATGAACCCGTTACCTTCACTTTCGGCTTCTTTCTCGCCAACGTCGAATTTTTCTCCATCCCAGAGACTATATTATTTTTCTCGAGGTTTACAGTTTTGGATTTATAGTTAAAGTTTCGATCTTGTATGTTGGGCGTTCTGAAAAGTATAACGAATCGCCTGGACCACAAAAGGTACGACTTTCTGCAGCAGAATTTGCTCCGACGTCAATCCCGAGCATGAACTGATGATAATTTCGCTTTTCTGCATTGTCACCTGCAACTATGTCGGCTTCACCAGACCAGAAATAGGGACAAATCTCGTAGGTGTTGTGTCGACGTGTCGGACCCCGACACTCTGCCAAGTGCAAAGACTAGAGAGAGAGAGAGAGAAGACGTTGGCCGGGGGAAGGCGTAGTCGAGACTAGAGCCGCAAGAAGGAAGACAAAGAGCAGCTACCAGAGAGCTGGAGACGTCTGCAGATTCGCAAAAGAAAACAAAGTTACTGGATCATTGCCTTGCCCCTCTGCTGCTATGTGACTTTGTCTGTGGAGATTCCATGAGCTGTCCCCCCGCCAATTTTATTTCAGTTTTTCTCTCTAGACTATTTTCATTTTGAATTGTATATATTATCCTATGGTTTCCTTTTCTTACTAAAACAAATATTTAACAAAAAAATAAAAATATTGCCTTTCTTGTTGATAAATATTTTTCATTTGAATTGCTGTTATAACTGTCACACTTTTGTTCATGCAAATAGTTCAGACTCTTTTGGTAGGGCAATAGAATGTCTAGCCACTTCAGGGAATATTGGGAATCTCCGTTTCATTTTGTTTTATTTAAATTTGACAGACATAGTTACTAAACTAACTATTAAGATTTTGTGTAAAAATACATGATTACACCTCACCGTCATCCTATTATAAATAAAAGAATTCATGATATTTTCTCACATAATGCATGACTTAAATATTTTCAATTTCGCTTTGATTATTTTTATTTTTGGGTGATTGTCTAATTTCTTCAAAGATGCAGCAAAAATGACCTGTTCTTGTACTTACAGTCCATATCAATAATTAAGGATTCCACTGATTATCTTAGGCCGAAATTGATATCCCAACTGGTATTGGATGGACCCTACTGCACGTATTCGGTCAAATACCCAATTTATCCTCCACCATTGATATTATATTACATAATGGAACGATTACAGGTGACGAGGTGTTTGTGAATCACACGTCATTTCGTATCCTTCACCTTCAAGTGTTTTTAAAGACAACTCATTGACTTCTTAAATCAAGCAGAAGCCGTCAAAATTGGGTGCAATCTGCTGCTTTTCCAAGTTCTAAGGGCCTCCCAAGCAATGCATTGACTTACAAAACAACCATACCATCTCTGTCCTTGAAGAGGCAAGCAAAATCATTCCATTCTTCAGTAAATTCAGATCAAAAGTCTTCTTCCAAAGATGAAAGGAATAAACACAGACACCAGTGTAAGTTTGTTCGAAGCATACGTCTCTCAATCATATGCAGTTCTTATTCTAAAGTGATGGAACTAATCTATACATATATCCAACCCAACAGGGTAGATTTAGAAGTTTACTCTGGTTATGATCAGTAGAAGTCACTGGGCTTCCCAACTTTGATCTTTAGCTCGTTCAAGAATCCAGTGATAGCGGTTTTCTGCCAACCCTTGAAGCTCCTAACAAAAGTTATTGTACCGATACGAAATTAGACAGTAAGATTCGTCTATCTACTTCATTTAAAGATCTAAATGTAGGATCCATATCATTTAATGGATGGGGTTGTGAATAGGAAACATATTCCAAGGCAGTAATAATAGCTTACTTGTGATCGAGATGAGCCACTATTTCACCACCAGGAAAAGCCGTTCGAGTAGCCTCATATGCAGCTTTGATTGATTGCCTCCAGGTGCCCCCTATTGAATTTGGGTCTGGCTTAGGCTGACCTGGATCCACCATTGGCAAAGAATATCCTGATAGTAGATGCCCCACCCATACCCCGTCTTTCCTGCAATTATGATCAGAAACTCCATATTCATAGATAAAACTCAGAAAAGAAAGAAGTTAATTAATGTAATTACTTACAGAACTATAGCCATATGCCTTGGTGCATAATGCCCACCACCTATCCCAAGCAGGACTTTGTTTTTATCATTTTCACTGGGAATCAAAAAAGTTCTAATTAAGATCGATACTGTTATTTATGGAGTTCGCTATTGATGAGTGAAATGAAATGATTTGAGCTTATGGCTTGAAGCTACCTGCTCCAGGTTCCGACTGCAGGAGCACCTCCAAGACCAAGACCTTCCCAAACCAGCTGTGAGAATTAATAGAGTATTGAAAAGAGAGAAAATAAATAAGAATCTCAAAGCAAGAAGAGGTTATAAAACAAGGGAAAACGATAATCACTTGATTTTAAGAACAACTTATGGAGAAGCAACGCAACACCATTTTAGTAACTCGTTTTAGGTACCTGCCATGTATGTCGAAGAACTTCACATTATGAAAAGTAGTATAAAGGATGATAAACTATACCTCAGCAACAACCTGAGCAGCATCTGGCCTGTTCCAGTATTCTTCAGTACTACCTAATCAACCAGAAAATATTGTTTTGAATTCATGACCTGTGTTTTGGCCAAAAAAAAAATCATGACCTGTGGATGATGACCTAAAAAAAAAATCATGACCTGTGGATGATGACCTCTAGAATGATAACATAACAAGTACAACATCTTACACTAATCTTTTCAATCACTGGACCAACACTCGAGTTGTAAGGTAACAAAAGTAATTGCAACCTTCATAATGCTTACCAAGTCAAATGTCAAACCATATATACAAAGTAAATCACGTCTAGATTACTGCTTAATATGACGTAAGAAATTGTTCACAAGTCTAACAATGAAAGTGAAGCTATTCTTTCTCATATTGTAACAAGGAATAACTAACTACATCTAGAGACCTGATTCTATCTACAAACATATACATCTGACAGTGGAAATAAAGTCCTTGCAAAGCAACAAAGTACATATAAGATTAACTTTAGTGTGCTTATGTTGAGAATTTGTCAAATGCAAAAACAAAATGAACGAGTTAGCATAAATTGAAAATATGATTGGGTCTTACCAATCTCCACAAACATTGCAGGCTTGTTTGTTTCGGGTCCATGATGAGTGCCTTCCAAAGTAATCTAAAAAAGCAGAAGTGGGAGAGCAAAAGAAAAACCTTAGTGCATTGACACTCTTTTGCAATATGCAGGCTACGCTCTCTTTATCAATTGGGTGAGAAGCGGAATTCTGTAGCTGAGGAAAAATGGGAGTTCTTGCTGTTGAATACTTGAATGTATATCATAACTGATGCATTCTCTCTTGATTCGAAAGCAAGAAACAGACAAGTTTGGAGTACCGAATGAAAAGTAAGACTAGACTATGTAATGACATGAAAGCATGGGTTTTTAGGAAAGAACAACCTCAAACTCAGGAACTAGATTATGAGAGCTGGCCAAGTTCTTGAGCAGCCTTAACCAGGGGCCAAGTCTTGGATTTGGTGGTGCAGCCCACCCAGGTTTGCCTCCTTGCGGAGGAACCTCATCGTCTCTCAGATGAGGAACTCCTGCGCATGAATCAATCACGTTCACGTTATTAAGGAACAATTTGTTCAGCAATCTGGCAACTTTGGAGAAATTGTACCAATTGGATGAACTGTAATAGCAGGACGGTCAGAAACGGCGGTATGCTTGCTGAGGAAGATGATCTCGTCGACCTCCTCTCCCGTAACTTCCTTCCACCGTAAGTCGAGGTTGTCCTCCTCCACGATGCTCTTGTCGTGAAGTAACATTCTTGCATGCTGATTCAAGAAACTTCTAATTCCCTGCCAGAGAGTTATTTATCGACCAAAATCCTCGACTCTTTTCATTGTGCGTTGGATAAAACTTGATATTCGAGCTTGACCTGAAAGGAAGGCCCGGACTGCCACTCGGCCATGGAGAAGAGGGCATTGGCGGGGTTGATGGAGGCGGGATCCGTGGTCGTTGCTACAATGAAACTCACCATCTTCTTGATGTCAGATCAATTCATTCAATTTGGAAGAACCGACTGCGATGCTGACCAATCGACTATCAGACCTCTCCGTTCCAGGGAGAAACGGAATATCTATAATATTCCCTCTTAAGTTTCAAATAGTACATATTAGTCCTCTAACTTTAAAAATAATCGACTTTGGTTCCTGAACGTTAAGTTTCCGTTCCTAAAGTCGAGAGAACGTCTCTTTCTCTGCACTCTGCAGTCTCTGCATCAGTATATAATAAGTTAATAACACTCTTGTAAGAAGAGTCTGAACACTTTTTTTCTGAATCATGCAAACCCCAGAAGAGCCCATGCTATCTAAACGACATAATTCAGGGGATCATAACCCCAGGACAGAATGCAAGGCACTTCGACAATTTAAATATAAAAGATACGGGCTAATTTTCTAAATTTAAATATTATTGAATTGCATATTTAATTCTCTTGTATTACAGAAAAATCAATATAAAAGTGATGAAATTAACGCATACTTTAAAAGGAAAATTAACAAGTTTTTCGATCCTTAAAAATGATGAAAATTAACGCGCACTTTATCATGAAGGACAAGGTTGCAACTGGATGAAAGAAAAGGAAATAGAATGATAAAACTTAAAAGGTAGCGAAGACCGACAATAATTCATTAGATCAAACTGGACCGACCGATTGAAAAACAAATACACATTATTATGACTTGTTGTTTTTATATAAATATTGTACTCGTAACAGTTAATCCAATTCAAAGTATGAAAATGATATATATTTGACGAAAATGATTTTCTAACTCGATTGTTTTGAGTCCAACATGTTTGGAAATTATGTTAATTGGTACCTCCGTTAATTTTTTGTTAAAAAAATCCGTTAAATATTTTTCATATTTGTAAAGTTAACAAAACATTTTTCTAAGTTGGTGCCCCAATCGTTTGAACCGAACCTGACTGAGTTACTTTTGCAAATATGAAAAATATTTAACAATAATTTTTAACAGAAAATTAACGGATGTACCAATTACCATTATTTTCAAACGTATTAAAACATTAACCATCACAAAAAAAAAAAAAAAGTTACACCGAAAACTATTTTGTGTAAACATATTTGACCATTATGAGACTTTTCACTTAATGCACTGTAATCAACTCAAACTTTATAGCATGAAACCACAACACACATAGATATTCTTATATTAGTTGAAAATAAATAAGAGTTGATAATTCTTTTCAATATATATAATTAAACGCGGTTTGAATGAAGCTCCTACCTAATAAATAACCTTTAATTTTTTCGAATAGATACATCATCTCAATTGCCTGGTTTATTGTAATCAGAATTACGGGGATATTAAGTGAATAATATGTAGGGCTTGTCATGGGTGAGCCGGTCTTGGTCTTGGAGTTATGATCGAGACCGAAATTTCGGTCTTGACATTTGGAGGACTGAAATCAACTTTGGTATAAAAAAAAACTCGAGTTGGTATTGCTTGACTCGGGCCAGTCTCGGTTTTGGACCGAAATTTTTAGTAAAAAAAATCACCAAATTTTTTATTTTGAACTCTCTCGCTTCTCGTCTTCCGTCACACTTCCCTTATGGAACCGATCCAAGGGTTGTTGAATGTTTCAATGTCATGAATTATTAGTGTTTCAAGTGTTAACCCCATGAATTTCTAGGAGCGTTTTCTTCAAGGTCGGACCGGTCCGGTCTTATTCGGGTTTTTGGAAAAAAGTTCGAAACCGACCTTGAAGAACAAAAAACGTTCGCTCGGTCTCAGTTCTAATCGGACCGGTCTTGTCGGAAATTCGGTTCAGCGGGGCTTTTTTTATCACCCTAACAATATGTGTTGTTGTTATAAGTATTTATGTAATTTCCTGTATTATGTCAAATTGTTTCTTCTTTGGCCTCTCCAAATACAATATAAGTATACATCATTTATATCTCTTGATACACACCCAAAGAAGAAGCTCCCCAAGTCTCTCAACCATGTCAGCTATGGAAGAAGTGGTTGTGCCCAAGTATTTGCAAGTAGATGAAGGAACCCTGACACAACAATGTAGGTCTCTCCTCCAAACCCTCCCTTCTGAGAAAGGATGGGTCACCACCTACCTCCATCTCTACCATGGCTTCTGGTACACAACGCGCTACCTTAACGGCGTCCTCTCTGTCCAACAAAACTTCCGAGCCAAACATTCGGACATCCTCCTTGCCACGACCCCAAAGGCCGGCACCACTTGGCTCAAAGCTCTACTTTTCACTCTCTTGAACCGATCCTACCATAGACCTAACAGTAACAATCACCCTTTGCTACAAAACAACCCTCATCACCTTGTCCCTTTCTTAGAGACAAACCTCTATGTGGAGAACCAAGACCCTGATCTCTCTAGTTTCCCTACACCGAGGTTGTTTTCCACACACATGCCCTTTGGTTCGCTTCCAAGCTCGGTCAAATCCACCGACTGCAAAATTGTGTACCTATGCAGAAACCCTAAGGACACCTTTATCTCTCTTTGGCACTTCACCAACAAGCTGAGGCCCAAGGAGAAAGGCGTGAATTCACTCAAGGAGTCTCTTGACAAGTTTTGTCGCGGGGTGAGTCTGTTCGGGTCTTATTGGAACCATGTACTTGAATACTGGAATGCGAGCGTAGAGATGCCCAACAAGGTCTTGTTCCTCAAGTTTGAGGATATTAAGGAACAACCCGTGGAGCAGTTAATGCGGTTGGTTCGTTTTTTGGAGTGTCCTTTCTCTCAGGAAGAGGAGTCTTCCGGCCAAGTGGAAGAGATCTTAAGGCTGTGTAGCTTTGAGAGCTTAAGTAAGTTAGAGGTGAATAAGGTTGGGAGGTTGTCATCGGGCGAGGAGAACAGCGCGTTCTTCAGGACGGGAGTGGTCGGGGATTGGGCAAATTATCTCACGCAGGAAATGATGGAGAGGCTCGACCGTATCACGGAGGAGAAGCTCCGGGGCTCTAAGTTGAAGCTTTGACTATCTTCAATCTTCTATCTATCTACTAATTAAGAGTGTTCATCTGTACTGTGTTCTATCATCTATGCACTTGTTATTGCTTTCGTTCATGGATACACCTATCCTATGCATTGCTCGAGCTATATTACTGAAGTAATAAATGTTGACTCCGTTAAGTTGTATATATGGATCTGAGAATCTTCACTTGTAGTTCACTGTCAAGTAAATAGTTTGTACTAGAAAAGTGGTCATTATAAGTATATATATAACACCAAATCAGCTCTCTTTCTTTGCAGGGCTATAATTAAAGCATTTCAATTAATTATATATTGTCTGTCATCGTCAGTGTTTTATATTCCATCGTGTATCACACGATGGAATATAAAACACTGTGACAAATTCCCTCGCTGAATTATGAAGTGGGTTGGGATTCGGGTACATTATTATTTATCAACGTTTTAACCCTTCACCACGTAATATATACTTTATCAAACTTATATATGTAAAGTATATATTTTATCATGCATGTGGCAATTTGGAACTAGCGTCAGAACGACATGATAAACCCCCAGGCCCCACCAACAACTTGGAAAAGCTTTTAACGGATATTATGGCTAGCCGCTCAACCATGTGAATGTGCTTGAAATTCATAGCTCACATCCGAAGAAAACGATTAACGCGCTTCAAAAAGACGTTGTTTACTCTTATGTTTCGAAAATGGTTAAAGCTAGCTAATTTTTTGATTGTGTATTTTGAATTTGGGTGATTAATTTATCACCTATATCGATTTTTTAATCCATAATTATATAAAAATATCTTCGAAAAGCTTGTTTTTGTAACAGAAGAAGGGATTGCAGATATTTATTTAGTAATTGTCTACTGTCATGGGTCATAATGCATGGAATAAAAAAACATAGAATGGACCAACCCTTAATCATTAAATAGAGTGACTATATACTTTACCTATATAAGTTTGATGCATTGCCCATTTGCCATTGCATGTATGACTTTTAGCGTTAAGGAATGGCACCATATGTTTCTCGACAGCAGATTAACAGAGCAAGAAAATATAGTTTTGATTCGAAAGAGGTGGACAAATCCTTGGTATTTTGGAATGGTTTTTCCCATATAGTGTTGCACTTGCACAGCAAGAAATGAAGTTTACGCATGGGGAAAAGCATAGAATAGGCAATGGAGATCTCGAGGATCGGAACATTTGTCGGATGCCATATATATGTCAAGTTCGTTGCATGTAGCTCCAATTACACAGCAGTGATAATGACGTCTTCACAGAAAATTCAATACAGAAATACGAATTCAATCATAGGAAAATATAAAAAAATGAAATATGCCATCAAAATTGGGTTGTTGTTTCTGTTTTTGCCAATTAGCATCGAATTCGTTGTTTCTTATCTAGCGAATTTGATTTACCTCATGCCTGGAAACCGCACTTTGAAAACATTTCTAAAAATCAACAAAACCAACTTACAAAGATATTATTGTCTTCAACAAACTTACTCCGAATGCTGCTGTTCTTGAGATCATTTCTGAAGCGAACAACCTTAACTCTTCAAACATATTGACGTCATACCCTTACGTACTGTTTCAATCTTTTGAACATCATGTATGCACTGTTCACCACTGCTGGAACTGGACCCTGCAAAAAAAATAATTCTTCAATTCAATTACGTAGAACAAATATGGTAAGCTATGAACTAATTGCACTAAAAAAATCAACTCACTTTCAAGATTTCACCATGGAAAGCGTTAATGGAAAATTTACGAAGCTTTGCCTATTTTTTGCCTTCTGTCGTCACGAGTCCATCTCCCAAGAGCTTCTTCACAAATCCTTTAGGCTCAGTCTTTCTACATATTCTGTCTTTGCTGTTTAATACCTCTTTTATTCCTGATCCACTAGAGATATATCGTCTCTAAGAAAAACAAAGAACCAGACAGTGATATCTCCAAATTCATGATCAAATCTAAAATACATGAAGAAAAAAAACTAACACTATTGGAAGGGACTCCAGCAATAGAAAGTACTCCCACCAAAAGTTTGGACTCTTGTAAGTTGTAACTGATACTTCTAAGTTCTAACGACTGAAACCACCTGTCACCTTTACTTGTTAGCATCATTAGCTTGCTGTCTATGGAAACATAATCAAATGAAGGTGCAGCGATACGATCAAGAACAAGTCAGGAAAGAAAGAAGATTCCACTGCCTAGGTTTTTGGGATTTTAGTGCATTGCAACAATCACAAAAGGCAGAAAATAAGGTTCATCGACAAGCATTGAGAAGAACGAGAGGATGTTTGGAAGTAATTGAACACTCAGATGAAGAGAATATTATTTATGAGCAATGTTGCGATGAGTAAAACTTACTAAAAGAAGAATCTTTTCCATTTTAAGTGATTGTTCGAAACTAAAGATCTTCCTAGATAATTTTTTTCTTTTACTTATTGTACTAAATTTCACATTTTGTGGAATTTCTTTATTGAGTTTCTAAGGATAATACAAACTGTGCTATATACAAAGAAACAGCAAAGCTCAACTTAAGACAACATCCTTAAAAACTGCACCAAGCCTTTAATAGAGACCATGAAGCCAAACCGCTTCTTAGTGGAAGGACTCCTTATCCAGATGATCAAAGATCACATGAAGTCCATGTTGTGGCCGAGTTGTGAGAATCTGAATTGGCGCATGAACATATGCAGGAGACAGTGTGAAGCTGTAGCGCTGCAGAATCATCGAGAGAGCGATCTTGGACTCGGTGATTGCAAAGTTCATCCCCACACAATTCCGAGGTCCCATCCCAAAAGGTAAGTACACACCCATGTTATTGTTGGTAGCTTTAGCTATGCCTTCTGAGAACCTCTCGGGCTTGAAAAGATGGACATCATCTCCCCAAATCTGAGGGTCGTGATGGAGTTTAAGATTCGGTATGAAGATGGTCATGTTGGCAGGAAGAACAAGCTTCCCCAACCTTGTTGGTCGGTAGGTTTTTCTTGTCAAGCTGATAATTGGAGTATATAGCCTCACAGATTCATTAATAATCATACTCATCTGCAAGAACAATAAATTTTTTAACAACATATGTTCTATAACTTTATATCACCAATCCATATATACCTACTTAAGATTTAAGATAAAAGGTAATTTAAAAATTAGTTTCTTTTACCGTCTTTAGTTTTGCAATGTCATCAAAATTGGGTTCTTCAAGGCCAAATGTACTAACAACCTCCTTTCTTGCTTCTTCTTGCCATTCCGGATGGACTGCCAGGAGGAACACAGTCCATGTAAGCAAGGTGTTCGTTGTTTCTTGACCTGCAAAGTAGAATGTCTTGCATTCGCTAATCAAATCATCGAGTTTGATTCTCTTGCTCTCGTCTTTGTCCTTAGAAGCCTTCAGAAGTAACCCTAGATAGTCATTTCCGAACCCATCAACTTCTCCAGAAGCCACCTTATCCTCTCTCTTCTTTATGATCTCCATGATAGAGTCCCGCATGCCTCTCTCGAGCTTCTCAGCTTCAACTTCATCATCAGTCTTCCAAATCATGCTGCACATACAAAGACATTATCAACAATTTTGTACATTTTTCAGCATGTCTAATTTAACTGTTGTAAAATATGATTAGGACTGATTATTTACCTAATACCGGGAAACCTCATTTTCATGAAATTTTTTGATACCAACAAACCCAACTTCCGTAACTTGTCAAAGATATCCCTTCCTTCGACAAAGCTGCTACCAAATGCTGTTCTTGAGATCACTTCTGACGTCAACAACCTGAATTCTTCAAACATCTCAACTTCAGCCCCTGCACTGTGGTTCAATCTTTCGATCATCATGTACACACTATCCACCACAGCTGAAACAGAACCCTGCAATTTTTTTTTATCTAATTACAACTGGTTCTTGAATCAACAGAAATGCAGGATTCTATTTTAAACAAGAAAATAACTCACTTTCAAGGTTTCCCCATGGAAAGCGTGATTAGCCAATTTACGATGCTTCGCCCATTTTTCGCCTTCTATGTTCACAAGGCCACCTCCGATCAGCTTCTTTGCAATCCCTTTGGGGGGGATCTTAACATATGATTTATCTTTGTTGTTTAGTATCTCTTTTACAAGATCAGGCTCCGTAACAACTAATTGAGCTTGAGTTCCGAACCAGTTGAGATATATCGTCCCTAACAACAAACAAAGAACCGACTACATATTTTATTTTCCAAATTCAGCAACCAAACGGGAAAACTCAGATAAAGGGACGAACTTCGGCTTTCAGGAGAGAATAAAAAAAATCGTATTATTTCCTTAAAAACTACATATTAGATGCAGCATTAGCTTTCTTTTTACAGACGACCGAAATGTAATCTTTTTATCTCCAGGTTCAGATGATGAACTCATTTTGGCTTTTATGAGAGAAAAAATGTCACATTTTTCCTTAAAAAAACATCTATCCAACATTATCAGCTTGCTGTATACGAAAATTGAGAGTTTTAGTAGATATACCGTAAGTATTGATCCAAGTTGGAACTTGAGGCTGCACTCTATAGAAGATATCATGAGAAAGACCCATTAAGGGCGAGGCTGCGGCTTCTTTCCTCATTTGGGATATCTCTTTGGTGTTCCCATGGAGGAATCTGTAGGGCGGCCCTTTGATCCCCTGAGAAGCCATGATCCTCTGTGTCCGTACCGGACCTAGCCATAGCTTGTGCACGACCCAGAGAAGAACAGAGCATAGTGATCCCAAAAGCAGAGTGCTCCACAAGAAAATGGAACTGATTATTTCTAAAGAAGCCATTTTGATTTTTTGATGAATTATGGTACAAGAAATGTCTTATATAGAGGGTGGGAGGAGAGATATTAACTAATAATAATGAAATGTTGGATGAAGGAAGAAATCAAAACGAAGACGGCACTGCTACTGTCTTGGCATTAGAATTTTATAATTTTAGTGCACTGCAACCAAAAGAAAGACTTCATGCGTTGAAAATAATAAATTTCAACAAAACTCAAGACATATGTCTTAAAACCATATAATTAAATCAATTTTATAAATGTTGGATTTTATTTTTTATTACAATCAATTTACATAAAGCCAACCTAAAATTTTAGATTTTAAAATACTTCAAAATATAGTAATAATATTTTAATATATATTCATTTCTTTTAGAATCCCTCCATAATTTAGAATAGAGAAATTGAAGTTTCTACTTTCTAGTTGTCTGTAAGCGTCAGCAATGAGCTAAAAAAAGGCGCAGTACTTGGGAGTTGGGACAACGGATATAGACGGAACATGCCCTGGGTTGTTACTTGTTACCACAAACTCAAATGGAATATTTTTGGATGAGCTTGAAAAATGAATTATTTTATTTTTACAAATATTTTTAGGCGATCATCATCATTTCACAAAGGCAACAAAGAGAAGACAAATACTCGTCTAACGAAACACTTCACATGATTACTTACTATCGATCGTCAATGGGATTTAAATCATTTCCATTTCGACCAAATCAAACCGAATCCAGTAAGATTAAAAGGCTGTGTAATATTATATCTTAAATCAGGGTAAAACTTTCTACTTGCTGTTCCCTGCCTTGCGCTGCAAGTCAAGACCCAGAAAATCTCCAGCATCACTATAATCAGCGCCTCCTCTTTTTGCCCTTTCCTAATTGTCCAGATTTGAAAGCGTGTTCTTGTTCTTGAAGGAACGCCTTTGCTTTTCCATACTTCTCAGCTCTCTCTTCTAGCTGTGCTGTCTTCTCCTTCCGTTTCACATCAAACATGAAGTAATTGTCTTTACGAAGTTCACGAACAGCTCCTTTTGCTTCCTGTTTTATAAGTTTCTTCAATTTCCTCGCCTCTGCCCTCTCCCGATCTGGATCGTAATCTCTACCCTTAACGAAGCTGCACCAAATAACAAATTACCATTATATATGTGCTTAACTTCAATAATCATTCATTCACAAAATCAATAAGGGGTGGAAGGAAAGGATATCGTTTCTTACTTCTCCTCAAATTTGGGATTTACTAATCTGATAGGAACGGGCTTTTGTTGCCTTATTTGAAGTGGCTGTCGGAGTTGTTGGTGCTCGGTTGCTTTCTCCTTCACCAATTTGGCTACATCTTTAAATTTAGTCTGCAACTCTACAGGCATGTTCTCATTTTCTGCTACTTGTAGCAATAAATCAGATATGGGCAGGAATATTTCAGCAAATGAGCTCAATTCTTTGTAAATTTCCACAAACCCTCTTATAGTTTCAATCGTATTTTCCAGAATCCTAGCCCTGCAGACCAAAAAGGGAGAGGATGAAGGAAACATTTTTCCCATCAATACATAGACCATTAGCAGTGGCAGTTATGATCCAAAATCAAGAAACCGGGTTCTATCCTCTCCTAAGGCAAAGACAACTAGATGAATTTCACATTTCTCATGGTAAATACAATCAATTGTCAATTGAGAATAAAAATGGTAAATGTTGGAGGGGTTAAGAGCAAGTGAAATGAATCATACCTGAAACCATCCGATTTAAAAGTTTCACTACTATCTGGCATTTCCATCAACTTGAGAAAATTAAAGGGTTGGATTTCAGTCACTTTTCCACGTATACAGAGCAGAGGTGTAAGAGCCTTCACTTCCATAAGATGGTAAAGCTGCAATAATACGTTTAATATTGAACAATTTTCAGGGAATGAGAATAATATAAGGTTGCAGATACAGGTTTGATACAAACAGCAGGACCATGGGTGTGTACCTGAGAACTGTGTTTTGATTCCACCTTACTGTCAAGAGCAGACAAGAGTAATGTCTGAATGAACATAATGGCCTCTGGACAGAACTTCCGAGATTGTTTAGTTACCTTCAATGATGGAAGAGGATAGCATAAGATTTCCATAAAAGCCAAGACCAATTATAACAAGTTTACAAAAAAAACAAAAAAAAGAGCATCCTAGATATTGATGGATATAACTTGACCACCCAAGCATGAAAATTAATATTCTTGTGATAGGAGACTTGGAGACATACCAAGAGCACCATTGAGCACAAGAAAGAGCCAACAGCAATGTCCCGACCCGAGGAAATGGGACATCGCATTAAAAATTCGCACATCAACAACATGACTGGTGTCGTGACAACATGACGGAAGTCAGAACATGGAAAGATCAACGACCATAGCCTCAAAAGGAACAATGTCTTCAGGGATGGCCAGCTGCTGACCTCTACAAAACAAAGATATATCAATACACTCTGGATAGTAAAATATAGTACGTTAAAAGGCTTGGCTGTGATAGTCATATAATATTGACCCAAAAAAAAAGATAGTCATATAATATAACAAAGGATGAACAAACCTGTGTTCTTGATATTCACACAAAATTGTGCTCGAATCTTTAAGATTCTCTGGCGGGCACAGATTGCGGCGAAGTATGGAATTTCTACACTCATCTCCATCAATGGCTTAACCAACAAGTTAACCAACTCAAAATTCAAGGGCTTTTTGTTTGCTAATACAGCAAAATACTGCAGCAGTACCCCATAGAAAACCTGCATATAATGATTGATATCTCAGAAAAAATACAAAGAACAATAACATCTCAAACATGATAACACCAACCAATGCAGTGGTGAACTTTTGTGTTGATTCTACCTGCATTTTCCTGCGATTTTCTGCTGCAAGAGCAATAGCATTGCTAACTCGCACTCTACTGATTATCAGTGCTATTTCAGAGTTGGAATGGCCATCAAGTAAATCATTAAGTTCTTCCAAGCTTTTTGGAGCCTCTATCAAATATGGAAGACTCTTCGCATCCACTTTGTTTGCATCATCAATTTTTTTATTAATTTCATGGTCTCCTGTCTTTAACTTTTTGCTCTTTGTGGGCTCCATTCTACTATTTCTACCATCACCCGTGTCGGTATCCGGTTCTTCATCACCCTCCGATTCTTCATCTGGAATGGTATCAAGTTCATCTTCACTTTGTTCCCAGTCTTTTAAGGAATGTGTTTGATCCTGTCCATCATCCTCTTCAGCGGATCCTGATTCATCATTACCACCTTCCTCATCTTCCGACTCTCCTTCCTCATCTTCCGACTCTTCAGAAGAATCCCCATCTTCCCCTTCAGAATCATCATCATCTTTTCTTGAAAGAATCTCATCAACCCACCCTTTTTTGACCCTTGGCTCTTCCTCATGTGAGAAAGAATCACCAAGATCATCTCCTGAAATAGATCTAACATGTGGAGTAGATGATTTCTCATCTTCTTCATTGTCCTCATCATCACTGTCATCAGCTGCTGCAGCCATCCTCTTTTGACGTTGATCCTGGAAGAATGAAATAAAATCAGTTAAGCTGCAAATACCCCTAAAACACTCATCATATTCCCAAAGTTCTTAGATATTAAGAAGACAATCCCATCCGATCCGGCCATTTTTTTTCCAAATCTATCGGGATGCAGTTGGAATTGAGTATTCATGTTGTCCTTTGCAGCAAGTTCACAGTAACAGTTTAAAAACTTTACTAAAAAATCAATAGGGTACATATACCTCCAATTCTTTCAGACGTTCCATTTCTTCATGTGCAGTCTCCTCCGCTGTCTTAGTCCGATCTGAAGGGCGAGCTCTCATATCTAAAGTCATTGACTTTACAAGTTTATCATAACTATCTGGTTGATCCTGCAAAACAAAGTACTTAAATCAAGTCAAGGACTTATAGTAACGGAAAGAGAGACGTGCATCAAAGTTTCACCACAATAAAGATAATCGTAAGCTACAAACTACGAAAACCACCATTCAGATCGAATGACTGTTACAGCCAATGGATATAGGAATGTGTGCTCTACATAACAAAGTGGGCACTAACGCACTATGATAAGAACCTACCTGCAAGACAGTTTCTCCTTTCTTTTTAGCCAATGATTCACTTTTCCCAGATTTCTCCCCAGTGAAATCCGGATTGACAAGCGCCTTCAGGGCATTTATCTTAGCAGGATCGGTCAACGACAGTAAAGCTTCAGACTCCACCAAGGCTGTAAAATTTTTATCTAGCTCTTCCATCAGCTGCTCGTTCTCTTCCTTATCTTTTGCTTTTTGGGCCTTGCAGATAACAAAAGAAATTAGAAAGGCCAAACATATTAGCAATGGTAGTGAACATTATTGACATTACAACAGTCTCCACCTTAAACAATTTGCTCTTAAATATGACTTCCTCCATCACTTCCTTTTTGCTCCTGTGCTTCTGCAATAAGGAGCAGTGCAAATTTAAGAACCAACAAATTTCAAGCATATAGTAGAAACAAAAGGGAATCACCCACTAGTCTAGAAGCTCTAAACAATGCAAAGTATCAATGATTCTAATCGCTTCTAACACTAACGGAACTGTGGCAAATCTGAAAGCTATGATTTCCTTAAGGCGGATCGTTGAACTGCCATTGCCAATTCAACAATAAATTTTGCAGCAAACAGTAAACGAAAGGAAACAGATCTTACTATGAAATGCCCAAGGATAGAACAATGTAAACATTATGGTCATGGCATCTACATGCAAACTCAAGGAAAATGTACCAATTTATAATAAACATAATAATAGAACAAAACATTGAGATCAAATTGATATACATGTACCCTATGTTTTCATAAGATTCAATATAATGCTTGAGGTTAGAGGAACGGGTCACATGACTCATGCACCACCTGGGATAACTACAGTTGTACTGGATCATATATGACCCAGCAAATAAATGAAGTCATCAAACAAGGTGTTGACAATGAAACATCAATTGAAAGCCACATCCCTGAGGTGGTAAAGGTAGTAGGGAAGGCTAGGCTAACACAATCAAAATTACTGAAAGCCACATAGCAGAACATATCTCACATTTTCCTCATTTTCCATTCCATCAGCATGATGCCTATTATGCGCAGCAAGTTGTTTTAACATAGTTGACTTCCCTGTACAGAAGGTAGAGAGCAAATTTTAGCTTTAGCCGAGACAAAGTCACCACGGTGCGGATACCCTTGGTGATAAATTTCCATAGTACACACAACACCAACGAAGTACAAACTGAAGAAGTTACAATACCATCAGTAGGTCCAGCACCATCAGGAAACATATCATCCTCAAAATCATCCCTTCCCTCAAATTCATCTCCTCCTCCAAGCTCAAATTCATCTTCTTCTCCATCAGATAGGTTGTACTTGCTTTTCTTACCGAGCTTCAACTGTAGATACCAGAGCAAACACACACACAGCATAATGAGCCACCCAGAACATAATGGCACGCAACAATCCTTCTTTTAGTGAGTCGAATGCAAATTTGACTCCATTAGAAGATTTCTATCTCAAACTCAAATTCTCTTCACAGAACTCAACCTAGCGACTTACCTTGTACTCACGCTGCGACCTCAAAAGAGCCTTTTGAAACTCCCCCATATCTTCATTGTCCTCCCCAATACGCTTATCCACAAACTGAGAAGCCTTCCCACTCCGCTCATACTCCTTCAACAGCGTCTTCTTCCTCTGCCACAACCAAAACAGCCCCAGTAATCAAAAAAATCCAACAGCCAAACCGACGAACTGAAATAAGTACACTAAGAATACCTTATCAATAGCGGCGGAACGTGCCAGTCCAATGCGTCTCTCTTCGCCCTTGCGTTTCTTCCCTAGGATGTCGAACTTGCGGCGCGACCAGATGCTCTCAAACGGGTTGAGCGCTTTCGTTTTCATTTTCATGGCCACAGCGCTTGGCTGGGACTTCATCTTCTTCTTGTTCTTCTTCTCGCCGGCGGAAGTCGGTCGCTCCGATTTCTTAGCCATGCCGTGTCAGCTGTTTCCGCCACCTACCTGAATCAGTGGCGGTTATTAGGGTTCAGTAGAGCGAGGGATTTGGCCAAAAAAAAAAGTAGAGCGAGGGAAAACCTAATGGGCTGACCGACCTTAACCACTCTGCCCGTTTCGTAGGAGATATAGCCAGCCCATTTAGAAAATATAGTCAGCCCATTTAGAAAAGTAGATCATGATAACCATATTTACCCATAACAAAATATTATATATCTATATATAAAGTTTATTTACCCAAAAATAATTTTGTTCAACCCTCTCTCTGTCCAGGATAAGATTTGTCCTGTGAGAGACGGACACTATTCTATCTCTATGTATGTTGTATGTTGGATAAGGTAAATCCATGGATGTCCTTCATCTTGGCCAATAGTGTAGGAGACATGTCACAGCACCAAAGTCGCAAACTTTATCATCATTATTTAATAATAGATCACAACACTAACCCCTATGGGCCACCCGTTCAAGACTTATCACAACATGTAGAGCTATCAACTGTGAAATGACTCATTTATATCTTATTATATACACTTTGGAACTTGAAAAAGTGGGTTTGGAAAGCCCTAAAATAGAAGGAAATGAAGTTATATATATATATATACTCTCCTCCAAGAGAGAGCAGAGCAGAGCACTATATGTGTACCTGCTATGTCCACGTTGCTTCCCAACACCTGGATCGAGATTCGATGGTCTCGAAATCGATTTGTTTTTCAGTGTGTGGTAATTTCATTGGTCTGTCGTGTCTAAATAGAACACCAGTCATTATTGGATGGATATTGTGTCTGATCTCACTCACCCTATTGACGGACGAATGCATGAATATAGAGTTACGTTCCAGCAACTTTTGTCACTCAGGCGAGGGAGGGGGGTCGTAGCTACAGACAAGGTCCTAAGTAATGAAACTTAATTGACAAGTTCCTATCTATCTCTCTCTATATATATATATATATGTCTGCACGAGGGAACAGTCATGGGGTGAAATGTCCATGTACGTTGGTCGGGGAATTCAAACAAGTGTAGGGGACGACAGCGACACTCTTGTCTACACTTGATATATATATATTACAGAGATTAATGGGTGAGTAAAGTAAGGAACTACGTACAAATCAATGGCAACAAAGTTCGACAAACTCTCCAGACTATTATATATATAACAAAAAAAACTCTCATTCCAATTTCAATTTATAACTTGTTTCTTACCCTTTATAGTTTATAGGAAAGTATATCAATCCTCACACTTAACAAACCGCAACTCATCCTAAATTTTCACTTGAGTCTGCTGTTTACACAATATATATATATGTCACGAATTGGTATGTTGTGCGCATGATTATCACTTGCATTCATCATTTTCAGTCAGCCAAGGAAGAGAATTTGTTGTGTGTATGGACTATGGTGTAGACGACAAATACCAATAACTTAAAATTAGAAAGATGGGACTATTGAAAAATGCATAACCACAGAAGATGCCTTTTAGAATACATGGTCTACATCTAAAGAAAGCAACAAAACAAAGCTCAGTAGCTAGAATCTGTAGAGATACACACATGCATATATATATATATATATAATCAAAAAGGTTATATATATAATTGGGTGACAACCTGTGAGTGTCTCATATCATGCATGTCATTGGGTGATACATGACAGACGAAGAAACATTATATATATATATGTCATGTGATGAGCAATCACAACACCTAACCAGAAGAAAAGAAGAAGAAGAAGAAGATCAGATATCCAAAATCTCACTTCGTAGTGGCTAAGCTAAGGTAGGGACATCTATCCAGTGAAACGGCCGGCTGGTTCAATAACAAAAGGACAGACATATAGAACGAGAACATTAGGTTGTCAGCTGGTTTTATTAACAAAAGGTTGACAAGTAGAATTGTTGAGAGATTTCTTCACAATGTATTTGATCTATTGATGATACAAATTTGAGCTTTTTAAACCAGATAGGCAACTAATCTAACGTCTAAATAACACCATTTTTAATATATATATATATATATAAAATATTCTAACCTACATATTATACAAATGAACACCCATTTATTATATCTTTAGCATATATATGTAGAAAAACAAGAGAAATCAACACATTATGAATTTCACAGTTAGTTTTCTTCTATAAATTGTATTATGTTAAAAGTTTAATCTATAATGTGTCTTGCTATATTTTAATTCAAGTATTATTTTTGTTAAAGAGTACACCTCATTGTATAATTTGTATATCTACAAATATTATGATGATGGTTCTTCAAACTATATCAAAACACTTATAAAGAAAGAAAGGGAAGTGTTAAAGTTATAAATAAGTTAAATCCCAATTTAACATACAAATTTACATCCTTAATTAATAGTGTTCATCTCATTCTCTTTGCCAAGAGAGAGAAAGGGACCATCTCACCCCAAGTTCGGATGTTTAATTTCCCGATAAGCTTTAATTTGATATTTTTTATTGTTTGAAATGGTTATGTCGTTAGATATCGATCGATATATCTGGGACTCTCAAAGGTCATCTTCAGTAATACACGTACGATCGATAGTGGAGGTCCCACAAATTTGAAGCACTCGTCCAACCACATGGGCCAGACCCATCGGTATGGGTAAGGGTTTAGTGCGCCGGGCACGTGAGATAGCGCACTACACCCGCACGTCAATGGACGACAGCAGACCACGACAAGTCCAATCCAACTTAGCATGTTTTGTTTGTCCATAGGAGGTAGTGATACACTCTTTTACATTAATAGATAAATGATACAGTAATAATAAGTTGTTTTGTTTTTGTTAATTATAATCCCTTAAAATTCATTCCATTCGCCACATGCATTCTCAATCGAAACTTTTATGAGTTCCACCATAAACAATTTTGGGTTCGATCGAAAAAATAGGGAACAAGTATTTGAACAATGATTAGCCAACAGAATGTATTAAAGAGGTTAATTGTTACATTCTTACAAATATTATGCTATTTTTGTAAAATATTTTGTAAAAAAACGATAGATAGAAACTTTAACGGAATAAAAAAATCCAGAAAACTTATCTAAACGTTAAAGATAGAATTATTCAAAAAAAAAAAATGTACACAGTCGATATTCACCCGTTAGTACTTATTCTTCCACAATAGTCAGGTTGCAAATTCCTAGAGTTAAATTGGGTCATGTGAATGTAATGAATACAAAGATAAGGATACAAATGGTTGGGAAAAAGAATTCAGGATTAAATTTGTGTATGCATAGTCTAAGATACACTTGTCCAACGTTGCCGATGAGAATGGTCGGGCTGAGGTAAATAAAGACTTCGGCCAAAAAAAAAAGAAGGTAAATAAAGCGGGTCCCACCACATATGGCATGTAATTCTTACTTTATTTTCCTGGAATTAATACCCAATCGATCATTTATATTAATTAACAAGGCAAATAGTTATTCGTAGAAAAAGTTAAATTTAGAGTCTCCATCTTCGCAGCGGTAAATGGAAGCATTAAGCAGGAGGATATTACTGGGCCACAGACCCCAGTTGGTTTGCCTTTACACATTACTTTTGTATTTTGTTTTTAAAAAGATGTAATAAATAAATAAGATCAAAGGAAAAGACAGAAACTGCAAATTCATCACGACCATCATCCCTTGCTACCAGCTGTATTGTTAATAACATAATATCTATTATTAATTTATTATCCACATAACATAGTATTTTATATTCAATTTATATACAATATATTTGAGTTAATTCTCACACAAATGAAGTTAATTGTGCTACGTAGAAAACGTATATAATTTACCTGTATTCGATAAATTTACATCGTCTTCACCATTAGTATAAATTAATAAAATAGTAAACATAGCTTATTAGCCATACGTTCCCCATCAAATAACAATATTTTTAATAGAATATATATAAAACAATATTTACGAAAAACATGCACAATCATCAAACATGAAGTATATTTAAACCCTCTTCCCTATCTATCACCACAACACCCTTCTTCTCCTTCTCTTCACCCCCTTAAATCTCCCGTCCTTTGCAATGTCTGTTGCCGGAAGCTGCCGGAGATCTCTCCACCAGAGAAACGATTCCGATGAGTTAGACGTCTTTGAAGCCGCCCGATACTTCTCTGACTACAATGACTCCGTTTCTTCCCAGACCGCCATCCCTAACCACGACAGACATTCCAACAACAGTTGCTGCAGCAGCAGCAGCAACAACAACAACAACTTCTCCACGACAGCCTACGTTACCCAGAAATCGAGTGGTCTCGAGAAACACCAACAGGCGAATGAGATCCTGAAGAAGAACCGCGGCCACCCGAGCTCCCCAGGTGGCCGTATCGCCAGCTTCCTCAACTCCCTCTTCAGCCAATCAGCTTCCAAGAAGAAGAAGTCATCTTCCGCTTCTGCCTCAAAGTCAATGAAGGATGAGTACGATGGTGATACGCTGAAGAAAAGGCGGAGGAGCAGCATCAGCCATTTCCAGAGTTCGAGCACGAGCTCAAGGACGACGACGACAACGACCGCGACAACCACGGCAAGGTCGCTGTACTCGTCTTCGAGCTCCGGGTTCAGAACTCTGCCACCGTACGTAACCACGCCTCCGGCGAACAAGTCGTTGAAGGAGTTGAAGACCTACTTTGATCAAAAACAGTTTAAATCTGTTCTTCAACCGAATGATGCCAAAGAGTGTGGCATGGATACGAAGTTCAGAGGGTTGTGCAAGAATGCATTGACGAAGGAGACAGAGTTCAGAAAGTTTGATGAGGACACTGGAGCGGAGAGTGACTCGAGCTCCGATCTGTTCGAGCTGCAAAACTACGATTTGAGGTTCGAATCTAATGAACTTCCGGTGTATGAGACTACTGACATAGACAGCATCAAGACAGGGACAATTTCGAATGCTGCTTGAATATTAAATTAATTAATTTAACGTTGTACTTGTACTCTTCTCTCTCTCCCTCCCTCTCCTCTGGACTAGAATTAGAATGTTTTGTTTTGGATGATGCATACTTCTGTAACATCTGCTGATCGGTGTTTTGAAAAAACTGTAAAATTCCATATTGCGAAGAGATGTTGTTTCAGAGATGCTGTTAGATCTTTGCATTTATTGAATAGTTCTTGTTTTGTTGTTTGTTTAAGGATCAATTAAACACGTGGTTTAGAATATACTTAAAAAGAAAAAAAAAGACATATATTTTTTACGCCCAGCATACAGGGTTTGTAATATCTTGACAATAATTATTAGCCCTGTCCAATCAAGAAAGTAATTACAAACACTAAGATCAAGGATATTCTATTTTCAGTAACAACCTTGTTCACGGTTGTACGTATAACATATCATGTTACCTTAAAATAGCTAGAACAGAATAATAATAATGGACCGGATTCAAAAACAACACGTACCCAATCATCCAATCATCAGTAAAAATTGAGAAAACTTTTTAAAATGTAAAGATTATGTCACACATTTATCTATCAATTCATTTTTTAAATTTTATAGAGTATATTCATATATTTAAAATTTAAACCTTATCTTCATTGAGATTTTTTTTTGTCGAGACTTCATTGATAATTGACATACGAGAAGGTTGGAGATAAAAGGTGCCTGAATAATAATGCCTCTAATGCAAAATTGCAAACTTTATTGATGATGATAATAAATTATAATAGTGTACGGCCCCACATTGATAATATAATTTTTTTCTACTTTTACTGTTTTCTTTGGGTAATTATTGCCATCGACCTATCGTGTTGTCGATGTTGATGTTAATCCAATTTCAGTATATTCATACGAGATCCCTAAATAACTGTTATTATGTAGATAGGAAAGGAAGGGTTCCATTCATAATCATATCATCATGATCATGAGTTCAATGGGTGCCGGTGGCCGAGTTCACTTAATACCATTTCCACACCGCGAGGGTAGCTATTTTGAGTTACCATTCAATCACTGTAGGTCGACCCGTGGTGTATTATATCTTATTTATTATATATATATATATAGGGTCGCCTTGGGGTTGAAACATTTTTCCAATTTTAATTATAAATTTTTAAAAGATTTTTAGTTTTATTTTTGTAACTTAAATGTTTTTATTATATTTAATTAAATATTATATTATACATACAATTATATGAAGCATATCATTTGACACAACATGTGCAACTCACCTGATCACTTTGACAGAAAAATGTAATGGAAGATTAACGGACAGACTAAAGTACAACATTCTCAAATATAGGATACCAAACGATAACTCAAAAATTCTTAAGCTACCATCCAACCATATGGGTTAAACGCAGAGTACTATTAAAATTATTAACCCTAAAAACATTAGAGCTTAATAATAATATGCAATATGTATAAAGTTAATTCATAGAGTATAATGAATTTTATACCTATTACATATTAACCCATAATTTTTTTTATTAAGGTAAACATGTTTTATATATTTAAAAAATTACATAAATTTTAATGGTGTACTCACGGATTGATATCTACTACATAGTACATACTATGATACGGCCCGTACCGCAGTGGTAATCATTCACTCCTACCAAAACTGACCCATAACCCGTATGTCACCATACCAGGGAGGCTTTGATAAACAAATAAAAGTTATGATATTATCGTTTTTTCTTTTTAAACTAGATTTTCAAGTCATTTATTAATGTAATATTTTCAACTAGAAAAGCGCTTACTACTCCGTTGAATAACATTATCGCGTTACTTTCTTACAATAAAAAAAATGATGGGCCCATGCCTTATAAGACAAGACAAGACGTAGTATCAGTATGGATGGGCCTGAACATTCCTTCAATGCTGTATTTCACCTAAAAAAATAATTGGAAACATCGAATTCAATAGAAAATATATATTCAAAACGAACCATATTTGGAACAGACTCGGGCTTGTCCGAAATATTGGTCACTAATTTTGACCCAACAACTAAAAAATAATCTTAAGATGTTTAAATTATGCTACATACAACCTGCTCCTAAAGTTTTTATTTTACTACTTACGTTTTGATTTTTTTTGAAAAAGTTTTTTAATATTAGAAAGAGGCAGGACGGCAGAAACCCGAACACATTCTCACTTGGGAACACAACTGTTAAATAAAGTACGGTAATCAATATTACAACATACATTCCATCTAAAACATACCACACGCACGTAATTAAGCTCTACCAAATTGTCGGCCAACAGTTCAGTATTTAGACTTCTACCGAGAGACAACATTACCCAGAATACTAAACGCATAACTAAAAACACGAACGATAATGAAAACATTAAGCATGACGACGAGCATGTCCGAGCACACGTTTATCATTCATCACTCCTGAAAGTAAGGAACCAGAAACCCTAGTCAAGAAACTATATACTATATATATAAACTGAACCATGTAATCATCAAACTATATATAAGTATCTATCTTACAATGTTACTGCTGCCCTGTGTTGACGATCCTTTTGGAGAATTTGGGATGTACCTTGCCCACTATATATTCAAATGACATGCATATATACAACTTAAACAAGTCAGCGCTCAACAAATAGATAGTAGATGTCGGAAATATCTACAGTCTCGAAAAGATACTTACGTTTTTGGCTGCCGTGCTGAAAGCTTCACGGTGTGGAATCTCAGGATTCGCCAGTTTGATTCGCTGAATCTCTTCCCTAATTATTCACAAAATGCATGGTATGGATAACATTACACAAGTATAGTAAATCATCGATCGACATTCGAAACTAGACTTACTTCATGAATCGATTGTAAGCAGATGGAAGCCTATGCTTCTTCTCTGGAGCTGAAGAATATACCCATTACTAATCAGTACTGACAGCGTATAGAGATCGATAATTGTTAAAATAATATATGTATGAATTTTATACGTTTCACAACAAAAGGTGCAGCTTTGGGAGAGAGGGGTTCGCTCGAAGTGGACGAGGAAGATGATGACGAATGCCGTTTCCTGAACTCTCCACAGAGGCCCTGCAGCATGCATCACTCCAATGATACGAAAATTTCGTAGGTTCGGAAAATAGTTTGTAATTATTAATATTTGGAATGAATATCAAGGTACCGGGAGGGTCAAGTGGTGGTCGAGGCATTGGCCCTGAAGCGGAGGACGTGTGCTTAGAAATGACAGGTTGCTGCAGTGTCCGCATTTCACCGTCACGGTGTCCACCAATCTCTTGCATGGAAGTCCGACCTGTGTTTATCATCCGTTGCTATTCAGTTCCTAAGAAAAGGATGATACTGATAAATGAAATATGAAGATGAAGAAGTAGACAAAACTTACAGCCAGAACGGTGTTGCAGAAGTTGCACCGAACGTAGCAGAGGTGGTCGGAGGGCGGAACAGTCAAGTCCATGGAGGTTTTCTCTTCAATATTCATCACAACACCCTGTATAAGAAGAAGAAGAAGAAGCTAAGGAAATGGGCTTAGTTAGCTGTAGGGTTTGGAAGGGAGAGATATAGGGTAGCAATGTATATTGAGTGTAGCTAGGGTTTATGATGTTGATCAAAGGAAGGAGATCGAAAGAGAGAGAGAGGGAGGAAACACAGAAAAGGAAAGTTTTAGACTACTCGGCGTGTTCACATAGTACATTTCTATTTCCTGCAATATGTATGGCAGCTAGCTAGCTAGCTACTAGATTTACCTGGATTGCATTGGAGACTTAGCCATTGATATTACTTGTATTACCAACACTTTAATAAACCGCTTACCATTATTCCAATCGTACTCTTAATATATTACGCCCAGAAACATGATCTATACGTAGTTTGACTACATTACATTCTTAATAGAAAAGAAGCTGGGGCTTGCTAGGGCTCAAGTTATAAGGAGTATGAGGGAAAAGACATATGGAGTATCATGTCGAGGGATTCCGGATTTGTGGGTGCTATGCTAAATATGGCAACCTGAAAATCGACAGCTCCTGAATTCACATGATCCTGTTTCTCTACTGAATCTGATGTGACTAATCTCTTCTTCTCTCTATCCATGACTTTATTCCAAATATGGCAACCGACCTACTCTCACACCTCTTCTTCTTCACCTTCCTATTTGTGTGTAACAACACTTCTTATCTCTCCTCTTCATGCCGTGCCTTTTGTTCTGTGGGAGTATTCCCTAGGTTTTACACCACTCTCTGGTCAACACAGTAGTCTAATCCTCCTTAAGAAATGGTTACTGCATATATAGTAGGATACTTACACAGAGTGAACCCTTCACGAGGGAGATAGCAAAGCCTTCTCCAAGTGCCATGCTTGTTGTATGCCATGACTATGAGTCGGGTCGTGCTCAAGCTAAGTAGAGGAACACTGAAAACTTATAAGCATACATTTAAAGCAAAATAAACCCTAATTAAAGAACCTTCCATTTATTTCCCCCCAAAAAAAGAATCTACAACTTCTGAAGAGGAATTTGGGGGCGTTGGATCATTCACTGATTCAGCTACTATCATTGAAACTGCTATCACCTTTCTTGGCCATCTCCATCAGGAAATTCTGATTAGACCTCTCTCTCTCTCTCTCTCTCTCTCTCTCTCTCTCTCTCTCTCTCTCTCTCTCTCTCTCTCAACGCCATAGTATATTATTGTATGTGAAAGGGAACACTTGATCTAAGTTGACGACTATCGAAATTGTTATGCGCTTTAGACTTTATTCATTCTCATTGAATTGATGTGACATATGAAAAGATTGATCTTGATATGAAGAAAAAAAAAGGTTTTATTACAACTTTGCATGCGTGGTAGCTACAATATATATATATATTGTACGGTAACTACTCAATTCACAACTACTGTAATATTATGTTATTGAAATTCAGTCATCGTTATCATCAATGAACACAAATGTGTAGTGCCTTATGAAGCACGGCATCGCTAGAAAACAAAGTCGTCGGAACAGAGAGTCTCGTAAAATCTTCAGGTGGAACCTTCAATTCAAATGCATTGGTATTGTACAGCAGCAGAACCGACCTGACATAGAGTGCTGTCTAGGAGTGGGGCTCTGAATTATTACTTAGAACTCATATATATAGGCCTAAGATCCTTTAAATTTACATTGTACTATGGTTTCTTGGTTTGTTGTTGTTCCATTACTTTGTTTTTGTTTGGCTTCTTGCTGGTTCACGCCTGCACTTTGAATCATTATACATATTGTGAGTTTGTGTCAATTTACACATTGGGAGTGCTTCAACCATTCAATGCTTACCAATCCGAAATTACGATAGTAATTATTTTGGACCGAAAGTGGATATGATTGAATTTCAATTTCCATGTAGGACAGACAGTATATACTTGATTACCCATCATATAGATAATTTGTTATGTTATGTTAACTACAATCGTTATAAAAGTTTCTTATTCAATGCTTCTCGAGTTCTGGCAATTTCTTCTTAAGTAGAGAAAGGAGGCATCATGACAATGGTAGGTAGAAGAATCCTCTACCAAGATCCACCAAAAAACCCTATCTAGGAAAGTAAATTAAAGAACAGGGAATAACACGTACACTAAAAGGTTGATGGCTGCGAGAATAAAAACAATTTTCAGTTATAACTTTTGTATCAAGTAACTACAGCACACGGCCAGACCTTTCCCTTTTCAAATGCAGTCCATATTGTCAATTTTGGGTCCAAGTATGGTTAGACTAGGAATGGCGGGCTCAGCCCACAAGACAGCGAAAATCCACTCTTCTTTCCTCCTCTTGGTCGCTTTGATTTCGCACGTTTCTTTCAAGCAGCAGCTGACAGAGACACGACGACCACGGAGGGTGTGGGTTGGTCTGATTAGCTCACTACCCAATCACTAGTTTCAGAGGAGGACAGGAAATATAGGAGATAAACCAAGATCAGTATCGCGATCTTGGTGTCGGCACGTTGACAGTTGGGAGGGAAGGTGGAATTGGACCCCTAAAGATGCCGACCATAACCCAGAAGTTCTCAATGCAAGAAGCATCCCAACACAGCTCCAAGAATGATTGCTGGATAGTCGTCGATGGCAAGGTGATCTGCTTTTGTCTGTCTCTCCCCTTTCTTGTTCTTAATCATGTTTTGTTATTAATGATGGAATTTTTCAATATTTTTTGCGTTGAATACTGTATTCTGGAGCTGGATTTTTCTTTTGCAATGCCTTGTTTGGTCTTGATTCTGCGTGTCTCTCCACTTTCTTGTTCTTGATCATATTTTATTGTTAAAAATGGATTTTTTCCCATCTAATTTTCTTTGAATACTGCATCTGGGAGCTGTGTTCTTCTTCTTCTTTTTTGGGATTTCTTGCTATAGATCTGCTTTCCAAATCTGATGCTTCTATTGATTTCTACAATTGTTGAGATGCTCTATTGCTGTGTCAATCCACCTGATTGCTCTCTCAACTCATCAGTTAAGCTTTCTATACCTCAATATCTAACAAGACATGTTCTCAAAATCATAGGTGTACGATGTTTCATCGTACTTGGAGGATCATCCAGGTGGAGACGATGTTGTCCTCGAAGTAACGGGTAACTTTTTCCTGTCTACTTCGTAACTAACAATCCAATAATATTGAATTGCTTCAGAGTTTGATTCAACTCCATCGTTTGGTGTTATTCTTTCTGTTACTAATCCGTAGGAAAAGATGCAACGGACGAGTTTGAAGATGCAGGCCACAGCAATGAAGCCCGAGAGCTTCTAGAAACCTTCTGCATCGGTGAGCTCGACACATCTCCTGTTGACATCATCCCCGAGCTGGAGATTCACTCCACAAAAGCATCAGCTGAAGAATACGGTCGGAAATTTGTGGATTTGAGTAAACAGTATTGGCCTGTCCCTGTTGCTGTTCTTGGTGTTGCTGTCGTGGTCGGTTTCTTGGTTCTGCGCAAGAAATGAAGAGAAGAGAAGAGAAGAGAAGAGAAGAGAAGCCTTGATTTGTTGCTTCTCTGTCTTAAAGATTCAAGGCAAAATCATTTTTTAGAACGATTGATATACTCGCGTGGAGAATTATCTTAGATTTATTGTGAGATAGCAATTTTTAGCACAATATATCATGATTGAAGAACAAATTGATTCATAATTTCTTGAGCTCTTTTTTCTTGGCCAAATCGACTTTTCCTTTCTTATTAAATTTTACAATTTCCCAGTTTATAGCATTCCCATTTCTCAGTCGACTGAGATATACTGAAAATCAATGAACAACCGTCACTGTTTGCACCCTATATACTAATTTGTTGGCCATATTATATACACCCTATACTATCTAAATTCAGTATTCTTGGAAATAGAAAGTATCCCGAATCATGTTAAACAGGAGATGAGATCCAATATTCACCACCCAAAAAACTAAACTAAAATAAAAGAGTCATTGAAGTCACTATCATTTTAGCAAACTTGGTACACATGACATCAACCTTAGACCCACTAGGAAAATTGTGAACTTTCAAGCTTTGAGGCAGAAACCTTATCCAAAAACCAAACCAACTTCCCTTTCAGTGGCTGGACCATCTTAGCAGGTAATTGCAAGCACTCGGGTCCCACACCTTCAATAACCGAGTGTAAAGCGTGGGCTTTGGCTTCACCTGTGACAACTATAGTGACGTTTGAAGCAGAGTTGATGACCGGTAATATAAATGTGATTCTTTCGGGTGGGGGCTTTGGTGAATCTGTCATGAAAGTTACCCATTCATCTTTGAGGTTCAGTGCTGAATGGTTTGGGAATAGAGACGCCACGTGGCCATCAGATCCCATCCCGAGAAGGATCAAGTCGAATTTGGGACAGTCGTTTATCTCTGATACGTTAATTACCCGTGTTCTAACAAGTTGTCTGATCATGAACTCGTAGTCATTTGCAGCTTCCTCTGCAGACACTTCATCGTTGATGGAATGAATATGGCTCGGAATAACGGGAACCTGCAACCACAGTCAAAATCTGATATTTAAACAGTACAAAGAATCAGTTTTTCTGAAATTTTATATACAGATTAGGCACGTCCAGACTAGTTTGGAAGATAATGAAGAATGATTGCAATAGGAACAGAAGACATTAGCACAAAGGGACAATTCGATATCAGGGAAAAGATTGAAGCCACTTCTTTTGTGATGTAATGGAAAGGGAATTGACGCTACAATCCAAATTTCATCTCATTCCTTATCATTATACTGTTTCAAACAGCATAAGAACTTAATACCATGCAACTCAAGAGGATCTCAGCTCAGCATGCACGATAATTCATTCCATGTATATACGGGTAAAAGGATCAATCTTTGTTTGTTGCGCGAGGATAAAGTAGAACTCCAAACCTTGGACAGGAAGCCATCTTTTGCTAACTTAAAGTTGCTATCGGAATGGGTTTTCGACAGCACCCTCTCATCTGCCCAGAAAATGTACCATTTTGCCCAGTCCACAGTCTTGTTATAAGGAGCTTCAACAAGCTTGCTGCATATCATATCGATGTTTCATAAGTTTTCAGTAAAATCAGAAAAGCAAATTATTACTAAAAATTGGATGTTTACCCCATTAAACCAATGAGCGAACCTCCTGATATGGCAATGGAGAAAACGCCGTGTTCCTTCACTGAAGCTTCTGATAGTTCAGCAACGTAATCTGCCAAATCCGTTCTAAGCTCATCCAAAGTTTCATGAACCCTCAGTTCCTTTCTATCAATATGAACTTCTCCAGAAAGAGACATTTGAATCGAAAGCTTAATGTCTATAAAGCACCGGCTAAAGAACAGCAAACAGACCTGGGATCAAGATTAAAGAATCATAACTGAATAATCGATATATAACAAGAACGATAGATTGCTAAATCGCAAAAGAAGAAAAGAAAAAGAAACTGATGCATCAACCAACCACTTATTCGGCATTAAGTGACACTGAAAAATCTATCATCTTTTCAGTTAATAATTAGCTAAATAAGTAGATAATTAGACCACTGAACTTCCAAACCATTTGGCTGGTGGTTAGGAAACAAGACTATATCATAAAATGACAGATGAGACAATGAAACCAAGACATTTTATTTTCGACATTGCCATACAAATTTAAGATTAAGGAAGCAACATTAATTGTAAAAGGGACAATGTAGCTAGACATATGATTTTTTCGATCTCGCATGCAACACCGAGATCCATTCGAAGGCATTAAAACGGTGACGACAAATTATCAGGATAATACAGAAAAGTCAATTATTTGCCCTATCGTCATCTTTTCATGATAATAAAGCTGCGATTTTGAAGACCAGGGTCACAAAATTTCACTGTACTGATGAATCACGGCACAGAAATGGTAAGAGAAAGATTTTTACTACATTTTGCAAAGTACCCACATCAGGAAAAACAGCCCTGACAGCATTTTTATTGCGGCATTCACCGAAGCGACGTAGAATCACAAGGATCAAGAAATTATCGCATGCAGCACGGTCGTGATGTAAACTGCAGTTACGGATTCAAATAAAGAGAGAAATGCTTACAACGAAGAAGAAGATGATGATGTGTAGTTGAAGCAACCGATGGTTTTGGACCTTTGGTATCTGAAGTCTCTCTGTCGGGATAGAATACAAATTCTAAAAACTCAAGTTGGATATACTACAGATGAAAACTGGGATGAATTTTTAACCTTCTGATAAGCCTCCACGTGAAGACAATGACAGTGGGCCGTAGCCAATATTTTTGTAATTATTATTATTATTCTTGATCATTATAATGATTTATAATCATTTGGCTATAATAGGTATACTAATATAAGCCATTCACATTTCACAAGCGAACAAATAATACAAGTATTTACCAAATTGTGAAAAACCGAAAATGAAAGTATGAAAGAAAATATAATATGATTAATTTAATTGTTAATAGTATAGGTCATATTTATTTAAAATGTAATATTATTAATACATATGCAGTCTTTTTTACTTTAAAACTGACATGGGTAGTGTTGAAAGACGCATCTAATATAAAAAGAAAGATGAATCATTGGAGTTGGATTGCTTCCCGATAATAAGGAAGAAGGGCCGACCTAATGACACTTAAACAGCTTCACTTATAATAAGTGGAATCCACTTTTTAAATAGTGACTAATTAAAGAAGATTATCCTTGATTTGATTAGTAATATCATAATCTCCACGAAAAGCTTTCAGTGACACGTTAATCCATCCACTTTCTCATTCAATCAACACGAAACATTATTTTATACGGAAAAATATTAATTATTTAAAATTACAAAGTGATTAGTTAAGAAATAAGTATCGATATCTCTACTTAAAGTGTGACACTGAAATTCTGGCATATTGGTTAGGAATAGATGATTTGAAAAAATAAAAAATGTATTACTTAAATTTAACATGAATTTTTACTTTTTTAGTCTAAGTGAATTCAATCAAACTGAACAATACTACCGAAAATAACCACTCAGGTTTAGGTGTTACAAATCGTACTATATCTGTTCACTACAAGCCTTGAGAATATCACACATATAGATTGTGACATCGTTCTCATTAACAAAAGGTTTGAAACTTTACAATCAGATATATTAGCTTCTGGGCTATATCATATGGCCATACAGACGGGGACATTGTCCTATCTAGTTGCAGTTGGGTCAGGCGTGGTTCGGTTTTCATTCAAACCGGTTCAGAGTCAAACTAACTAGAAATTTAATGATGGTTCAGATTGAACCCAAGTATGAACTGAAGTAAACTGAACATTTGCATTATTGGCACATAATGGAACATTTTAACAGTAGAGATGATGTCAATAGCTTATGATATAGATATACATAAGGAAAAGGAAACATTATGTTTTAGTGCATCTTAACAGGATCTCATTACTTCATTAGTATTATAGAATCAAACAAAGAGCCAAGATCACACAAGACCGATCCAATTATGTTCCCACAAATTCCACTTACACATCCTTTCAACAACAAAAAAGATGAAACCATCAAACTGCATACCCATATTAATAGCTTCTGCTTTCAGGCAAATACAACTCCACTCACTTGCCGCCGGGACCACCGAAAAGGTAGTCCAATGACGATCCCCCACCTGGTGCCGAGTGAACCTTGGTTGAAGGTCGATCCTGCATTCAAAAGAGCACAAACATATGCTCTTGAAATCAAGCTTTGGAGAAGAAAATGAAAAATGATAACCAAAGCAATAAAAGAAGTTGGAGATCATACCGTGATGAAGTTGCCAGTGTTTTGGCCATCCGCCCTCATATAGTTGTTAGTGGAGGTGCTGTGAATACCAGCAGGAATCTGTTTGGTAATGTCTGCAGGTTGAGCCGCTGGTTGAGCCACTGGCCTGGGAGTTGGCACATGAACAGGTTCTGCTGGAATTGGCTCAGGATTGGTAGGAGCTGGAGCTGCTTTGGGAGCTTCCCCACTCCCAAAGAGATATCCCAATGAACTCTGACCTCCTCCACAGCTTACTCCACGACCCATTCTCACAGCTTACTGGAATAATATGACATGAATGAATGTGCAAATAACAGAGGAATGATTAGTATATAGTCCTATAGCAGTAGGAAGTAGAAGACAAGACAGAACTGATCTAAACACATGCTAAAAAGGAAGTACCAGATCCTCAAGAAAAATGAGATCCGAAAATGGAAGGACAAAGAGTAACATAAGAATTCTGTGTCAACTTATCAAGCAATAGATCTACGTCACCATCCCTATCAACAGCACTATAATGTGTTGATTTTAGAGTTGTGACTTTATTTCGTATCAAGCATTACATCGACGTCCATCCCTATCAACAGAACTATGATGTGTTGGTTTTAGAGTTGTGGCTTAATTTCGTACCAAATAATAGATTTACGTCCATTCCTATCAACAGAACTATGATGTGTTGGTTTTAGAGTTGTGACTTAATTTCGTTGATTCTATTTAAGGCCAAAATGTTAGTGATAGTTCACAGCTACATGATTAGAGGCATCAGTCTACATTTAAGAAAATAATGAGTCACGAAAGAGGTCATAATCATGATGTCAAAGGCATTACTTCATTATTAGTATAAGTTGAGTAATAAAAAGAGGTATCATGTAAGAAGATATGAACTTTCTTCACTTATGCATATGTCAAATCAGGATTAGTTGGTTAACCCCACTGAGAAACTCTCAAGAACTGACTGCAAGAAGCTTATGCACAGATGCTGATGAAATATATAAATCAAACTTCCGAATGAAGTACCAATATCAGAGCATAATCATTTAGCGTAATAAAGCATCTGTGAGGTACACTTAACTACCATGGAGCAAATAAAAAAAGGATCTTAACGAACACGCAACTGATGTTTCCATGTATCAAAATCTGTTAAATTCATCATGGGGGTCGAGCCAAACCCAAAGGGCAACCACATTATACAACTTGAGTTTCATTCTAAAACCAATTTGTGATAGGAGGAGTTAGCCAATTTGTATATATGGTGCTTATTTATTATAAAGGCCACCGATGTGGGATTCGACTTTGCAGTGACTTCAACAAAATCAATGTACCTATGATCATAAACTCAAGATGATGAACATCAACTCTCCTAAGACCTAATTATTTAAAAAAAAAAAAAAAAAAACTCCTAAGACCTAACCATTAAAAATCATATCAGTCATTAGTACGGAAAATAGAATTTTAAGCAATTATCCACATTGAGGCATCGGAAATTGATTTACATTTCCTCCGTGAAATATCAATTTACTTACTAAACTACGAAAACAAAATCTCAGAAATGTCAGTATCAGGTGTCCAAAGCAGATCCAGCGCTTAGAATCAAAATGGATGTCGCTAGCCAAATCTTTGTAACTTGAATCGCTCAAAATAAAAATACATCGAAAATTACAAGCGAAACATCAAATCAGACACATCAACGAGATCAAAGGAGAATCTACATTTCGGAACGCTGAAAACACGAAGATCTAATGCGGCGAGATAAATTGGATACGATACCTGCGGTGTCTTCGGATTAGATCTGGAGCAACCGAGATCTGAATGGAGTAGAAATTACGCAGAGCGGGGAGATACAGCGAGCATTACATACAATATTTATAACGGGGGTAGAATTTGCTTCTTCCAGAGATATGTTTTGTCCTTTAGTGTAGCTAATTAGTCGGCTATTGGTCAATTCGGGAACATGGGACTGGTGTTGGCCATTATTTCCCTGGAAAATAAATTACTCTAAAAACGGTGCACACTGACGGAATTGATTCTGGTATACAAATACACCCAAAACTTTAAATGGTTACATTTTGTTACCCTTAACTATTTTGAAGGGGTTAAACACACACCCAAGTTAAAAGAAAGAGTATGCACCTTATGCTCATATATAAATAAACTATTCTACTTGATTAAGTTAGATAACAACATATATGGGAATTGATATTTTTAAACTTTAAAATCAATTAAATAATTATTATTTTAATATAAACCGATGTTATCAGAATCGGATAGGTTCTCGAACTGACGAGGGGTCGGTTCACAATTTGTCTGATTCAACCCGACCAGACCTGGTTCAATGTGCGTTCATTTTTTATAAGTAAACAAAAAATTAAAAATACAAACAGATAACATATGAAGAAGACGAAGAAGCAGATGGAGGAAGACGAATAAGCAGATAGAGGCTACCTTTCGCCGCCCTCGCCCGCCACCTCCAGCATGCCTCCCACCTCCTCCAGCATGCCCCACCTCACTCTGTCTCCTCCAACTCCCCTCATCCCCCTTTTAGTCCGCATGTCCCCTCTCCTCCTCCCCGCTCCCATCCTGCCCACCTCCCTCCCCAACCCACACTCCTCCCCTCATCTCCTTCAGCCCCTCCTTATCCCCTTTCAGTCCGCCCGTCACCTCTCCTCCTCCCCGACCCCCTCTCGTCGCCCTCCCGCCCACCCCTCCTCTTCCCCATTTCAGTCTGCCCACTCCATTCTCCTCTTCAACTTTGAAGACAAACCTTAAATTGGTCGGACCAGCTGAAGAGATTCGGTTGGACCAGATGTAGTGAACAAATAAATCGGTTTAAGCTGAAAAGCAGTTGAAAAAAAAAAGTGAACAGAAAACCGATCGATTTTAAAAAAAGGTTGTTTTTGCAAAAATGACTGGTTCACACCGATTCAAACATTGTTGCTATACAAGTCGGTGTTTTAGTTGAACCAAATTAGACAGAGATTCGATCTGGTTCTGGTAACACTGATATAAACACTATCTTATAGTCCTTTAGAATCTCCCTTTACATCTAAACCAAATAATATATATATAAGTAATATTTGTCTTTCATAATAGAGTATATACGTATGGCTATACTAATTAATAAGTATAATATATAATTTAAATTACCCTAAAATGTTATCTAAATAAATATATTTTTACTCAATTAAAGTAGATAATGATTACAAGTGGTCCAATTGATGATTATAAATTATAAATTTAATATTTGAGTTATTGGGTCAATTGTTTTAACATTTTATTATGTCAAACAATCGATAATTTCGGTAGAGGTTTAGGATTAAACTACTGAAACATGAAAGTTGAGGACTTCCAAAACTTGCCCGAAATCCAATCGAGCAGGGACCTGCGAAATGACAGGACATTCTCGTTCATTGATTTATTTATTCATGGTTCTTTGGGACTCTTCAGTCTTCCCTGCCCTCGACGTCTGCAACGATCTCTTTTAAATGATATATATACAACGGACCAATTACTTCTCTGGGTCTGCTTCGAATGCATCTTCATTCTGGTAGAGCATCACTCATGATGAATGTCTTCTGCAACTGCGATTGATCCTACCAACAGGTACACAATGGCTTCTTCTTCGATCTGCTTTGGCTTATTTGTTCATTGTTAAGCTGATATCAGTTGATTTATCCCAAATAATTCATAGGATTTTTTAGTTTGAGCTGCAATTTCTAAGCTAGGGATTGAACTCGTTTTCGTTTCATATCTCAAGTCAGATAAAGATTCAATTTTTAACTAGATTCCTAAGTGTGTTTATAGAAATTTCCCCAAATTATAGATTTTTTTGTAGCTGCAGCTGTTTCCCTTTGTTTGTGCCTCTGTTTAGCTGTAAATGATTAATTTGTATGTTTGGAAATCTAATGTAAGTAGTGATTTTCTCGAGAAAATTGTGAACTTGTGCTTAATTGAAGATGCTTATTGTATTTTTTTGGCCATCCCACACGAAGTAGTCTACTTCCTGCCAAAAATAATTGTATTTTTTGCCTACAAAATTTCTTTTGCTATTTGTGCCTGAGAGTAATTATGTTAAAAGCCCTCCAAGATTGTTACTGGCGGGATTTGAATAAAAAGAGTGACTTTGTTGAACATACGAGACACGGCAATGTTTAGGTTACTATCTTAAGATAAATCGATGGCATGTGAAAGTTTCTTTCAATTCGTTGCATAATAACGGTTTGAATTTTACAATATGCTGATGGTTTTGTCATAGATTAGTTAAGACACCTACATTTTACTGCACTAGCGATCGAATTTAAAGCACTTCTGTTCCTCAACGTGAAGATTTTAGTTCTGTCAGATAAATAAGTTTGAGCAACCTTATGATTGGACCCTTTTTCTTTAGGTGAGTGATTCAGATGGCATATTGATATTCATTAACAGAAATTAAGCTACTATGGAAGAATCAAGGTGGATGAATCAAGCTTCCAATTTTGTTGGCACTGCCTTGAGTGGAAGAGCTGCCCGAGAAGAGAATGGAATCAGGGCTCCATCTTTAACAGGTTTAAAAAAGAGAGGACATGGAAGTCGTTCTTGGATAAAAATTGATCAAGATGGTAACTCGGATATTTTGGAGCTAGATAAAGCTAGCATAATGAGGCATTGCTCATTGCCAGCAAGAGATCTGAGGCTTTTGGATCCTTTATTCATTTATCCTTCAACAATACTGGGTCGAGAAAAGGCTATTGTGGTAAGCCTTGAGCAGATTCGGTGTATAATCACAGCTGATGAGGTTATTTTGATGAATTCTCTTGATCGGTGTGTTGTTCAGTACGAGTCTGAACTGTGCAAACGTCTTCAGACAAATAGAGATCAGAATGGTAAGCGGTAAAATAAAAACTCAGCAGTTGTTCCTCACAAGATCTCTTTCTTAGAAAAAACAATCTATATGTTGCTGCTTTGGATAATAATTGTAAACAAAATAATTCATTGTAGAGGGTTAATTATGTTTGTTTTTGCTGTGGTTAATGCTGTGATAATTGCTCACTGTGCGCTGTTTATTTCATTAGATGACCTCCCGTTCGAATTTAGGGCACTGGAGTTGGCTTTGGAACTGATATGCATGTCTCTTGATGCTCAGGTGAGCAATATCTTTTTGAAATTATTGATAATGAGAAATAAGTGAAGTTGTCAATATCTTTTACTTGCGTTTATGGACACTAAAGATTTTTTGTGTGTCCATGACATTTCTGTGTATCTATCTCCTTTTGTAAATCTTGCACCTTCTTGGTGCCTATTAATGATGTATTAAAAATCCAAACGCATTGTGGGTACCCTAGAATCATCCCACCATTTATCCAACAAAGAATTTACCAGAAAACCGATTAAGTCATGTTGTCAAGGATATGCTGAATTTTCATTTATTATGATGAAATGAAACATTTTAAAAATTAACTGAGTGGATATGAATACAGGTAAATCTTTTTGTGTTTGATAGGTGAAAGAACTTGAGATGGATATTTACCCAGTTCTTGATGAGCTAGCTACATCTATAAGTACTCTCAATCTTGAACGTGTCCGAAAATTGAAGGGTCACCTTCTTGCAATGACTCAGCGTGTTCAGAAGGTAAAATTTTTAACAAAAAATAATGGCAAAAATAGAAAAAGGAAGCTGTTGTTTTCCCCTGTGTTTTTAATGAGATACAAATGCCCTCTGTAAGTTCAGTGAGAATAGAACCTGCACATACAAAGCAGGAAAATGGATCTTTTGAAGATAGGGAAAAAAAAGGGTTCAAATTGGCCAAATTTATGAAGGTAAGACCAAAGGTGCTTCCCTCCCTAAGTTTTTAGGGTTTAAGAAGAAAAAACTGCCCTTTACAAGCTCAATGGGAATAGAACTTGCACATGCGAAGAACAAAAAATGGATCTTTTTGAAAAGCAAGCACAAAAATATCACAAACTGGTCATTTCCTTTTTCCATTTATCTTGAAATTTTAGGTTCGAGATGAAATTGAGCAACTCATGGATGATGATGGAGACATGGCTGAGATGTATCTAACAGAGAAGAAACAGAGACTAGATTTATACTCAAACGATCAATATGGCCAGACAGATATTACAGACGAAACCAAAGCTGTTTCAAGATCTGCCCCAATATCACCAGTTGGATCAGCCAGTGGAATCCCTAAATTGCATAGAGCTTTCAGCAGTTTTGTCAGTTCAAATAGACATGGGAGTATGCTGAGTTCATCAAGTGGAGGTGAAAACATTGATCAGCTTGAAATGTTACTCGAAGCATACTTTGTTGTTATTGACAACACCCTCAGCAAATTATCATCGGTTAGTCCCGTAATTTGTGCTGAATTTTGACATTTTTTTACTAGTTTTTTTTTCTTATATTTTTTCTTGCTGAAACTTGAACAATGATGCTGAAAGTCTTAACATTTTCATTGCAGCTCAAAGAATACATTGATGACACCGAAGATTTGATAAATATCAAACTGGTAATTGGAGAGAATTTTACAAGAATCTGTTTTTCTATTCCATTCCATGATTAAATTTAACAGTCTGTGTCTGTGCCTACAAAAAACAGGGAAATGTGCAGAATCAGTTAATACAGTTTGAGTTGCTCCTGACAGCTGCAACATTTGTGGTGACAATCTTTGCTGTAGTGACCGGAATCTTCGGGATGAACTTTGCAGCCTCAATTTTTGATTATCCGTCAGCTTTCAATTGGGTTCTTGTCATTACTGGTGTTTTCTGTTCTGCATTGTATTTCTCTTTTATGCTCTATTTTAGGCATAAGAGACTCTTCCCTTCGTAGATAGATTGATTATTGAGTATCACAGACTAATGAATCAAATCTCCTCTGATCTGCAATTGCACATAAATTTGATTCTTGTACTTTTGAGTATTCGAGCTTCAATCTGTTTTTGTAATACTTGATGAAGACGGAGAGCTAGTTTTTGAAGAGAAATTCCGTCGGTAAAAATATTAATTTTCTTGATGGAATTTGGATTATCCTATATCAAACAACAGTATTGAAAATTGTAAAATCAGTTGCAATCCAATAAAATTTAATTTTAATATATAAAATAGTTTAATTATAATTTTGTAACAAAAAAAAATATTTTTAATTTTTTAAACATATTCGGTTAAGTTTAATGAAAAATTGAACGAAATAAAAAAAAAACTCAAAAGTTATACAATTGTTTTTTAATAATTAATTTACATTCAAATATTAGAGGGCAAAGCAATTTATCCCACTAATCTTTATCTTTTATCTTCTGCCTAAGCTCCATTTCCGACACAAACTAGTGCAAATTGAATATGGCCATTAATAACTTCCCAGAGGTACTTTTTCAAAAATCTAATCTTTCTCCATTCACAAACCCACCCAACCCTCCCTCATCTTTGCATGAAATAATATACCACCCAAATATTATTTAGAATCGGCATCAAATTCGTTTCGGACCAATTCGGGCGGTTCAAGGCCTCCGAATTACCTTAGACCAGTTTGGATAGCATTCAACCATTCAAACTGGACTGAACCAGACTCATCAACCTCTATCAACCGATCCAAATTGAATTGGTCTGATCCAACTTTTTAGATCAGATCGAACTAGATCGACTCACTTAGACCAGTCCAACATTGTCATCTTCTTCTTCGGGAGGAATTGTGCGGCTGGTAACCGCAACCGCCAAGGGGTGGCCAACCGTGAAGGCTGGCCACGGGGGTGGATCGGCCACCAATGGATGACCTCACCCCAGTCGCTCATGCGACTGGAGACGCAACTACAAAGGATGCGACCAGTCGTAGGCCACAACCACGAAGGTTGTGGCCCCGCCTGAGCGCGGTCGTAGCCACAGTGGTTGCGGCCTCTCGATCTGGGTCGCAGCCAGAAAACCCTCGACCAGCAGAGGCCGAACTGCAGCCCAGTGGCTGCGGCCAGCAAAGGACGAACCGCAGTCACTGAGGTTGCGGCTAGCAAAAGCCGAGCCACAGCTACCATGGTTGTGGCCAGCAGGGGCTGAGCTGCGGCCACGAAGGCCGCAACCACCCCTGATTCGGCCTCTTGATGGTTGTTCTTTGCGGTTGAGATTTTGTCGCGGTCATGATGGCACTGTGGGTATTTTTCTCTTGAAACTCGACAATTTGGAAACCAACCTATTATGACTTTGATATCAACGTTGAAATGTATGAAACATGCAATCGATTAGGGCACAATATAACACATATTTAACCAACCTAATTAGCGACTCAGGTTTGGATCACAATTTATCAGACGGGAGAACACGCCATGATTTAACGAGTAATGAACTATAATAGCAGTACTACTAACCTCTACCTAAAACGATCTGATTGTGTTTTGTCTGATTGTGTTTTGTCTACATTTTCAGGTTTTAACGACTTATATGAATTTATAGTCAATTATCCTAAAACCACAAAAATTTAAGGTTGTGGTCCACTAAAGTTGCATCATAAGCGTTCGATTTAATTGCCTTTAATTCAGGGGATCACACCAAAGCAAATGCGGACATAAAGACTGCTGAAGAAGTTCCATTTTTCTGCATAATCAGTAACTTTCTCAGTTTCTTGAACATGTTATTCATCTGAATGATCAAAATCTCAAATCTGCTTTGTTTACTGCCCTTCCAAAATTTGCTATGTACTGTACCCAGGAGATGAATCATTAGAGGGGAAGATTCTTCGGTTGAAGCAACAATATACTCTATGCTCAGATTCTCTTCAAGATATCATTGCAAGATTTGAGAAACGGTTGGGTGATTTTGTGGATTGAGAAAAGTTGCCTGAGAAAGTTGCTGTTCAGATGAATGATACTCATCCGACGCTTTGCATACCCGAATTTGTACGGATTCTTGTGGACGTGAAGAATTTGAATTGGGAGCAAGCTTGGAAAATCACCAAGTGGTACAACTCTTTCATATCGTAATATATATATATTATTGTATTTATAAGATTGAGCAGTCTTACTATGTGGGTTCATGATTATGGAACCTTTGTTAGGACTGTTGCATACAACAAATCACACGGTTCTACCCGAGGCTCTGGAGAAATGGAGTCTTGATCTCATTCAAAAGTTGCTTCCTCGACATGTCGAGATCATCAATTTGATCGATGAAGAGTACAATTAGAGAACCCAAAGTAATTTAGCTCGTAAAGTTTTGAACTTTGGATCTGATTATGCATTTCTGTTGTGATAATGAAATTACCCAGCTTACCCACACCATAATCACGGAGTATGGAGTGGATGATCTTAACTTGTTGCAAGAAAAGCTGAAAGAAATGAGAATATTGGATAATGTTGAGTTGCCGATTCTGTTCAGGAGCTGATCAAAGAACCCAAAGAGGATCTTGCAGAAGAAGTTGAAGTTGTTACTGCCAGTGAAGAAGCTAAGACCACAGATGAAGAAGATCAAACTAGAGAAGAGGCTGCCGAGGAAGAAGAGAAGGGGATCTTTAAACCCGACCTTAAACTGCCAAAGATGGTTCGAATGGCTAATCTATGCATTACTGGTGGCCATGCAGTTAATGGGGTTGCAGAAATCCACAGTGAAATAGTAAAACAGGAATTGTTCAATGATTTCTACAAGGTTCATTCAAAAACTCATCTTTCTTATGAAATTTGATTTACAAAATGTAAATTGTTGAGTTTTTTACTAAATATTTGAATGATGTAATAACAGCTGTGGCCTGAGAAGTTCCAAAACAAAACAAATGGAGTGACACCGATGAGATGGATAAAGTTCTGCAACCCGAATCTCAGTAATATCATAACCAAGTGGATCGGGACAGATGATTGGGTAACTAACACAGAGAAATTGAGTATACTTCAAAAGGTACGAACTCAGTTTTATAAGAAAATGGCATTGCTTAGTTTTAGTTTGTATTCTTACAGTTTGCAGATAACAATGATGTCCATTCGGAATGGAGAGAAGCTAAAAGAATGAACAAGATTAAAGTTGCATCCTTTCTCAAGGAGAAAACAGGATACGTTGTAAATGCCGATGCAATGTTTGATGTCCAGGTACTTAAACTTTCATGTTTTTTGTTTACTTGGAGTGCAAGAAGCAAACTCTGAGAGCTTTGGTTTCTGTGTGATATTCAGATCAAACGCATTCATGAATAAAGAGGCAGTTACTGAACATCTTTGGAATTGTCTATAGCTACAAGAAAATGAAGGAGATGAGTCGAGAGGAAAGGAAGGCAAGCTTTGTTCCTCGGGTCTGTATTTTTGGTGGCAAAGCGTTTGCAACATATGTTCAAGCAAAGAGGATTGTGAAATTCATGACAGATGTCGGGGCAACAGTGAACCATGATCCCGAAATAGGTGATCTCTTGAAGGTAAATTTTCCTTATTAAGAGTAGTAAAAAATGATATGTATTATGAAATCTTCATGCAAATTCTTTTTTTGATTAGTAAGCTTTTTGCTTCCAAATGCAGGTGGTCTTTGTCCCTGACTACAATGTCAGTGTTGCAGAAATTCTCATTCCCAGCAGCGAGTTATCACAGCACATCAGGTAAAAACAACTTCATCATGAAAATATAACAAACGCCACATAAAATTTGAATCTATAGGTCTAAAAAATCCGGACCCATTTATGAACACTTCAAAAATTTACAGTACTGCAGGAATGGAAGCAAGTGGAACCAGCAACATGAAGTTCTGAATTGAACGGATGCATCCTCATTGGGACACTGGATGGAGCCAACGTTGAAATTCGAGAAGTGGTTGGAGAAGATAACTTCTTCCTCTTCGGTGCAAAAGCAAATGAAATTGCAGGTCTGAGAAAAAAGAAAGAGCTGAAGGAAAGGTAAAAGCTTTGACAGAAAAAAAAAATTGTCATTTTTTTAGGTTAGTTTATGTCATTTTTTTTGTCCATTCTCCACTAATTTTGGGTCTAGGTTTATCTTCTCAAAGCCGACAATGATATAAGTTATTTTAAGTCACTCTATCCTAAAGGGAGTCCTAAACCCCCTCAAAAGAAAGAAACCTTAAAATAAAAAGACTTACGGTGCGTTTGTTTGACGGAATTCGGAATTCGGAATACGGAATACGGAATAGGAATTGGGAATAAGGAATAGGAGTTAAGAATATGAAGTTGTTTTTCTGGTGGAATTGAATAGAACGGAATAAGGAATTCTGTTGTTTCTTTGGTGGAATTGTGTACGGAAAAGGAATGGAATGTGGTAAAATGACATATTTGCCCCTCTTTGTATATGTATAGTATATAATAAAAATAATTTGTATTAATTAATTATAAAACTTTAAAATATTAAAAACGTTTATTAAAAAAATATATTTAAAAATGATTTTTTTTTTGATTTTTTTAAAAAGACCAATTTATTAATTCTATTTAAAAAAAAATAAAGAATGTAAACATGACCACATACGTAATACAAAATGTTGTTAGTCACCACATACATTATACAAAACGTGGGTTTGTCCTTAATCAGTTTAGTAAATCATTATATAAACATTGTTAAATTGAATTGTTTTATTATTTTAATTTAATTTTAAATACTAATTTTGATTTTGATTTTGGTATTTTGTTTTGAATTTTCAGTTTAAATAAAAAAACACTCAAAACTCTATAGTACAAATTAGGGGTAATAAAAAACACAGTTGTTGATATGTCTGAGTGGTTAAGGAGACAGACTTGAATTCTATTGGGCTACGACCGCGCAGGTTCGAACCCTGCTGTCAACGTTTGGAGATTCTGTTTATCAGAATCAGCTGATGCACGCTCGTAAATTCTGCAAAATGGCGAGGGCAATTTGGTCTTTTTGCAGCTGATTCCGGATTCCGACCCGTGTGGGCTTAGGAAATCCGAGGTTTTTACCCGGATTCCCTAAGCCCGGACCGCCCGGAATCCATTTTCAAGGAATGGCCAATTCCACCAAACGAACATGGGCTTACGGAATCCGTAAGCCCAAATCCATAGCCATTCCTTGAAACGAACGGGCCATTAAAATATGAAAGACCACAAAAGGATTTTTTTTTTTTTTTTTTTTTTTGGCCTGAAAACAACACATTCATTCAACAATAGAAACCGAGTTCGGGTACAATATGTTATCCGCAACAATACATCTAAGTAAAGGGGTTGGGGGTGATGACACCCAATCCGTTGGACACAACCCCGTAAGAACGTTCCTCGCTATCCAATCCGCACAAGAGTTGGCGGATCGTGGAGTGTGCTCCCATGCAATTTCCCCAACCGATGAAGATAGAGAAACCGCATTTGACAAAATAGGCGCAATCCTCCAAGCGAGCACCCGACCATGAATATGGTTGATGATATTCATGGAGTCCGTTTCGATAATGACCCGATGCCATCCTTTGTCAATGGCAAGTTTAACCGCGTGGAGTACCGCCGATGCTTCGACTTCATCCACCGTTCCCGCAAGAGCCAACCCGCCGAGCCCACCACAAACGGTACCCGTGTTGTCTCTTGCTATAACTCCAAAGCCCCCTTGACGGGAATCGCACGACCAAGCCCCATCGCAGTTTATTTTGATCACGCCCGGAGGTGGACCGATCCACGCCTTGACCAGATCCGACCTTGGGTCATGGTGATGATCATTCGAACCCATCTCATCAATAGCCCTGTTTATCTCCTGAATGATAATCGGCACATAAGGGTGAGCATTCTCAAAAACGATCTTACAACGAGTCTTCCATATCACCCACGTCACCACCATGATCCGTCTCCATTGTCGTGTGCGAGCTGTTCTTGTTGTGCCTTCGAACCGCGTGACCTCCTCCAGCCATGTGTCGACCGAATGCGAGCCCATATCCAACGATGCCTGATCCGAGAAAACGCTCCAAACCTGCTTAACCCAAGGGCACACAAAAAACAGATGTTCCCGTGTTTCGGGCACACGGCAAGCTGGACAGAGTGGGTCCAGGTTCAGCCCCCGCCTCGCGAGAGTTGCCCTCGTCGGGAGGCTATTAGACGCCACCTTCCACATAAAGGCCCTTAGTTTAGTCCAGACCGATGCAGACCAGACTGCATGCCAGACCGTCGGTCGCTGGCTGGTAAGGGTGCGGGACGGATCGGCAATCGTCTGATCACGGATGTATGACGCCTGCAGGATGTGGTAAGCTGATCTCACCGTAATTTCACCCGAGGTCGAGTGAGGCCAGCGATGTGCGTCTTGGACTGTGTCGATCGGGATGTGGACCTGCAAAACGGCGCTCACGTCGTCCGGGTGCACCGCGTCTCTGATCGCAGTCACGTCCCAAGATCCCGAGCTTCGGTCTATCCATGTAGCCACCCTCGGCGAGGGCAGCTGCTCGCAGTCAAAGCGTTGTCTGATTCGCATGCTAGGAAGAGTCGGTACCCATGGGTCCGCAAAAGGATGTATCGATCGGCCGTCCCCAAGAGACCAAACTCCTTGCTCTCTAATCACGTCCCGTCCCTCAAGAAGACTCGCCCATGCCTAGGATGATCTCCCCCCCTTTGCAGCCTGCATGAAAGACGACTGCGGGAAATAGATTCCCTTAAGAAATCTTACCCACAAAGAGAGGATCATATATATAATTGATTGCTTTAACGGTTACTCTAATTTTTGCAATATATATATTATATATACATTATTTCAAATATAAATGATTTTTTAGTATATCTTATTTAATGCGTTTTTTATATATATAAAATTGTATATTTTTTTTAATTTTTTTTAGTAAATTTATCATTGAGAAAATGACCTACTTTACTTTCCCCTTTGACAAATAAAGTGAAGATTACCTTTATCATTCTTTTTCCTAATTTGTGATTCTCTTTCTGTCTAACATAAATCTTCGGATGCACCCGAAGTTGCAAAACTTTACTTGCTGCACTTTTCTTCTACTTTTAAATCTAATAACAGTATAAATTTAGATAATTAAATAAGATATTTTAGTTTTAATTTAATCAAGACCCGAGAATTTCCGATTGGAGCTCAATTGGATCTCTATTCAGTTTGATCCGAATCGAGTTTAACCAATTGAGATTCCAATCGAGCCCCAATCAAGGGTTTCCCTTGGATTCTGAATCAGATCATGTCCCCGACTTTGGACGACTTAGACTATGTCAGGACCCATGTCAATAGACCCTTGATTGAGACTCAATTGAAGTTCCAATCCACTGTTCTCGATTCAACCCTAAATGATTGAGATTTTAATTGAACTCCAGTCGGAGGTTTCCAGGTATGGATCTCAACACAGGTTAGGTCTCTCAATTAAAGCCTCACCAATTTGGCTCTAGACAGTTGGGACTCCAATTAAAAGTTACTTGATTTGGGTTCCAACCCTACCCAGTCCCCAACATTGGACGACCTAGTCCAGATCCCCTTAATTAAGTCTTAATAATGTTTCAATCGAGTTGATAATGTTTCAATCGAGTTAAGTTGAGACTCAATTATAATATTCGTATATTAAATGATAACATTTAAAAAGGTATTAAGATACTTTTATACATTTAAAGCGTAGTTAATAAAGTTTTTTTTTACTAATTGTATAATTACTATTTGATGCATTCACTATCATAAAATATATATGTTGATGCAATTAAAATTTTTAAACTTTTCTCTAATAAATTTTGATTTATAAATAATATATTTCATTAATTCATTTTCTTTGTTTGATGTGAAGTTGTAATTTCTTGCACGTTTAATCCAAATGGTGATGGGACAATAAGTGTCCCTTTTGAACAAGTGGATATGCTATTGGCAATGGGAACTTATCCTTCTCTAATTTTTAAATGGTGGGATAACATTTGTGTAAATTTGCACATTTTCTGTACACCATAAATGCAATTCATTACAAATTTTTGAAGTACTATATATCACGCTTTGGGCCGGCAATGGTGCGGTGAAAAACCCTTAACCATAGTTATAACCATTACTGTTTAATATGGTTAACCGTACCATTATGGTACGGTACGGTTACGGTGATGAATTTTCTACTCATAATGATTATGGTTATGATATTTGAGTCATACCCATGGTTATTATATAAATATAATAATTATTTATTATTAATAAACTAATATATACTAAATAATGGAAGTTACTGGACATACATGTAATAAATAACTATGAATTAGTTTTATATATTTTTATTGTTGGTAATATAGATTTATGTATTTTTTAAAATAAAAAATTTGGTCTTTTATTATATTGCATGTGTGGAATAAATATGGGTATACGGGTAAAACCATGGTTAATAACCACGTTTATTTTAATAGTTATAGTATTGAAAATTGTACTCGTAATGATTATGGTATGTGGTTTAAAAATATGATATGACTATAGTATTTGTCATACCCTAACCATCGACAACCCTAATTACACTACAAGTGCAATTACGTGATGATTCTAACCTAATCCATAGCTAAAGGCTAGAGCAACAATGGGCACATCTGTCATTAATAATTACTTTCATAGCATGAATTGATTTGACATTCTAAACTATTTTTAGTATAGAAGATGCAAATATGATTTTTTTAAAGTATTTTTTATAGTATAATAATGTAATTTATAATTATTCATTTTCTCTCTCTATGATTATGATATATGGATATTAGATTAATCATTATCTTAATAAAGTTAAAGAAAGTTGATAAATCATGACCTCACCACCATGGAATGAAATAGTGTAATGATGATGATATATTATTAATAAGGTGAGATTTATTATATATTATAGATGTGATGCTAAAACTTATGTCAAGGTTCATTGTCTCTGCTTCTTTTTTTTTTGCAAACATTTGTCTCTGCTTACTGCTTAGGGTATTATAAAATCAGACCCCACACTTATTTTATAAAATAAAAAAAAAATCCATTTGAATGTATACAAAATTATTTCGGTAGCAATGGGATTGGTGTAACCTATATTTAGAATTTAAATAAAAAATTATATTATTATCGAATATCAAAATATAAACGTAGTAAAATTAATTATTTGGGTGAAAGGGTCCATTTCGATAAATTATTTATTATTGTATTAAAGATTTGCATAATATTAAAAAACATTTTTTCTCTCGTAGTATTAAAATGGTTTAAATATATAAGTTTTGATTATTAGAAATTATAATTTGGTCTGTGTCTGGAATTGGATACTTCAACGCGTTTCTTTGCTGGGAATCAAATCAGAGAGGGACCCGACAGTTTGGAAAATGGAGACCGCACAGCAGAACCAACGGATCGCCATGAGTAAGTTCGTAAAGTATGGGTTCGAAAACCCGAAATAAAAAGATATTTATAGTTAATATTTTTATTTTATAAATTAATTACAGTATAAATAAATATTATTTTAAATTAAAATAAGTATATTAAAGGTACTGTCAGAATATCTGGGGGAAAAAACCGGTTGCGGTTGCGGTTTTATCACATGTTAAATACTATTGGAAGTCACCAACAGTTCTCGGGGCACTACATAAAGCGTATTATTCTTTAATTTAACTTATAAGTTATAAATTATAATACAAACATTTAATATTTTGTTATAATATTCTAAATAATAAGTATAAAATATGACCGTATCTTTTTAATATTTGAGTATCATTTAATTTTAAAAATAACATTTATTGATTTATTGAGTCTTTCTATTCTATTCAATTTTCTACTCAAACTTGATAGAATATATTTTAAATACTGTAAAATTAATAATTGTGTGTAATTATATTATAATTTAACTATTCAAATCTTTTTTATATCATCCGATGATTTTGTAGTTCCATCCACTAAGGTATGCAACTTTTACCTACGTTGTACTAATGACTGAGAATTTTTAATATTTATTATTATTATTATAGTATATATATAAAAACAAAATCCATTTATTGATGGATGGTGTTGGACCCATTCCGTTGTATAATTAACTGGATAGTGAGATTTATGTTTAATAATGTTTTGTCTTAACTACGAAATTCGTCTCTAGTCCAATTATAATAATAACAATAATTAAAAAAATTGTATTTGAAGACAAAATAAAATGGAACCACTTGGAGACCGATTCTTTATTATTATTATTATTATTATTTATCTAGGAGAATTGAGTTGTCAACTATCTGGATTATGGAGTGTGCATACATTTATTGCCCAATTAAGGAAATATCAATGGAGAATTAATTATTAAATAAGTGAAAAAATAATTTAAGTTCGTTTGGATGAAATAATAAACCATACAATATACATTTAGAATATTAATAATTAGTATCATCAACCAATTGTACAGAACCTGACTTTAGAAAATAATGTAAATGAAAAAAAATATGCTGTAAACAATTATACTTTCTTTTAAATTAATAGATAACAAATATGTTTATTATTGATTACTGATTAGTTAGTTAATTACTTATCTGCACGTTGGCGCGAGACTTATTTAAATGAGTATGTATGTTACAATTAATTATTGAATTAATTGTATCTTAAATTATTTTATTTTAACTAATATACAAACAGAAAACACATTTGTCTATTTTTGATTAATTTATTAAAATTATATACATAAATTAGATTTTTTACAAGAAGGTAAATAATTTAGAGATATACAGTCATGTTCTCATATAGTCTCTAGCTATTTCCACATAAAAAATGTAAATCAACGTGTTGTAAAAAAAATATATGTATAGTGAAAAATTTAAATTTTATATCTAATCAATAAAAGTAAAGACGTATATATAAAAATAATATTATATTTAAAGAAAAGTGAACATTATAAAATTACTTATGAATGTCAATTTTGGCTGGTGTGTTTTAAAAGTTTAAGAATCTACTGTTGTGACACTTGTAAGAAATATATATATATATATATAATAAGACATAAAATTCTAGGATTAATTTTAAATTTGTCAACGGTTGGATTTAAGTTTTAACCCGTACTATTTTTATGTATAATTATGTTACTGAAGCTATGTAATTAATGATGAGTAAATAAATCCTCTTACTTTTTGTTACAGTAATTTCTCTCTCTACTCTCTCACCTCTCTCTAGCTAAACTTCAACTGCTAAAGTAAATCGTTTCTAAAACTACGCATCCTTTCCAGTGTTTCCACCACTCCAGAAACCCTAACAAGTTTCTCTCTTCCTCCGTAGTTCTCTTTGCATGCACGAGCACGACACTCCCACTCGTCCAGCTCCACTCCCCCGCCGTCAATAATCCTCCGACCAACCATGGACGAAGACGGAAACAGGGGTTTGCCGCGTCTGCCGCCTGATCCATCACCCACTGAGCTAAGCTCTAGCTGCTGGCCCCATCTCGGACATTCCGACACATCCGACAGTATCTACTTCTTCGCCACCACCAGCAATAGAGAAGCCGACCGAATACTCGGCGACCTCGACTGGGGCCTCCACAATCCGGATACGACCCGATTTGGCGAGTTCGACCCGATTGAAGCTCCCGCCCCTAGTATCATGGGAACGGTTTCGTCAAGCTCGGAGCAAGTTTCCACCGAAGCAGCGCCATCACCTCTGAGCCGTCCACTTGGAGACGCGCCGTCGTCTTCAACATCGAACTACCCTTCTGTTTCCTCGGACTCAAGCGAGGATCCGGCGGAAAAGTCCACAGGCGGGAACCCACCAACAGAGACACCGTGAGTAGCCAATCTAGGGTTTTCGGCTTCTGCCAATTTTCATATAGAACACCAAGTTTGCCTTAGATGGCAAGGCAGAGTGTAGAAAAAACTTCTTTCTTCCATGTCCGTACACCCATGAAGCTCTGTACTTCCATGTTTCTTCATCTCTTAAAACTCTCCGTTGAATTTTCAGGAGATTGAAATGCAAGTGAGGGTGAGATAATTTCGTACTTAAATCGCAAAAACGAGGGTCCTTTCTCCTTAGCGTGAAGAATTTTCATTTCATTTCAATAGGATTCAATGAACAAAGAAGATATAAAGGAGCTTTATTTACAAATGGTCAGGATAGGTTGGTCCAACTTGGACACCGCCACCATTATTGCGGCGTGCCTTAGATTTGCTACTTTCGCCCTTCTACTTGCTGCACCCCATGGCCAATATAGTCCAAACATTTGAACAAGCATGTTAGAGATCGATATGCATATACAAACTACACTAATGAATTCATCATTATATAGTTTCATTTCTCTGTTTTCCAATAAGAATATTGGTTCTTCAGTTACGACTATTATGTTCGAGTCCACAATGGCTTAAAAGAAAAGACAAAGAAATTGCTTTTATGGGATAGTTTGGAAGGTTGAAGATCTTCAGTTCTGTCTAACAGGCAGACAAGTGCTCGTGTTCAGTTACCAATGTAGATTTGGTTGTCTGAGCTGATCATTTTGGGATATGCCTATAGGCTATATATATTCTTAATTAACCATGAATGTGTTTCAAAAAGATATTGGTGGGTCATATATTTAGAGTTATATTGTATTTTAAGTCCCTTGAATTGAGTATAGTTCCATTAACTTTCATTTAAATAGAATGTGTAGTTACTACAATCATCAAGTACTATGTACGTAGTCTAATGTTGTCTCTTGGTGTATCAATTTAGGATTAAGGTGGTTCCCAAGAAGGGTCAAAAGAGAATACAGCAGCCCCGATTTGCCTTCATGACTAAGAGCGAAGTCGATCATCTTGAAGATGGTTATCGATGGCGTAAGTACGGACAAAAGGCTGTTAAAAACAGTCCATTCCCAAGGTATGAAAATATTTCTAGCACAATGCTAATGCTTGCTAGGGTTTAATGCTCTACGTATTTTGAAACATTTACTTATCTCTCAAGACGTAAACCCTAGCTAGCTAATAATAACATTTACGTACTAATTGTCCATGATGATAATTATTGTAGGAGTTACTTCCGGTGTACGAATACCCGATGCACGGTGAAGAAGAGAGTGGAACGATCATCAGAGGATCCGACGGTCGTGATTACAACATACGAGGGGCACCACTGCCACCACTCCGTTGGATTTTCTCGAGGCAGTGGTGGCGTCATTACCCCCGATCACACTGCCATGTTTAGGCTCGGACAGTTGCCTCCTCATCAGTTCTCCACCTTGCATCAACCAAGACCATTGGTTCGCCGTTTGCATCAAGATATAAGTCTTTCCTTATCAAGCAACGATCCACCACCTCGAGTAGTGCTAGCTTTATCTGGGCCGGGAGAGTCTCAACCGTTGATTCCTATCTCATCGGGTGAGATGTCAAATGTTCCCTCCATTCCCGGGACTCCTCCCACCAATGAAGGGCTTCTCGGGGACATGGTTCCTTCCGGTATGTGGTACCGATGAGGAGAAAATGACTGATTAAATGTGGTATATATATCACTAAATTATTTTACATTCAAATGATTTGATTTGGGGAGAGCAAATATATATATGTATATAGGGTATTGGTTACTACTTGTTGAACATTTAACATGGAATGCATGTCCTATCTGTAACAAAGAATGTATTATTGTTGTTATTTGGAATATAATATATATTATTGATATTATGATATGTATCATTAGTAATAGAAAAAGCGTATATATAGGAGAATATATTTTTGTCCTTTGTTATATATAATGTAATAGGTTCTATATTCTTTCTCTTTTGGTATTGATCACTTGTTTCTTCGATTGAGAGGGTACTGCATGTGGTGTGTATAAAGCAACTTAGCTAGCTAGGCTAATGTGGAAAGAATCAAATTCCACCTTCTTTCGCAGACAACTATGAAGTCGATCGAATATATTGTGTTGGAGCGTCGGCAAAGGTTTACTTGGGATATCTTTTCTTAATTAGTAAATGTAACAAATTAGAAAATAAATTACGGTTATCTGCAATATCGATGCTTTAGCTACTCGATTAGATAGATAGAGGAGGGCCGATAAAAAAAAGACTATTGGACCGAATTCCTGACAAGACAGGTCCGACTAAATTCGATACCGAGCGGACGTTTTTTTTCTCCATTCAAGGTCGGTCTCGACCTCGTTTTTTTTATTCCCGAAAACCCGTTTAGGACCGGCCCAGACCGAATGAATGTGAATTTGAGATTTTCATAATACCACACCGAAAAGAATGTGAATTTTGGAGGTTTTCTATTTCTATAAAAGCTGCAACCTGATAAATTTACTAAAAAATATCGTGAGCTCATAGTATTTTATTAAGAGATGAACTATTTTTTCGCCTTTTACTAAATAATACCGTGAACTCATATTTTTTGGGTGCAGATTCGGTCCAGGACCGAGATCGGCCCGAGGCAAGACCGACTCGGGTGAGCTTTTTTGGCCGAGGTCAGTCTCGGTCCTCCAGAAGGCAAGACTGAAATTTCGATCTCAATTTTGCCTTTAAGACCGCCCCGACCCACCCATGATTAGCCCTAGCTCATAGATCTACGTAGTAAGTGAATATATAGGTTGTTCCATGATTATTTCGTCCCTTACAGGATATACGATACAGGATTTAGAAAGCTCGTTATGTCCTCTTTACTACTACGTGGCCTCTTCTATGACTGAAATTTGCAAATTGTGTTCTTTGATGTGTCTGTTCTTCTACATAACATGCATGATGCGGAACAATATATATATATATATATGTTGTTGTTTAGGGTTTTTGAAGGTTTAAAACACGTACGTTCGTAGATAGTTGTCGTGTCAGCATGGATTTTGGTTGGTCGGATTCGCGTGACATATATATGTTATAATAAGATGAGTCTGACTTCATTATCATGATCTGGTTCGGGATGTTTGATTGTATCTGAGCTTATGTCTATTTGAAGAAACTGCTTGAATTCTAGCTAGGGACATTTTTATATATGGATTCATCGTTGGTGCAATTATTGATAGAGAGATCAAGTGGGGGTCGGCTCAGTGCTTCTACTTCCACCGAATAAAGGAGTATGTGGTTTACGATATTTATAAATGAACTACGTACAGTCGAAATTTTAGTATCATTTCTGACAATATAATAATGTATAAAAAAATCAGTCAAATTCAACGAACTTGGAGCATAAATAAATATATATAAAAGGAAATAAGATGTGGCAAAGTTATTGTCGTCCAATCCACCAAATTCAGGAAATTAACACCACTAGACGCGCGTGTTAGGATCACCGAAAAGAACGTACGGCAACATCTAATGGCCGGTGCCTTGTCGTCCGCCGCAGTGGGGACGAGGGCTTGCCTCGATTTGCTCGCCTTGGCGGCGTCAGCTAAAGTTCAATAGCTTTCGGGAGTCCCGAATCGGGACAAAAGGGGGGGCCCACCCATCAGATTTGATCCACTGTGGACGCCTTCACTGTAATTAACTACTGTGATATTGGGCCTTCATTTACCTGATCCTAAAATATTGGGCATTGGGGAGGAAGTTAGCCCACAAAGAACGGGGGAGTATTGTAGTAATGTAATAGTTTGGCAACAATTTGTATTGTATTTAGAAGTTTGGGTGTTAACTGTCATTTCTCAATACTCTTCTTTACCGGGGAGGACAAGGGGGAGACTTAACTGACACAGCGAGATGGAAGACGAAGATGAGGAAGCGCCTCTTGCGGTTGAAATCAGCCGTGTACCGGACGGGAGTCGACCACAAGACGGCGATGTTTAGGTCGGAGTTACTGTGATCTACGGATATCTCGGCGCTGGAAATTCTACTGTAATACCTTCAGTCTCATTCAGATGTGTGTTTGTACATGAAACTGAGTTGAATTTGTATTTTTCCAGCTTGTCAACTATATTATGAATGCTCAGCACGGGAAGAGGATTGATGTGATACTTAACGAAGTTCAGAGAGGAGATTGGAGTAGAGAGAGTGATGATTAATGAAGGTGAAGCCGGTGCAATAGTCGAGGAATGAGTGGAGCTTGCTAATGGGTGTGTCTGTTGAACAGTGAAGCAGAGTCTAGTTCAAGCTCTTGAGCAGGGAAAGGTTGTGTGTACCTCTCTTAGCTCTCTTGATTTTGGTATTTCCTAATTGATGATATACAAGTATTGGAGTTTTTATGGTTGCATGAACTGGTAATTGAATGGCATCGCCATGCGAAATTTGTCATTTTGATTCTATTCGTTCCTGGCTAAGTTGTTGCATTACAGCAGTCAGCATACACTAGACATAAGCATACAAAATGCTGATGATTAAGCTTCATATGCTTGATAAAGATGCAACTTTTATGGTTATTATCTGATACTCTTCTCGTGTTGGATGAGAGAAGATTAGCAATGTAGAAGTCCAGTGATTGGAAATCTACAAAATAAGAAGCGGATTAGAGGTGTGGAGATTCAAGTTGAAACACTACGAACTGTATTTTGTGTAGAAGTGTTAGTTTAGCTGTTTGGACAGAAATAGCTGAATCTGAAGCACACTACAAACTTGAATTTACATACATACTGTTGGAAATTTAGGCTTAAATGGGCTTGGAAGCAAATTGGACAAATTTTGGGCCTTGGGCTCAAATTTAGCAAAACAATGTGGAATGGAAAAGAAGTGTATTTCTCTAGTGAAAAAGAGTACCACACCGACCGGATTACATAGTGGGGGTGAGTATATATGATAATTCACTTCTCAAGTGTGTAAGTAACCAAGTCAAGAGGCTCTCTCTTGCGCGCGCACGCAGATGGTGCAAACCACGAATTTGGTTAGCAATTCGAACCATTTGGCTTGGGTGCGTGCCCGCGACATGCGTACACGATTGTCGGACCGGAAAGCTTGCCTAGCGCGAGCCGATTTTTGCTAAACCGGATTATAAAGTTGTCCAGATTCAATGTGATTTTTTTTTTGTCTAAATACATTGAACCGAGGTAATTAATTCCCTAATTACCGTTTTTATTAATTTCGGGATTAATTACAATTAATTTTCGGAATTAATTCAGATTTGCATTCAATTCAAACCACATTTGTAAGCCTATATAAACACCTCACATTCTTGTCATTTTACACAAAAATCAACTCTCAAATCCTCTCAATTTCTGAAGTTTGTTCTTCGTGTTCTTCGTTCTCTCCTTTGCTCTTCGTGTTGACGATTGGCAAAGATCTCTAAGGTCGTCGTGTTCGATCTTTCTTAGTCTTTTAATTTTCAAGCCGTCGTGTTCGGTATTGAAAATAGTATATAGTCGTTGTGTTCGACTGATTTCCTTGGGAAATAGAACTTGGTTCAGTTCGGCCGGTCACTACTTCGTGCTAAGTAAAAACCGGTGTCGTCGTTGAATCCTGGGAGGTAATAGGCCTAAGATATACCCTTGCACAAACCGTTCACGGTTGGGTAGGACTAAATTACCTTAAGGAAACCGTGCTTAACACGGGCCTCGACTTGTTATTGCCACCTTTGCATGGTTATAAATTTATTTACTCTTTAGTCCTTGAACTTTTGATTAATACAGATTGGTCCTTAATATTATTATTATTTGTAACACATACTCCATTCGAATTTAATTTTCTTATTGATAAATCCAGAGTTTGGAGAATATTTCCTTGGAAATGGCTGCCATGAAATGCATACTGTGATTCCTTTCCTTTTCATTCCAACTATATTTTGGGGTCCTCCATAGCCAATGTGGAATAACCATGTCTCGTTTTGTGGTCTGCTCTACAGGCTCGATCATATATTGTTGGACAACAGGTTTGGCTAATCCTGCCCCTCTTGCATCATTCCTTTGGTTGGATGAGCAGCTCGAATCTTCGGTCAAGCTTGATTCAATCATCACTGTAATATTACTTGCTGCAAACCTTTTGATTTCAGAAGTGGTAAAAGTTAAATAAAGCTTGTTTCTGATGATTCTAGTGGGATTTCCCCCCTAGCAGTAGAGAATGTTCGTCAGTTTGTTCTCTCACTGTAATTGTTGCTCTCGTTGACTTGTTTCACTCTAATTTTAAGAGATGGCAGATGAAGATGCAATTCTTCCTAACAACCTTAGGGTTGACGCAATTTCTGACAGATGATCCCCCGGTCCAGGGAGAAAACGAACCGGAATTTTTAATGGCTAAATATCAGTGGACTAATTCCGATTACTTGTGCAGGAATTATGTCATGAACTGTTTGACTGAGTCACTGTACGATGTCTACCTAGAAAAGAAGACTGCCAAAGAACTGTGGGAAGCCCTTGACAAAAAGTACAAGGATGATGAAGCCAGCAAACAAAAGTTTGTGGTAGGACGATTCCTAAGCTTCAAAATGATCGACTCAAAACCGGTCTTACCCCAGGTGCATGAACTTCAACTTATAATACAAGAAATAGAGAAGTTGAACATGCAGTTTGGCAAACCCTTCCAGGTTGCATGCATGATTGAGAAACTACCTCCAAGTTGGTGGAAGTTCAGGGAAAGTCTAAAACAGGAGACTCGGGAAATAACAGTGGAAGACTTTGTCCGCCGTGTTTCAATACATGAAGAGACAATGAAGGCTGAAAAGGCGGTTAACCCCGTAAAAGCTAATGTTGTGGAGCACTGTCAAAAGGGCAAACCAAAGGGTCAGAAATTTGGACCAAAAGGTGGAATCTCCAAAAAGCAGAAGATCCAACCTCCAAAAGGCTTTCAAGGATCTTGTTTTAACTGCGGTAAGACAGGTCATAAGTCTAATGTTTGCAGGTTCCCTAAAAAGAAAAAGCAAGAAGCAAACACGATTGGAGCGGTCTCTAAAGAGACAGAGGAGTTGGACCTTTGCGCAGTTGTGTCTGAGATGAACCTGGTTGACTCTAACCCACGAGAATGGTGGGTAGATACTGGGGCCACCAAACACATCTGTTCTGACAGGAGAATGTTTACCAACTTTGAAGAAGTTGAAAATGGAGACAAGATTTTCATGGAAAATTCAGCTTTCTCATAAGTCAAAGGTAAATGAAATGTTATCCTGAAGATGACATCTGGCAAGGAACTAACTCTGAGGAATGTATTGTTCGTGCCAGATGTTGGATCGTGATTTCCTGAATGCTGATCTGGCAATGAATTGAATGCCAAGGAGATGGTGATCGCGCGCTTTCGCTGGAGCTCCGATGAACCTGCAAGAAGGGGATCGCAACAGAGGGGGTGCCTCTGGGTCCCTCTCCGATGCTTAAATGAGTATATGTGTGTATATAGCTCAAAACGTATTGAATGTATGTAAAGCAAAGGTATTTATAGAGTAAGAGATACCAAACCGTATAAGGTAACTGTATATCTTCGTGAATATTGTGTTGTTGAAGATTTAGATAGTAGATATTGCGGTTACAGCGAGATATTGCAGTTACCGTATCTAATCTTTAGTGAATATGTGCCCGAGATATGCGGGATATCGTGGCTATATCCTTATTAACGGTTGGTGGGACCAGAGGAGAGAGGCAAGGCTCTCTTTATGGCGAGCACTCTTATGGCTGCGACCTTGATTGTTGGCGAGCACTCCCATGGCGAGCAGTGGGAGGCTTTGACATTGGCCAATGGCGACCTGAAGTGGCACTTTGGCGTCCACTTTAGTTTGGATTCGATACTGGACCACTTTATGAGGGCCAGAGTAACCTTACTGTGGGTTGGCCTTGTTTAAATGGTATGGGTTTCACCCCCTGCAAATTTATTGGGCCTTCGAGGCCTTTCCCATATTGGGTCGTCACTATCAATACCCAACATTTGCCCCCGAAGCTTGAGTGAAGTTTCTTCGGTCGAGCTTGATTTTGTGATAGGGTTTAAGATAGTGACTTTTGGAATGGATCTTTTGCTTTCCTTATCTGCTATTTGTGCATTTTGATGCTCTGTATCCTTTGGCGAACGATTTTGGTTGCGTAGAGTTTTTCGGAATGTGTGATACCTTACCCCATTAGGCGAACGCTTTGGGTTTCCAGGGTTTATGGATGCTCATTCTTCACTCTTTGTGCGAACACTATCGTTGCGAGGGTGTTAGGAGAGGTCTGGTATAGCTTTTGGCAATCACCTTTTTTGTGTAAGATTTCGAACATTTTAATGAATAGACAGTTAGCGAAAGTCGAGAGGACCTTTGAGGCATGTCCTCTCTTTGTCTTCCGTAACCAGTGGGCAGACTCACAGGTTTTTCGTGTCGTTCCAACCTTTTGTCTCCCCGATGTAACCATTGTAATTCTGACATTACTTCGGTTTTACCCAAAAAGGGTGTAATCATTATCTGAGCCGTTTCTCACATGCCCGTTCGGTTTCCTTCGTTTTCGCTAAAAAGGCTGAACTTTAGCATTTAGTCTTTTACGCACTCAATTCATTTGCATTCCAGAGTTCATATCTTCTTTCAGCCCTCTGTTTCAATTTTTCATTTCTCTCTTTTTATCCTCGAAAAAGCTTTCTCAGCCAGAACGGGATACTCCTTCGAGCTTTGGAGAGCTGTCGGGGAATGATCGGAACATCATTGATGACTTCTTCCGACATCATAGGCAACCAAACTTCTGTTCAATCCGCTCAGGGGCGGAAACTTCAGAGTCGATGCTTGGGTTAGCGGGCATTCATCAGTTCGAACAACTGACGCTCAAGGTCGGGGTTCATCATTCCACGCCAGTCTTTATTGATTGGATAAATTTCTGACCCATCAGTCTGGGACCTAAATTCATTGACCGCACTTGAGGACCTAAATTCTTCAGTCTATTTTCCAAGCGGGCTAAGACGAGGTTGTTAGCTGCCTAGGCGTCTATGAGTTTCGGATCAAGGATGTCGACCAGTACTCTGTTTGGCTAGAGGCAGAGAATGGTGACCTCAGGGCTCAATTGAAAGAGTCCTGGGTGCAGAGGGATGCCTCGATGGCTGAGCAGGAGCATCCTTCCTTAAATCATAAGGCTGTCCCAACCCCCCTTAGCGTGGACTTTAAGAAGTCCAAGGAGTTCTCTGTCTGCGCCTTGGGGGTGATAAAGGCCGCGGCTGCTTCCTACCTCCAGATCTTGGTCGACGAGATTCAAGGGATTGATCCCAAGTTTCCTCTATGGGAGGTGATGTCTCTTCAGGACTTCATTGAGAGCGGCTACACCAAGGAAGCTCCTTGGCGATGAGGCTGCCCCCGAGGCCGAGAAGGAGACTGCATCCCCTGATGAACCCAGACCTTGAGGTCTCAGGCCTTCAGGCGACCGAGTCGATGCAGAGTTTCAGGTCAAGGGAGCCTGTTCATCCTCCTGCTTTTTGTTCATCCTTCTTTTTATCGATAATCACTTTTACTTCCCTTTGTTTTTGGGATAGTTGTAATTATTCTTTTGATTTCAGACTCGGATATTATTATAATGAACGCCTTTAATTTCGTAAGCCTTTACTCTTTTTCGACTTCGAATGTGTTTGGTCGTTCTTCCGATATCTTTTCGTTCGAACGCTTTAGGAAGTTTTACCATATTTGTTTTCAACTTCTCTTTAGCTTATGTAGGAGAGTCTCGCCATATAGGATCTTGGACCATCCATTCCCTTCACCAAAGTTTTTTAAGGGAACTGTTACTCGAAGATCATACCTTTAAGGAAACTATCATCTTTTGTAGATGTGTTCGCTTTGTTAAGGTTTTAGACCTTTGGAGTGTTCGTCTAATCACGGGGAACTGTTACCCGAGGCTCATTCATCTTTTAGTAAGTGGTCGCCCTAGGTTCATTCGCCCACTTTCTTTGTGTTTGTTTCGCAAAGGAACTGTTACCCTTGATATGGATTCATTCGCTTTGGATGTTACTTCTCAATTTTTGCCCAACTTATAAGAGAACGGACTCCTTGACGGATTGCTCGCCTTTTGTGCTAGGACTTATGTCTGATTTTTATATTTAGGCCTTATTTGCCTAACTTTTTCCTTAGGTCTTTTCGCCTGATTTTGATAACAGGTCTTGTGCCTGACTTTGGCATCAGGTCTTTCGCCTAACTTTGGTGCTAGGTCTTTCACCTGATTCAGTCATCAGGTCTTTCGGATCTTTTGGTTTGCCTAACTTTGGCGTTAGGTCTTTTTGCCTAACTTTGGCGTTAGGTCTTTCGCCCAATTTTGGTATCGGGTCTTTTTGTTTCGTAAGCCTTGGTTTTTGTTTGACTTCGAGTATACTTGGTTGTTCTTCCGATGTCTATCTTGCTTTAAAGCTTTAGGAAGTTTTACCATACTTGTTTTCAACTTCGCTTCAGCTTTTGTAGAATAGTCTCGCCTTTTTGTTTTCATTCAAAGGGTCTTGGACCTTTCTTTGGAGGAAACGTTACCCTTTAGAGGTTCTTTTCGCTCCTTTAGGTTTCGGGGGAAGGACCGTGGCCTCTTATCGGCACGTCCGTTCCTTTCGCCATGTTTCTTAAGGAAACTGTTACCCAAGGATTATGCCTTTAAGGAAACTGTCATCCTTTATGGATTCGTTCGCCTTTTAGGATTTTGGTCCTTAGATTCGTTCGCCTAGTCGTAGGAAACTGTTATCTAAGATTTGCTCGCCTTTTAAGAAGCTGTTACCTCGGATTCGTTCTCCCTTTTTGGGGAACTGTTACCCAAGATTCGCTCGCCTTTTTAGGAAGCTGGAAAGCTTTAGGAAGTTTTACCATACTTGTTTTCAACTTCGCTTTAGCTTTTGTAGAATAGTCTCGCCTTTTTGTTTTCATTCAAAGGGTCTTGGACCTTTCTTTGGAGGAAACGTTACCCTTTAGAGGTTCTTTTCGCTCCTTTAGGTTTCGGGGGAATGACCGTGGCCTCTTATCGGCTCATCCGTTCCTTTCGCCATGTTTCTTAAGGAAACTGTTACCCAAGGATTATGCCTTTAAGGAAACTGTCATCCTTTATGGATTCGTTCGCCTTTTAGGATTTTGAAGACTGCGCTCTGAAGATGATGAAGTCGGCGATCGCCGATTTTCTCCAAGTCCTGGTGGATGATGTCCGGGCGGTCGATCCCAATTTTCCCCTTGAGGAAGTTGGGTCCTTGAGGAGCTTCCTCCGGAGTCGTAACTCTTAGTCTACCCTTGTTGCTGAAGGGGTTATTCCAGCTATGGCTGAAGAGGTTGTTCCCGAAGGCGGACCAAGTCTTCCTGCCCCCGAAGGCGAGCAAATCGTCCCTGCCCCTGAAGGCGAGCCAGTGCCTCTGCCCCCGAGGATCCCCAAGCCTGAAGTCTCCATCTCTTTTATTAACAATATTTGCCTTTTGGATAGCTGTTTTTCTTTGTAATTTTTTGTTTTCCTTGTAATTATTTATTTGATTTAAGACTTGGCTTCTTTTATTGAATGCCTTTATATTCATAAGCCTTTTATTCGACTTTGAACATGCTTGGCTATTTATCCAACGTCTTAATCATAATTACTCTTCGACTTCCTTTTGACTTGTAATGTCTTCGACTCTTGAAGTCTTAGACCAAGCATAAGTCGATCCTTCTAAGGAAAATACTTCTGATACTTAAAAGCATAAACTTCTAAGTTCAAAGAGATATTACCCTCTTTGAAGTTTAGACCTTCGAGGTCATCCTAAGGCTTTGTCATCCATAGTGATCGCCTAAAATTCTTTGTTAGCAGATCCCTTTGTTTGGTTTTGGCGTCTGCTTCTCATCTTGCCTAACTTTATTGCTAGGTCTTTTGGCCTGACTTTGGCGTCATGGATTTTTTGTTTTGCCTAGCTTTATTGCTAGGTCTTTTGGCCTGACTTTTGGCGTCAGGGCTTTTTGTGCCTGATTCGGTTATCAGGTTTTTGCCTGACTCTTGGCGTCAGGTCTTTTGAGGTCTAACTTTATTGTTAGGGCTTTTGTGGCCTAGTTTTGTTGCTAGGGCTTTTGGCCTGTCTTTGGCGACAGGGCTTTTTGGCCTAGCTTTGTTGCTAGGGCTTTTGGCCTAGCTTTGTTGCTAGGGCTTTTGTGGCCTATCTTTGGTGATAGGGCTTTTGGGGCCTAACTTTGTTGTTAGGGCTTTTTTGTGGCCTATCTTTGGTGATAGGGCTTTTGGCCTGACTTTGGCGTCAGGGCTTTTGTGGCCTAACTTTGTTGTTAGGGCTTTTGGCCTGTCTTTGGCGACAGGGCTTTTTGGCCTAGCTTTGTTGCTAGGGCTTTTGTGGCCTATCTTTGGTGATAGGGCTTTTGGCCTGTCTTTGGCGACAGGGCTTTTGTGGCCTAACTTTGTTGTTAGGGCTTTTGGCCTGTCTTTGGCGACAGGGCTTTTTGGCCTAGCTTTGTTGCTAGGGCTTTTGTGGCCTATCTTTGGTGATAGGGCTTTTGGCCTGTCTTTGGCGACAGGGCTTTTGTGGCCTAACTTTGTTGTTAGGGCTTTTGGCCTGACTTTGGCGTCAGGGCTTTTGTGGCCTAACTTTGTTGTTAGGGCTTTTGTGGCCTAACTTTGTTGTTAGGGCTTTTTTGTGGCCTATCTTTGGTGATAGGGCTTTTTTGTGGCCTATCTTTGGTGATAGGGCTTTTGGCCTGACTTTGGCGTCAGGGCTTTTTTCTTCGATTTGCTTCGAGTGAATATGTTTATGAAGGAATCACTTGCTTGTATGGTCCTTCCCACTTAGCTGAAAGTTTATTCTGACTGTCCAGCCTTGTGAATTCATTCCTTCAACATTCCTATCTTTATCAGCTTTTCGATGTCGCGCTTGTGCTATCTGCAATAGCTCTCGGTGTCATTCCCCATGGGCTGACCACTCTTGCGGGGTCTCGGTGGCCTTTCCAGAGACCTTTCCATCTCGACTAGTACCGCCGAGATCTGCCTGTTTAAAGGCGTGAAATACTCGGGGACCTCTGGATGTCTTGGTCCTGGGTTTTCCGATCTAGGCTTTTCTCGACCCTTCTTACCCTTCTTGATCCTGCAGAGACACCAAAGAACCAAGACGGCGCCGAACCCAAAAGGGTCGACAGAAATAATAGGGCTAAGTGATTCGGATCAGTCGACTTACCCAACAGAGAGGCTTCATGCTTATTAACATGTATAATGGGGGCGCCTCCACCTCTATACTCGGGGATGGCCCTGACGAAGACATCCTTTGGGGTCTTGACGACGACCAGGTCAGTGGTGAAGAGACGAGTTGATCGTTCCTTAAAGGGAGTCATGACAGTTTCGCGTTGTTCTTTGAGTCTCTTAGTGATAAGCTCCTCAACTTGGTCAAGAGTGAATTGGGGTTGCTGTCCTCCAGTCGGTGCAGAACTTGATGGACTGACAGAGCGAGTGACCGCCGGCGTCTCAGTGGAGGCCGGAGGTAAGGATTGGTGTCCAAAAGTCATCTCTTGATCTTCTTGAGGGGTTGTGGTGCCAGGATTTCCAGTTTCTGATTCTGGTGGCCCCGCAGGACGAGGATCCTCATGAGGAGCAGGGGTTTTTCTGCGGGCCTGTCCTATGATGGTTTCCAAGAGGGATATCATCTCTGCGGTTACCTGAATGGTTTCCCAAGCCACTTGGATGGTTTGTCGATCTGGAATCTCTGCGACGTTTGGAACAGGGGTCGTTCTCGAATTGCCAATGTGTTCACGTGCCGGTCTCGGAGGGACGGCATCACAGACTGCTTGGCTAGCAGGTTCTTGGTGGAGTGCGAAGCGGCAGCGGAATTAGAGCTATCCGAGGATTGTTCGTTAGCTTTTTTTTTTTCCGATGATTGCGGTTAGAGCGAGTATGTATGACTGTTTTGCTCGTTTTCCCACAGACGGCGCCAAATGTTGGATCGTGATTTCCTGAATGCTGATCTGGCAATGAATTGAATGCCAAGGAGATGGTGATCGCGCGCTTTCGCTGGAGCTCCGATGAACCTGCAAGAAGGGGATCGCAACAGAGGGGGTGCCTCTGGGTCCCTCTCCGATGCTTAAATGAGTATATGTGTGTATATAGCTCAAAACGTATTGAATGTATGTAAAGCAAAGGTATTTATAGAGTAAGAGATACCAAACCGTATAAGGTAACTGTATATCTTCGTGAATATTGTGTTGTTGAAGATTTAGATAGTAGATATTGCGGTTACAGCGAGATATTGCAGTTACCGTATCTAATCTTTAGTGAATATGTGCCCGAGATATGCGGGATATCGTGGCTATATCCTTATTAACGGTTGGTGGGACCAGAGGAGAGAGGCAAGGCTCTCTTTATGGCGAGCACTCTTATGGCTGCGACCTTGATTGTTGGCGAGCACTCCCATGGCGAGCAGTGGGAGGCTTTGACATTGGCCAATGGCGACCTGAAGTGGCACTTTGGCGTCCACTTTAGTTTGGATTCGATACTGGACCACTTTATGAGGGCCAGAGTAACCTTACTGTGGGTTGGCCTTGTTTAAATGGTATGGGTTTCACCCCCTGCAAATTTATTGGGCCTTCGAGGCCTTTCCCATATTGGGTCGTCACTATCAATACCCAACACCAGACATCCGAAGAAATCTTGTCTCTGGGTCCTTGCTCAACAAACATGGTTTCCGCTTAGTCTTTGAGGCAGATAAATTTGTATTGACTAAGAATGGGGTGTTTGTGGGAAGGGGATATGATTGTGGGGGCATGTTTAAGTTAAATGTAATGGTTGTAAAACCTAAGATGAATAAAGAAAGTTCTTCTGCTTACATGCTTGAGTCTTCCGATGTGTGGCATGGTAGACTTGGTCACGTCAATTATGATACAATACGTAGATTAATTGCGTTAAATCACATTCCCAAATTTTTAATAGATCCCAAACATAAGTGTGTCACTTGTGTTGAAGCTAAATTAACAAGGACATCGTTTTATTCAGTTGAAAGGAAAACTGAACCCCTTGATCTAATACATAGTGATGTATGTGATTTAAAAATTGTGCAAACAATGGGTGGCAATAAGTATTTTATTACTTTTGTCGATGACAGCACAAGATACTGCTATGTATACTTGATGAAAAACAAAGATGAAGCTATAGAGAAATTTATTCTTTATAAGCAAGAAGTTGAAAATCAACTCAACAAAAAGATTAAGGTACTAAGAAGTGATAGGGGAGGAGAGTATGATGCTCCCTTTCAAGAATTATGTGAAAAACATGGAATCATTCATGAATTCACAGCGCCTTATTCTCCACAATCAAATGGAGTTGCAGAAAGGAAAAACCGAACATTGAAAGAGATGATGAATTCAATGTTATTAAGTTCTGGGTTACCCCGGAATATGTGGGGAGAAGCTATATTAAGTAGCAACTACCTTTTAAATAAGGTACCCCGGAAAAAGGAAAATAAAACTCCTTATGAATTATGGAAAGGTAGAACACCTTCATATCATCATCTTCGAGTATGGGGATGCCTTGCTAAGGTGGCAGTACCTCCACCTAAAAGAGTAAGGATCGGGCCAAAATCCGTTGATTGTATATTCATAGGATATGCCAAGAATAGTAATGCATATCGCTTTCTGGTATATGATTCCAAGATTCCAGATATTCATAAGAATACTATAATGGAATCTAGGACTGCATCTTTCTTTGAACATGTATTTCCTGCAAAGATCAGGGAAGAAGCAAGTTCTTCAAAACGAACTTATGAGGAAATAAAAGATGATAACCAGGAAGAAGAAAATGTTGAGATTGAGCTTCGGAAGAGCAAACGGATGAGAATTGAAAAATCTTATGGCCCAGATTTTCTAACATATATGTTAGAAGTAGAGCCTCAAACTTTTCAAGAAGCCGTGAGTTCTCTGGAAGGTCCTTTTTGGAAAGAGGCGATTTAAAATGAAATCGAATCCATTCTGCAAAATCACACTTGGGAACTAGTGGATCTGCCACCAGGATGCAAACCACTAGGCTACAAGTGGATTTTCAAAAGAAAAATGAAAGCAGATGGAACGATAGATAAATATAAGGCCAGACTTGTAATCAAAGGATTCAAACAAAAAGAAGGCCTAGATTATTTTGATACGTATTCTCCGGTAACGAGAATAACATCCATTAGATTGATTATTGCTATTGCAGCATTGAGAAATCTAGAAATCCATCAAATGGATGTAAAGACTGCTTTCCTCAATGGAGATTTAGAAGAAGAAATCTACATGGAACAACCTGAGGGTTTTATTGCTCCAGGACAAGAGAGGAAAGTATGTAAGTTGGTTAAGTCATTATATGGCTTAAAACAAGCCCCTAAACAATGGCATCAAAAATTTGACAATTTCATGCTTGAAAAGGGGTTCAAAATAAATGAATGTGATAAATGTATCTATGTAAAAGATACAACAGAAGGGTATGTCATGTTATGTCTTTATGTTGATGATATGCTTATAATTGGAAGCAATGAAAGAATGATCAAATCAACTAAAGACATGTTGAACTCAAAGTTTGACATGAAAGATATGGGTCTCGCTGATGTGATTCTTGGAATCAAAATAACAAAAACATCAGACGGAATTATCTTAAGTCAAACTCATTATATCGATAAGATTATAGAAAAGTTCAATAAAGATGATGTGAAAATGGTTGCTACTCCAATAGAGGGCAAACCATTTTCTAAAAACACTGGGGATAGTGTTTCTCAATTGGCATATTCCAGAATTATTGGAAGTGTAATGTACTTAATGAGTTGTACACGACCAGATATAGCCTACACTGTGGGGGTATTAAGTAGATTTACTAGTAATCCAAGTGTAGACCATTGGAAAGGAATTACCAGGTTGCTAAGGTATTTGAGATATACCCGTAACTATGGATTGCATTACATGAGGTTTCCTTCAGTAATAGAAGGATACTCAGATGCGAATTGGATAACCGATTCAGGAGACTCAAAATCCACGAGTGGATTTGTCTTCACAATGGGTAGTGCAGCTATATCTTGGAAATCCTCTAAACAAACCATTATAGCCAGATCAACCATGGAGTCTGAGTTCATAGCTCTAGACAAATGTGGAGAAGAGGTTGAATGGCTACGACAATTTTTAGAGTATATTCCTAGATGGCCAAAACCTGTACCTGCTATAAGTATACATTGTGACAGTCAATCTGCGATTGGTAGGGCACAAAGTGAAATGTATAATGGTAAGTCTAGACATATACGTCGAAGACATGATACCATAAGACAATTGCTCGGAACTGGCATTATTACTGTTGACTATATAAGGTCAAATGATAATATAGCAGATCCACTAACCAAAGGGTTAACAAAAGAGCAAGTTGAAAAATCATCAAGAGGAATGGGATTAAAACCCATGGAATGAAAAACTATTGTGAAGGATAAACTCAACCTAGTTGAATGGAGATCCCAAGATATAGGTTCAAAGGGACAACCTAATCATAATGGTAAAAGAAATCACTGTAGGGAAAACAATAATACCCTAAAAACCATTCCTATGATGAAAAGCAGTGATGGAGAAATTAAGGATAAGCTTATGCTTTTAATGATTTCTAGATTTCGGAAGTCCGAATAAGTAAAGATGTTACTAATGAAATCACCTATGCAAGTGAGAAGAGGGGCCGCTTCAAGGGGAACTGTGGGGGGGCACAGTTCTTAGCAACACTTGCAGAACCAGGCATTGTAATCCATGGCCAGAATGGGCACAGAAAGTTTGAACTGAACCATGATAAAAAGATACTTGTGTGACTTGTGTAAAACTATTACACATACGGCAGACAGTTCAAGGACATCGCGTTTACTGACTAGCTAGTAAAAGCTACATAAATCACAAGGGAAGGTTCAAAGGGATTACACCTACCTATCCTATGCAAGTATTAATTGAATCGAGTCAATACAAATCTCTTCCATGTGAGGGATTGTTGGAAATTTAGGCTTAAATGGGCTTGGAAGCAAATTGGACAAATTTTGGGCCTTGGGCTCAAATTTAGCAAAACAATGTGGAATGGAAGAGAAGTGTATTTCTCTAGTGAAAAAGAGTACCACACCGACCGGATTACATAGTGGGGGTGAGTATATATGATAATTCACTTCTCAAATGTGTAAGTAACCAAGTCAAGAGGCTCTCTCTTGCGCGCGCACGCAGGGGGGTGCAAACCACGAATTTGGTTAGCAATTCGAACCATTTGGCTTGGGTGCGTGCCCGCGACATGCGTACACGATTGTCGGACCGGAAAGCTTGCCTAGCGCGAGCCGATTTTTGCTAAACCGGATTATAAAGTTGTCCAGATTCAATGTGATTTTTTTTTTGTCTAAATACATTGAACCGAGGTAATTAATTCCCTAATTACCGTTTTTATTAATTTCGGGATTAATTACAATTAATTTTCGGAATTAATTCAGATTTGCATTCAATTCAAACCACATTTGTAAGCCTATATAAACACCTCACATTCTTGTCATTTTACACAAAAATCAACTCTCAAATCCTCTCAATTTCTGAAGATTGTTCTTCGTGTTCTTCGTTCTCTCCTTTGCTCTTCGTGTTGACGATTGGCAAAGATCTCTAAGGTCGTCGTGTTCGATCTTTCTTAGTCTTTTAATTTTCAAGCCGTCGTGTTCGGTATTGAAAATAGTATATAGTCGTTGTGTTCGACTGATTTCCTTGGGAAATAGAACTTGGTTCAGTTCGGCCGGTCACTACTTCGTGCTAAGTAAAAACCGGTGTCGTCGTTGAATCCTGGGAGGTAATAGGCCTAAGATATACCCTTGCACAAACCGTTCACGGTTGGGTAGGACTAAATTACCTTAAGGAAACCGTGCTTAACACGGGCCTCGACTTGTTATTGCCACCTTTGCATGGTTATAAATTTATTTACTCTTTAGTCCTTGAACTTTTGATTAATACAGATTGGTCCTTAATATTATTATTATTTGTAACACATACTCCATTCGAATTTAATTTTCTTATTGATAAATCCAGAGTTTGGAGAATATTTCCTTGGAAATGGCTGCCATGAAATGCATACTGTGATTCCTTTCCTTTTCATTCCAACTATATTTTGGGGTCCTCCATAGCCAATGTGGAATAACCATGTCTCGTTTTGTGGTCTGCTCTACAGGCTCGATCATATATTGTTGGACAACAGGTTTGGCTAATCCTGCCCCTCTTGCATCATTCCTTTGGTTGGATGAGCAGCTCGAATCTTCGGTCAAGCTTGATTCAATCATCACTGTAATATTACTTGCTGCAAACCTTTTGATTTCAGAAGTGGTAAAAGTTAAATAAAGCTTGTTTCTGATGATTCTAGTGGGATTTCCCCCCTAGCAGTAGAGAATGTTCGTCAGTTTGTTCTCTCACTGTAATTGTTGCTCTCGTTGACTTGGTTGTAGATGCTAAAAATCTCCTTATGCAGCTCAAAGCCCACAAATTAAAGATTCCTCTTCATTTGCTGAAGCTTTTCTTCAAAAACATTTACGGTGATTTTTCTGTCACTCTAATCTTGAATTACAATCTGAGCCTAACAAATTCAGATATTCTCCATACTTTGCAAGTGAAAGAAACTTCGATCTTCAGCGAATTCATCATCTGTCTGTGCTCTAAATTACAATGGTTTTCAGGCAGTGAAGGAGATATTCGAGATCGTCCCAGGTTGGAAATGGAAAGATGGAGAAGATCAGAAGAAGAAGATTGTGTTTATCTGCTGTCTGTCTGAATCTCTTAGCTAGCTAGGTTGCTTCCACTCTTTGTTCTTTGCATCATTTGTCATGTTCGAGTTAAAAATGCGTCTATTCTTTTAAATGAATCTGAATCTGTATTTTTGACTGAATAATGCGTCTATTCTTTAAAATGAGTGTTTAAATTATACCTTTTTTAATAAAAAAAATATGAAATCGTACTAAAAATAGGAACAAAGTCCTATTTTTTTCTTATTAAATAAGTATTTTAGTATTTCCCTTTTTCTGTTAGATGAGTCCATGACATGTGTACGTAAGAGAATAAATGTACTGTTACGTATTATAGACATATTGTTATCGTATGTATAAATATAATATACGTCAGGATATGTGTACTATATAATAATAATAATATGTACAGCGCATATACATTGTATATACAGTGATAGGTGTGTTTTAGACTACTTACTCAGTATTATATTATAAGTAGTAATAATAATATATTTTGAAATTTGGTAGCAACAAAAGCCACCTGTAGGCTGTAGCTGCGAATTTCCGTCTTCAGCGGCGTCACGCTGCTGCCGTCCAAACATAATATAACCAAAACCCATTCCACGCGTCACTTCCATTCCTCCTCGGAGACCACCCAACCCAACCCATATTCATTATTGAATATAATAAATGCAACATTTAATTATTCGTTTAAAATTCATATCATATCATGGATGACTTATTTTATTTTGTAACTATACAAAATATTCAACGATATATATACTATAAAAAATGAGTACCCATATGGAAAGAACGTCCCACGTAAGATATAGTTCGATTTAAGAGTCTCAAGGACAAAATATCAATGTCGGGAAAATAAATATTGTTGGAATTAATATTTGGGAAATTATATATCTATATATATTTGTGTAGAGAGAGAGAGAGAGTCATACCGCTGTCTTTTCAGTTTTCAGTCCTCTCACTGTGTCTGTACTTCGCTTTTCCATTATACTTCCCATTTTTCAATAGAAAAAAGAAGCTTTCCACAGTTCGCCACCTTCTCAACTTCGTAAGGAGAAGACATTGGGTGGGCTTCCGATGAGGCCTATGGACGGATCTCCTCAAGGCAATATGGAGAACGGAAGCAACAATCACAGGGCATCGAGCTACGAGTTCTGGAGTAAAGATCATGTTGGCAATGGAAGATCGGAGGGGAGTAGTAATGTTCATAAGTTTGATTTTCAAAATAATGGAGTGGAAGATCCGCCGTCGAAGCTGATCGGTCAGTTCCTGCACAAGCAGCAGGCATCTGGTGATTTCAGCTTGGACATGGATTTGGAGATGCACGAGCTGAAGGAGGACAATGTAGAAATGGGAATGCCTCCGGTGGCCGAATCGCCATTGAAGAACGCTGTTCCCAAGGAGAACAAATCGAGAGTATCGTTCGAAAACAGAGCCGCCACCTCTGAAGAGGTGATGATTCAGAAGGACTCTTCTTCTTCTTCTTCTCCGGCGAAGGAGGTGGATCCGCAGGTCGTGAGGTGCACGTCAATCGCGTCGCTTCAGAACAACAGTTCGTTCCGAAGGAGATCCCGGCTCCTGGCTGCGCCGAGGAACACTGCCAATAACAATAACACTACCAGGTCAAGACTTCTAGACCCGCCGGAGGAGAGAAAGCAGACGGAGAAAAGTCCGAAATCAGTCCAATCGAGATCTGGATTATTGGGGAAGCATCATGCTGAGGATGAAGAAGATGATATCTTTCTGGAAGAGGACTTGCCTGAACATTACAAGAAGGAGGGAATTAGTTGGATAGTTGCGATTGAGTGGGTAAGTCTGATTCTGATCATTGGAGCTCTGGTTTGCAGTCTTACGATTAATTCTGTGAAGAGTCATAAGCTATGGAAGCTTGAGTTGTGGAAATGGGAAGTGATGGTGCTAGTTCTGATTTGCGGTAGATTGGTCTCTAGTTGGGGGATTAGAATCATCGTCTTCCTCATCGAAAGAAACTTTCTTCTTCGAAAACGAGTTCTTTACTTTGTGTATGGATTGAGGAGAGCTGTGGTGAATTGCTTGTGGCTGGGTTTGGTTCTACTAGCTTGGCATTTCTTGCTTGACAAGAAAGTCCAGAGACAGACCAAGAGTAACGCCCTTGAGCATGTCACCAGGGTCTTGGTCTGTCTTTTGGTGGGCACAGTTGTTTGGTTGGTGAAAACCCTAATTGTGAAGGTTCTTGCTTCGTCGTTCCATGTCAGCACCTACTTTGACAGGATCCAGGAGGCATTGTTCAATCAATTCGTGATCAAAACCCTAACGGGTCCGCCCCTAATCGAGATGAAGAATTTGAAGGAGGAAGACAAACAGATCGCGATTGAGATCGAGAATCTGCAGAATGCAGGCGCTGCAATTCCTCCTGGGTTCAGTGAAGCTGTTTTAAATTCCAACAGAAGCCCGAGAAATGTAGGAAGTGGGAGAATGCAGAAGGAAGAAGCTTGCAAGGGTGAAAACGGAATAACAATTGATCATCTTCATCGTCTTACTCTGAATAATGTATCTGCATGGAACATGAAGAGGCTGGTGAATCTGGTAAGGCATGGGAGGCTCGTGACATTGGATGAACAGCTCTCGAATCACGATGATGATCACGATGAATCTGGGAATAATATCAACAGCGAGGGCGAAGCTAAGGCTGCTGCCAAGAAGATCTTCCGCAATGTGGCTCGGCCTGGTTCTAAGTAAGTTTACCATATATATAGCTGTTGTTTGTAAATCTTACCTTTAGCTATTAAGATATGTAGTTACTTCTTGTTAGATACATATATCTCGAGGACTTGATGCGGTTCATGCCCGAGCACGAGGCTTTAAAAACGATGAGTCTTTTTGAAGAAGCATCGGAGAGTCAAAAGATCAGCAAATCATCCCTCATGAATTGGGCGGTAAGTGCAATTGGAGTTCACCTGTATAAGAAATGTGATTTATATATCTGATACTGATATAGTTTAGCTTATGGTGTATGATTCAGGTGAATGTGTTTAGAGAAAGGAGAGCACTTGCCTTAACACTAGACGATACAAAGACCGCAGTTAATCAACTTCACCGGATGGTGAACGTTATTATCGGGATCATCATACTCATCGTTTGGCTTCTAATCCTTGGAATTGCATCCGCAAAATTTCTGCTTGTGATAAGCTCTCAGCTCCTGCTTGTTGCATTTATATTTGGAAACAGCTGCAAAACTACATTCGAGGCGATCATCTTCTTGTTTGTGATGCATCCGTTTGATGTTGGTGACCGATGCGAAATCGATGGAGTTCAGGTACTTTTTGTTTAAGATTCTGCAAAATAATGTGTCAGGAACAAAGCACTGATGATGTCTCTGTTTCTTGTTCTTGTTCATGTTCTGAACTGTGTTTCAGATGATAGTTGAAGAAATGAACATTCTGACAACAGTTTTTCTAAGATACGATAATCAAAAGATCATTTTTCCAAATAGTGCTCTTGCAATGAAACCAATCAGCAATTATCGCAGAAGTCCCGACATGGGAGATGCTGTTGAATTCTGTGTTCATATATCTACACCAACAGAGAAGATTGCAGCCATGAAACAGAGAATTACGAGGTTCATATCTCTTGTTTTCTTTAGATTTATGCTCAAAATCTCACATCTTTCTGCAGATTTCAACTCCCAATTTGCTATTTGTTGATTTGCAGCTACATTGAGAAGAAGAACGAACACTGGGAACCAGCACCGATGATAATCTACAAAGACATGGAAGATCTGAACAAGATCAGACTGGCTATATGGCCAAAGCACAAGATGAATCACCATGACATGGGAGAGCGATGGGCCAGAAGAGCTCTTCTGGTGGAAGAAATGGTGAAAATCTTCAAAGAACTCGATATGCAGTATCGTCTCTTCCCTCTCGATATCAATGTCCGAGCAATGCCTCTGGCCCCACCCAATGGCCTTCCTCCTTTCTGGGCAGCAGCCTCATCAAACTAAGATCCGATGCAGTGAATAAAGCCACATTGCGAAGATTTGTAGATGGAGAATAAGCCGCCTTGTCGGGTTGGTTTAGTGATATCTATGTTTTTTCGAGGCAGAGAATTAGCAGAGTTAGTTGTAGAAACTCAGCATGCAGTTATATTTTGGCAAAACAGAAATCAATTTTGTGACAAAAAGATATTGAATCTTATTAATCCAAATAATCTATGTTTACTTGAGACAAGCAATTATTGTTTCTACTGTTGCACATAATCACTGACCACCTGTAGGAGGAGGAAGCAACATAACTGCAAATTCTTCATCATTTGTGCGTAAATTAGAGAAGATAATATCAGGTTGTCAACTTCTATACCTCTTTCGTGCGTTTCATCGAACACCATGTAGGCTTGAACTGCCTTGCCTCATTTACACATCCAATTGATCACAAGCCTGTAAGTAGAAGACCTAATGCATCCATCATCTGAAACAGGCCTACATGGTGTTCGATGCACAAACCTTCAAAAATCTCCATTATCAACTCCATTGCACCGGTAACTGGATCGAGACCTTCATCCACCATTAAATTCCAGATCTTTGAAGCCTCGATCACACGCCACGCAGAACCCTCAAATTAGGTTCGGTCCATTCTTGAAGCTTAAAGATCATACATTTTGCCTCTTCGTTGAGCATAGCACCAGAAAGAATCTCAGACACCATGTTTTAGAGTCTCCAAATCTACTCCCAGACGTATTCGTTCATCAAGTTGAAGAATTGCCCATACTTCTTCAACTACCTAACCTAATTGATCCCAACTTGGGAGTGACGAAGTTTGATTGCAGGAAAGAAGTACCTTAGCTAATGTCTTGAGAGCAATCCGAAATGTCTTTCGATCGACGAGACGCTGCAGCGCCATGTTCAGCAGGAGCTTCCATAACAATCGAGTGTACCAAATTACCAATCCTAATTGATACGTCATCACAAATTGCCCAAGAATAAGTTCTGGGCCAAGTTAGAAATCTAAGAAACAATGGGGTGCAAATAGGCAAAAAGGGTGAAACAAAAAACGAAGTTCGCTCTCTCTCTCTCTTCGGAGTCTTAACCCGCCAAAATCGGGAACGGTCAACGACCAAAAAACCAAGCGTATCGGACGGTTCAGATCCGGTGTTCCCTCCTTCATCTACACTATATAATCCACCGCCCTTTTCGTCTTCTCTTCTCCCTTCCTCACACATTTGCTTCTCTCTCTTTACATTTTCAGACCTCTCTCCATCACTGATCACCGCTCACCGCTCTCTATCGCTTTCCCTCTCTATAGGTTCGTCTAGCCTGCAATGTCGACAGAGAAGGAAAGAGAGAGTCAGGTCTATTTGGCCAAGCTTTCCGAGCAAGCCGAGCGCTACGATGGTAATCGGTCTGATCTCAGCTTCGCGTTTCTGCATGTGGATCAATGTTACGTTTTCTTGTTTCATTTCTTTCAGTAAATTTTAGAATAATAGCCAAGAGAAAATGCTTTTCGTGACAATTTCTCGTATGCTGTACTTTGTTTCGGTGAAATTTACGCGCCTAGTATCCTATCCTTCCCCGATTCACCATCCGGAATTGTAGTTCAGAGTTTCATTTAGTGAAAGCCTTTTTTTGGCGGATCAGTTTCATTCTTGATTGAAACTGACCTGTATCATGTCATTGCTAATGCCACAATATCAGTAGATCTGCAGGGGCTGGACATTCGATAACTGCTTTGTTCTTCGCCAAGATGATTGTTTTTTTAGCTAATTTCTGCACTTATGCTCTCTATATGAAGTTTTCTGAAATTTAATGATGTAGAAATGGTGGAGTGCATGAAAAAGGTTGCAAGGCTTGATCTTGAGCTGACCGTTGAGGAGAGGAACCTCCTCTCTGTTGGCTACAAAAACGTCATTGGATCTAGACGAGCTTCGTGGCGTATCATGTCCTCAATTGAGCAGAAGGAAGAATCCAAGGGGAACGAAAACAACGTCAAAATAATTAAGGGCTACCGCCACAAGGTGGAGGAGGAGCTCTCCAAGATTTGCAATGATATTCTGACCATCATTGATAAGCATCTGATTCCCTCATCCACTTCTGGAGAAGCTGCTGTTTTCTACTATAAAATGTGAGTTCTCTTAAAGGTATCTCTTTTATGATTCTATTAGATAAATAATGCACAAATTCAAGGTCAATATATTTTAACTTTGTGTGGCTTGAAGATGTACAGAATTTGATTCTAGAGACCTTTTCTTGTGAAGATTGATTATTGAAAGTAACAATTTATTCCGAATATTCTACCATGCCCTTTTATACAAGTGAGCAAAAGATTCATGAGTATTTACCTGGTAACAGAATTGTACTGTTTGCATTACTTCTATTCTCCTTGCATCAACCAATAGAGCCTAAGATCCTCCTAAGTTATAATAGAAAATTGTTTTTCATTGTTAACTGGTTTCCTTATGAATTCAGGAAGGGCGACTATTATCGTTACCTTGCTGAGTTCAAGACTGACCAAGAGAAGAAGGAGGCATCCGAGCAGTCACTGAAAGGCTATGAGGCAAATTACATTGACCCTTTACTAATCTATGCACAAATTCCCTCTGATTTTGCATTTCATTGCTCTGCCATTCCTTTTTGATGTATTTCTTGAGTTACTACTTTTTAGGCTGCTTCCAAGACTGCAAACACTGATCTTCCACCAACTCACCCAATCCGTCTTGGGCTAGCTCTTAACTTCTCTGTATTCTACTATGAGATTATGAACTCTCCTGAAAGGTACATACTCTTTCTGCAGCATTACTTGTTCAGAAAAACAAAAATACTGACTCACTGAACTTTCAGGGCTTGCCATTTGGCAAAACAAGCTTTTGATGAAGCAATTGCTGAGCTGGACACTCTAAGTGAGGAGTCATACAAGGACAGCACACTCATTATGCAACTTCTAAGAGACAATCTCACTCTCTGGACATCTGATCTTCCTGAGGACGGAGGTAAATTAAATGATCTCATATGCAGCAGCATCACATTCTAAGATTTCTACTACTCATTGCGTCTTCTTACAATATCTCAAATGCAGGTGAAGATGGTGTCAAAGCTGAAGAAACCAAAGCCGGAGAATCACAGGTGCGGACATGATAACCACCGAGCTCTAATCGCCTGAAATTAAACCCATTTTCTCTTTCCCTGTAATGCTGTACATCTGATGTGATATCTCTGCAGCATTAATCCGTATCCGAGTTCTCAACCAATGGCCATGTAGAAGATGGTAGAGAACAATCCAATGCAGAAGTGGCACTTCCATTTTTCCTCTGATTCATATAATCTCCAAACTGGACTGTTCTTTAGGGATTGGGGTACAGAACATCAGTTTGAAGTTGGAATATTAGTTTGAAGTCGAACCAATATATTTTGTTTTCATTTTTTTTTTATCCCTTTGTCTAAACTCGAAATGAAGTTTGCTTTCAAATTTTGCCCCATGTTGTTCATCAGAACTTATGAATGAATACTAATTATTTATGTAGCAATTGCCCCTCATTTGCAATGTAATGTCATACCTGTAATTGGATTACAAGTGCCAAATCACCCAAGCTACTTTGCAATGGTAACCACCAAATTATTGGCCTTTATCTTGTTATTCTGCCTTTTAAGGTCATGCATTTCACGTTTTTACCTAACAATAAATGAGCAAATATCAACTAACCAATTTAAATTACTGAAGAGGAGATGAAGTCCAATGCTAAGGACCGATCAACGGCTCTGTTGTTCCGAACTTGGAACCATCTTCTGGCCGTGGCTGCAAAATATATTCTCTAAAAACATTAACTTAAAAGGAGACAACTGTTGGCCAAAAAAAAAGGAGACAACTCATAAGTCCTGATACCCCAAGTTAGTACACCCTAATCTACCGTTAATGCATAGCATAAACCTCTTTAGACTTAATTTGTAAATGTACAAGGTAACCAACCATGATGTCTAGCAAGAGCATTCCAGGCATGGCAAAGACAAACTATCCAAAAAGCTTCTTCTCTATGTATAAATCTACGATTTTTATGGTTCTTCCTTGACGAAGTAGCTCTGAGGTAAGCTAAACTCTTCCTCTTGATTCAGTATCTCCATTTCCTCTGTGCAGGGTTTCTGTGATGTCTATTTATGTATTAAAAGAACTCTATATTAATATTAATATCCGAACTATTTGTAAGAAAGACATGAGAAAGTACTGTACCAGCATTTCTAAGTTGTAGAAACGACCAAGCAGTTGAAGAACCTCATCTGCAGAGAAAGGACGGTCGAAGCTGAACAAGGAGATCGTAAATTGGTTACTGACCTTTCGAACCAAAACATTGTAGATTTTTTTTTTTGTTGAAAGTATAGTAAAAATTGTTATTACTTCAAGCAGTAAAATTTTAAGAAAAATAAGAACGGAGATACCTTCTGCGTAGATACTCCATTAATCCAAAGAGCATAAAGTGCCGATGGATGCCTGAGTGAAACAAAGAAAGTCTTACTTAGTTACCTTCTCACTGGTTTATTAGTTAAACAGTAAATTGATGATGACGGGTCTAATGAGGGATCTGTGTCAAATGTCTTAACTGATGACATTTTGAGAATGAATTTGAAGAATCAAAGAAATGATGCACGGGTAAAGATTAGTGATGTATACATATGAGAGAGTGGCAACTATAAAAAACACATACCGATGAACTGCTTGCAGATGAAGGATAATATGGTGGAAAAATTACATTTACACCACATAAGTTAATATACCGCTGCAAGAAGAGTAATTTAGTTCTTTATCTTCATTAATCTAAGTTCAAGCAAGCTTTCCTTAATCAATGATTGTGCATTCTCTAGTAGAAGCAACACACGTACTGCTCTCTGCAATATGATCTTACCATTGAGCCAGATCAAAGCATAAAATCTACAATTTCAAGTTGAAAATCTCAATAATCAACCTAATGTGGATAAAAGAAGAGCTATGATAATTTTAGTTAAGCATTCTCACCTTGTAACTTTCCAGGAGGGTAAATTTCGAGAGCTTGCAGCAGCCGAAGCTCCAATTCAACCTGAGACTGCTCCTTTTGTGTTCACAAAATGTACTTCCAAGTATCAGATCGCTAAAAGTGTACAGAAATTGCAATCGAGAGATACGTAGTAACTGTAGAGGAGTGGAGGGTAGACCTTGGGTTGAGAAGTGGCGGAGGACGGTGGAGCCTTGCATGGAGAATGTACAGAAATACCATCTTGCTCCTCCTCCTTGCCACTGCCGCAGTGGCCGCTAGCTCCGTCCATCAAAATGATCGTTCCCTGCACACGAATCAACTTCTAGGGTTTCAGATCAAACCCGAATGAATTATTCATCTCGGAACAACAATAGAAATACAAATTTCATCAAAGGGAATTTCAATCACGAAGACATAAATCTGAGAAATCATCGCCATTAACGGAGATGGAGTGAGTAATCTTACCGCGGACAAGGACAGTAAAATGATCTTCGACTAAAAACCCCGTCTTCTGGTTCGCGGGAATTTGTGAATGAATATGGGATCACTGATTTTGAATAAATCCAACTCGACTGCGGATCTATTAGATACGATTGGTCTGTCAATGTCAGGGTATAGTACTGGTATAATTATATCTATTATCAATCATATATACCTATATTTATTACTAATATGTTAAATGTAATGGAACATTATAAATGTTATCGGTGAAACATATACCGATTCAAGAGAACATATCGGTGATCATCATTGAGACCCAATCCTCTGGAGTTGGTTGATTCCTGCAGGGTGACCTGTGATTTTTCGAGTGAAAGACACAAATACGTATTCATAAAGTGGAAGAAGGACCGACATGAAAAAGAGGGGGATAACAGGGATAGATAGGGATCGATGGGTCAGGATGGCGATGGATCAGAATGATGGTTTCATGATACTTTCTTGATTTACCGAGAATGTCTAGAGTTGAGCCATATAATAGTAACGGAGCACTACTGGTAGTAGTGCTTATTAAACAACGCTACTCCCATTAGCGTATTCGTAAAGTGACCCGTGATTTTTCAAGCGAAAGACACAAATATGAAATACGTATTCATAAAGTGGAAGAAAGAGAGAAATGAAAAATAAGGAATAAGAGGGTGATGGATCAATGGGTGGATAACAAGAGTAAGCAACGAAGTGAAAAGGGAGGAGGACATTCAGTTATTATTCATGTTGTTCCTAGGTGGTGTGTGGATTGAATTTGGAGGCAATTGGATCCAATTTGGCACACATTGGGCAAGAAGACCAATGAAGATGACAATGGATTTGTGTTAGTTGCTTGTAAAGAATTTGTTTTATAGGATGAATTATGTTTTGGGATGTATTCTTAATTATGGATTTTGATGGATTATTATGGATTCTGTGCTTTTTTATGGTATTCTGGATTTTAGTAACGGTTGGGTAACAAAATGTCCAAACTTAAGTGACCTTTTAATCACAGTTCACAAACGTAAGTCACCTTTTAATCACAGTTCACAAACTTAAGTCACATTTTAATAACTGTTCAGAAAAGATAACACTCCATTTAACAACATGTCCACAAACACAAGTCACCACCTTCGCAAAATACACATTATTCTTCATCCTTCAGTTACAGACAAAGGTACAACTAACTTCTACTAATTCTTCGCAATTGAACTTAGAACAAAAACAACAACAACAACAATTATCAAGACTGCAACTAACTTCCGATTGGGTCGACTTTCAAGAGCTCGGGTTTTCGCAACATCCAATTGTTCTTTCAAATGTTTCTCTCTTTGTTGAAATTGCATCACTGCAATCCGACCGTAAGGGCACATAGCTGGATCTTTCCAGTAAAAAAAACACATCTGGGGTTCTGTACATAGTACAAAAAAAGAAACAACAAACAATTACCTCAGATTTGACGATTTAAGTTTCGAAAATAAGGCTTTACGGTTCAAATTACTGCAGCAAAACGAATTAGGGTTACCCATTGTCAAATTACCTCAATATTGAGGCTTCTGTCTTCGGTTAAAAGTATAACAAAATATAAATGATATTAATCTTATTATTAAAATGTAATATAAATGATACACGTAATATCGTGTGATAATTTTGATAAAATTTATGTTAATTTAACACTGATATCAAATTGGATCATTAGCCTTTTTGATCCTCCAAATAGATTTACTAAATTCCTTTTGAGTTATTCCAACTAGTCAAAATAACCAACTATTAATGGAATTTTTTAACTCTCTTTCTGAAATATAGATGTCGCACCACGGAATTCCCACATTTACGGGGCGTTTCTTTCACGGAATAAGGAATACGGAATAGGGAATATGAATTGGGAATAAGGAATAGGAGTTAAGAATATGAAGTTGTTTCTTTGGTGGAATAGAATTGAATGGAATAAGAAATTCTGTTGTTTCTTTGGTGGAATTAGATATGAAAAGAGAATGGAATGTGGTAAAATGACATATTTGCCCCTCATTGTATATGTATAGTATATAATAAAAATTATTTGTATTAATTAATTTTAAAAATTAAAAATAATAAAAACAATGAAATAAATAATAAAAAAAACGAAATTTTTATTTTTTAAATTTATTTAAAAGACCAATCTCGGTATTTTTTTAGTACACATCAACTAAATGCAACGAAATGGTTAAGGAACAGGAGAAGGAGATGCAGATAGTGAAAATTCTCCTGACAGTGATTTGTCTCCCTTCCATGAAAACTTAACATAACCAGCAACTTCGATGGCCTCATCAGCATCCTCTGCATTGATGTCCACAGGCATCCTCGCCTTCAACAGACCAGGAGGGCCGTTAAGAGGAAGCTCAGGGATAATCCACTTCAACTCTTTCTCAGACCGATTCAGTATAGCTTTAGGAGAAACCTTTAACAGTGTTGGGTCAACAGGCAATTTTAGGACAAATGTAACATCAGTTAGAGGACCAGGCAGCTCTGGGTTGGAAACATATTGAATCATCATAGACAGTAATGTTCCACTATGTCTCTTTGTGAGTCGAACCCTTAAGGGAATTGGGGTCGACCGTGGCAGAAGGCTGTATTTCAAAATGGGTATTGGCTCGTTCGATGGAGCTTTCTTAACATGGAACAACCCATTCCCAAGGCTACTAACTCGGGATTCTTGCATAATGAATCGTTTTATTGAACTAGTTCCATCAACCCGGAAGGAAAATTCGGTTTCTTTGTCTTCACCGGAGGTTTTTGGTGGCAGTGTCCTTAGGTAGACCACGCCCATAAGTCCTACCCTAGCAAGTAAGGACTCTCTAAACTCTGCACTGATTTCTTCAGAAATGTACATCTCTGGACCCTTCATTTCTGTCTTCTTCACCAAGAGGTCTTCAAGAGTAATCCCCAGTAGTAATCCCCAGAACGTAGATCGTGTTAACAAGGCGGTAGATGACGCGGTACCTGCTCTCAACTCCGACAATGATCTGTCCGCTAGAGGCGGCCAGCGGATCATCTCCGATCAGCTCAGAGGCGTACGCGTCGTGCTGCTGGTCGGAGTTGGGTGTCTTGGATGAAAGTGACCGCCGCGTGTGTCTGAAAGCGGAGAGAGCCGCCAGGGCTCCAGAGCTTGGGTGCTGTCTTTCAAATGCTCGTTGTATGTAATTAATACAATTCTGCTTTATCAAAATATCAAAATTTGTATCAAGACTCGTTGTAGGTGACGAAGACTCGCATTGAAAGTCTGGTATCAAGATTTGTGATTGTGTTTTCAAATTGTTTTCCTCTTCTGTTGTTCATGCTGTGTTGGCAAAGAGAAGGATATGTTTTCACCGATTTCACCGAACGGGGCAGTTTTGGCAATACGAAGATTACATAAGGGTAATTTCGTCTTTTGACGCTCTATTCAGTATTCCTAGCCCGCATGGAATACGATTTCCGACCTTTTTGCTCGGAATCTCTAACACTACCCCTCTAGGAATCCGTAAGCCAAGTTTTTCCAATTCCGCGAAAAGAACAACTTCTTACGGAATCCGTAAGTCGAATTCCTTTTCCATTCCGTGAAAAGAACATGCCATTAGTGAAATTCTAATAAATAAATTAATATCATTTACAATTGTTGTACAGTTAAAAATTTACCCAATTCATGGTCAGTTAAAAATTCCCACAATACTTACCAGCGTCCCATCTCCAAAATTATACATTAGTTGAGCCCAATACAATGTTGTGAAGATTCAGAGCCCATATCAAGAAGTTCTTTCGGCCGTATCATGAAGTTGATATATAATGATTAAAAAAAACATTGGCCAAAATTATTTAAAAAAATCAAGTAAATAATATTTACTTTTAACATATATTCAATTTCAATACGGATACCTAATTATTAAAACCGGATCAATTTAATTAACTTTGGTTTTTGTTTCTCAAATCCTACCCAAATACCTAGGGGTTATCAAAAAAGACTATTGGACCGAATTCCCGACAAGACCGATCTAAGACCGAACGGGTGAGTTTTTTTTCAAGGTCGGTCTCGATTTTTTTTCCCGAAAGCCCGTTTAGAACCGGTCCAGACTGAATGAATGTGGATTTGAGATTTTCATAATATCACACCGAAAAAATGTGAATTTTGGAGGTTTTCTATCTCTATAAAAGCTGCATCCTGATAAATTTACTAAAAAATATCGTGAGTTCATAGTGTTTTTTTAAGAAGTGAACTATTCTTTCGCCTTTTACTAAAGAATACTGGAAACTCATGATTTTTTTGTGTGTGCAGATTCGGTCCAGGACCGAGATCGGCCCGAGTCAAGAAATACCAATTCGGACGGTTTTTTTTGGCCGAGGTCGGTCTCGGTTTTATCTTCAGGATCGGACCGCCCATGACAAGCCCTACAAATACCCAATATTTTACCCGGACCAGCGGACCCTATCATAATGGTTTCAGATAAATTTCGAATCCAAAATGAGTATTTAATTATTTATTTTAAAATATCATACAAACTGAAACTTAGAATTAACCTTTATATTCAACATCTTCTCGAGGAAACAAATTTTACGTCCGTTATTTTTTCGTCACAAACGATAAAGCACTATAAAGTATAAAGAATATTAATATATATTCTGATAACAGTAAATTGAGAGTTGCTAAATTTCCTGAAAAAGAAAAAGTCACCTTTTTTAGAAGGCGAAGAACTTTCCGTTGAAGCTTTCTCTTTTCTTTTTCCATAAACAAAGATTTTATGCATCTGATAGTTTGAACTTGTTCTTCTGTGTTTTAATACCTCCAAACTGCACGTTCAAATCTGTCCACCAACCATAATAATCACCAACACTGGGTAGAAATAACCTATCTGGCTTGAGCATTGCAACAACCGACTTCTGTGAATTAGACTTATAGTAATGATGAAAGCAAGGTAGCTGCCTTCCTTTTTTCCAAGAATGGAAATATATTAAAAACACATAAGCTATTATATGACGACTATATATGGAATTTATAAGCCTCGATGCAAATAATAATAGACAGGGTAAAAAAAATACTTCTTTTTGTTATTCATATGACATGGAAGGAGACAGCTTTTTTAATGAATTAGACAATGAGGCTGCAAATTTAGTTCATCCATTAATATGATAAGATGGAAGAAAGCTTACTTGATAAAAGATAGGACACCAGATCATTCCACAGCAAAGCAAAGCAAACCTCAATAGGGACAGCACACATGAAACCAGAATCAGCATCTGTTTTACATCTCATCTCAATACATAAAAGTAATGGGCAAAAAAGAAGCAAAAGATGGAGAAAAGGTTAAGATGCCTCACCGGAGTAAAAGTGACAAGGATTACTGTGAAACCGATAAATACTGTCTCTTAGCTTCATTTCAACATACCATATCTGCAAGGAAATATACCAATGTAAAGGCTATAAACAATGTAGTCAAATCAGACACTACATTCATGTCTCTTGCAGCTGAGAAAAAAAAATGATGGCTACAATTTGAGCCAAATATTAGCAAATTCCAATGATTGGTTGTAGATCTTAACATATGTGGTTGCATGATACGAGGAGTAGTAATTTGAACACAAAATTTATGAACGTTCTCCAACAATCCAACAACTGTTTTTCTTCTTGCTTCGAGATTGAAATATAGGTAATTAACTAATGTGCATTCCAGGAAAGAAAGCTTTCTTCTGAAGCATGTATAAAGTATAAGAAAGCACCATTCTGGGGATAGATGGTTACATGGTCTGAAAAGAGATACCCGGACCGACACTCCAAACCATAGTTTCTCACCATCTATATCATATACAGACAACATACCTGTCCAGAAACTTCCACTCTCTCTGTCAACACATCATCTTCATATTGATCTCTTCCACCCAGATAGTACTTCAATTGTTCTACAACTTCTATCTATCATGGCGATGCTACTACTGTTTGTTGTGGCCGTTTTGGCCCTTACTGGCCGTTCAAGTAAGCTTACAAAAATATTATATTCTGTACCCTTTATTTGGTTTTCCATATCTTAAGAACCAGGAGATCAACAACTTCTAACACAGCAGCAGCAGCAAGAGAAAAATGAAGAACACGGCTCAGAATCACGTGCTTGAGATTGATTATATTCTATAGCACTTAGATTTACAAAAATAGAGGTGGTCTAGTGGTAGAATGCTTTTAGGTCTCAACTTCGAATTTTGGCAGGAGCAAATTAGGACATCCGTTTCTTTTTTTCTTCTTCTGAATTTGTTGATCTTATTTCCTCTTTTAGGTGCAATATACTGTGTGTGTAGGGATGGGGTAGGGGATACTGCGCTGCAGAAGAATCTGGACTTTGCTTGTGGAAACGGAGGTGACTGTACTCCGATCCTCCAAAACGGTGGTTGCTACCAACCAAATACTCTCAAGGCTCACTGTGACTATGCTGTGAACAGCTACTACCAGAAGAAGGCATCACTAGGTGCTACCTGTGACTTCGGTGGAACTGCCACCATCACCTCTTCTATTTCAAGTAAGGTCTTTTCAGCTAAGCCTTAATTCAGTCTCAGAATGGCAACCTTAACAAGAATCTTCACTGCTTCTTGATTCACAGATCAAGCATCTTTGTGTGTTTATCCAGCAAGTTCCAGCACCACCAGGTATGCTCTACTCTCAGCAATACATCTGAAATTACAGAATCTAGAAATTGTGTGTGTGTGTGTTTTATCTTAATTCTCTTGAGAATACATTAAAGTTCATCTTAAAGATGGTAGTTTTTTCTGCAGTGCACTCCATGTTAAATTAAATACATGTATCGAGAAATTTGGAGTGAGTGAAGTTTTAGTCAGAGTTGCTCCAAAATTCAAAAGCTCTACACTGAAAGAATATACATATGTCAAATGATCCCATGCTGTCCAAGTGTTGACAATGATGTTCCACTTTCATATTTCTTCTGTCTTGTCTTTTTGTTCCTCAGCATGCTTTTCTGCATAATGGGTGTGGGTTCCTTTTCACAATCGAAGTTCATAACTTCTAGGTTAACAGCATGTTATGTCACAGCATTGGCTTGAAAACTAACATCTCTGTTCTGTGACGACAGCATAACCCCAACCACAACAACTCCAACCACGACTCCCACCACGAGTGCAACTCCTGGAAGCAGCATCACTCCTCCGACCACTACCACACCTTCAACCACCACTCCTATCACCGGCACCACTACCCCGACGACCTCCACTCCGGTGTTTAACACTGGTACTACTGGTCTGGGACCCACAGGCACAGACTCTTACTCAAATGCTCAATCTCTCATCAGAGTTCGCAGCTCCTCTATGTGGACCACCATCATGACCTTCTTGTTTTCACTACCTGTCTGGTTTCTCAGTGCATGAGTCTCACCATGAAACATAAGGAGGAGAGGAGACACAATTTCAATTTTTGATGTATGGAGTCATGAAGAACACTATGCCAACTTCTTTGGTGGGTGTAATTACAACATAGAGGACTTATATCTCCAATAGAGTTGTTTCTAGTGCTGTTGTTGATGTTGGAGTTGTTTTCCTCCTATTAGGTAGAAATGGTGGGGAGTGTGATTCCTAATTGAGTGGCGGCACGGTGGAATTTATTTAAGATGGCTTGTAGTAGTACCTGGGGTTTTACTATATTAGATATTCCTTCTGTATTTTTCAGAGAGGCAGGATTTTGTATCATCACTTATGTTTAGACTCATGGAGCATTTGGTACTACTATAACCTATCTACGGCTATGGTTAATAATGTCACTCTGTTTGTCTTTATGTCCTTTACTTTCCCAATGATCTTTATTATATTCTTTGTTTGGGGATATCTCTACATTGATATCAGAATACTTGGGTAGGTGTGGAGGGCAAACGGGGAGATGCATAAATTGCAACAAGTTAAAAAGTGGCATAGTGAAGCTTGGAAAATTAAAGCATAGCAAAGTAGAATCAGCGTTTTACAGGGAACAAGTGCTACTATTCAGTAGAGACAGCAACCAGAGCAAAGACTACGAGGATTCATCATAAAATCTAGGCTTGTATAATATTCGACAGGGACATGAAAGAGAGCAAACTTCTTACAGTCGTCTCCTGCGAGGAAGGCTGGGCTGACTATTCTGCTGAGACTGGTGCTGAAGATTCCTTGTAAATTTCTTCCTGAACGAACTCAGTAATCAATTTTGCCACTGTGCTCGGCTTCTCCACATGGGGAATATGGCCACATTCAGGTATCTGCCTTAATTTTGCATTTGGAAGCTCACAGTGCAGTCTCTGCATTCAGGCGTGCAAACTTAGAGGGCAAGCTATGAATGATTAAGTGATTCAAATGAGACTAATGACACATGAAAGTGCATAGACAATTCTAATGTGAATGTTAAAATAGAAATTGTGGTTCATGGAACTTGGGATATCATTTAAGCAGGAGATAACAGGAAGAGGAACAAATGTGTGGTAAGTACTGACCACAGCTAATTTATTGTCAATAATCTTATCATCCTCTCCCCATATGATGAGCGTTCTCTGTTCTACCTGAGAAGCGAAGCTTTAGATAATTAAATCATTACCTATCCTAGCAGATGCAGAATAATTTTCCTAAAAAGATTTAATATCACGTAACGACTAGCTACTACAAGAAGTTGTTATGCTTTTAACTGTCTGTCCAATAATTGGAATTTCATTCGAACTGTTCTTTCTCTTCAATTTTACTAATACAGAAGAATTGAGGTCTTGTGCATGCAACCATAAATGAAAGAGAACGGAAGAATGTTTGCTCATTCCCATGTATACCTGTTTGACTTGAGTAGACACATTATAACCGCCACTGAGCATAAAACTTACTGTGGCATCCTCCCACCAAGGAAAACGGCAGTGCAAGCGCCCAATCTGCATAAGCATACATATAATGGAATTAACTAATTTTCCTTATCTTGAGCTTGGCTAGATGGGTTAAACAGGTTCATAATCTGCATAAATGAGGACTTGTTAAACGATCGGCAAGAGCATAACTCACATTAGCCCAATCTAGGTTGATATTGAAGGGTAAATTATTGAAGGCCAGTACATTTACGTAGAAGCGGAGAGGGAAGCTCTTCAAGATGGTTACCTATCAAACAAAAAATTCTCATAAAATATCAGTGAGCTGCAATATATAATAGGATCAGCAGCTATGGAGGTTTCAAAGAAAGTAAAGTGTTCAACATTCTCTATCCTGAATTCTCTCAACAAAGTCAGCACAAAAAAGCCACGGCCCGGTTAGAGAAAGAAATCTTCTGAAATTCTCAATAGCAAAAACAAATGAAAAAATCACCAAATTACAGTAAGGTTAAATGCTAATGTCTTCAAAGGAAGGAACTAGAGGATAATTTACCCCAACATAGGCCAGGGGTCTAGGTAAATTAGCCATATTTCCTGCACCTTCTGCATATACACTTGCATCTATCAAAACAAGTTTCTTGACCTGCAAGGGAAAGACTAAGAAAGTTATAAAAATATTCCAAAAGCATATGAGATGACCAGCTGGAACTAAAGACCATACAGGAGGGTCATAAGTTGTGCAACAACTTACAGCTTCTGGATGGGTAACTGCAAAATCAATTGCGATTGCAGCACCAAGGCTTGGCCCAACCAATATCATTGGCCTTTTGATGTAAGACTTCCAGAACTGATAAGCAAGTGAAACAAAAATGAATTAATTACCTGACATGATCAATACAAAAACTATGAGAATGCATAAAATATAATGATAGCTAATGCCAGCACATGAGACACAATCCAACTTTAGGCTCGCAGCGCTGACATTAAAGATTAAACTTGTTATTATGGCTCGCAACACTGATATTAACTTTTTGACCATCAGTCATTAATCTTAAAATAACCAACTAAGCAGAAAAACCAGTGTCCCAGTTTTGGCCTGTCAAGTAGGAGAAGGATGTATACCTGATAAAAATGCTCCCGTTTAGATGCTACACTACACGACGGAAGTCTTGCTATTACACCGTAGAGAGATACCACATGTGAGAAACCAGGCAAGTCTGCATGTATAAATTTAGTGAGGAGCATAGCAACAGAAACAGACCTAGATCTGAGAAACCCCAACCGAGAATGTCAACAGCCCAAGTCTCCAGATCAGCTTCCTCAAGTTGTGGAAATGTATATCTCCATTCTAAACAGGAACTGGATGATAAGAATTAAGATGCAGAAAACACGAGCTATTAGATATCCCTTTTTCATCAACAGTCTGCAAAACACATCTCCAGCACCTGTCAAATCCATGGAGTAGTACCACAGGATTTGTTTTGCTTTCTGTCAAAGGCTTCACACAGCTACTCATGATACAACTCCCGGACAAGGTAACCTGCACGATGAACATCTTGTTTACTTGACAAGACCAGGTATGTCTAAGACTCTAATATGTTCCCTTAGTCCTGATAATTCATACGATTAGTCTGACATTTGATGACACAAACTTTTGTTTCTAGAAGTCTGATTTAGTCTCCCTTCGGTGATTAATTTGGCGCATAAATAAGATTGCATGAAACAGATAGTCTTAATAACGTTGCCTAATAGCCTTTCCATATAAAATACGACAATGCAGCTACCATTCCAAAAAATAAGAACCCTAACACTTCGAATTCGAATTCCGTGCTAGCATTAAGGCCATCCACAACCACAAGCATAATCCAAAATAGAAAACAAAATCATCACATGCAACGGAAGCTACAGCTATTTCTTCAACTTACAGGTAGCCTCTCGATTCTGGAAGCAAGCTGGCGAGCGAAAGGATCTTTGATTTCATCGACTTGCTTTGGGAGGAAAGGAGGAAACTGAACGTCCGCAGCTGAGGCTCTGAAGCGACGGAATGTCCTGTGGTTTGACGCAATCGGATGACACGATAAAGAGAGACTGAGTGATGCCATGGCAGCCTCAAATGCAGAAATTATTCTGTGTCAGACCATCGAAGTTCGAAGTGAAAGGAGAGAAATGTGGGGAGGAAGAACGACTGCAGCTGTAGCAAGCAAGCAACTGAGCGGTTGGCTCTGTTCATCTGCAGCGCGCCAAGCATCTCTAATCCATTTGCTTTTGCTATTGCCTTATTTTCATATTGCACCCCATAATTGTTATAGATATCTTATTGATCCTGATTTTCTCTCGTACAAATTGAGCCCTAAACTTTCAATAATGGGCCTGCAAAGTGATTAGTGGGCCTCTCTTCACAGGGCCAGTTTCAGTAGAGTTTCAAACTTTCAGTCACTCTCTTCAGCCTTCACGTACTGTAACGTTTTTTTTCTTACCAAGATGTACTAGAGCAGTAGTTGAAGTCATTCTCCGTGCCTCATTTCCGTGCAAGTTCGCTGAAGTCTCTGAACTCTTTACATTTCGATCCATCGAAGAAGAAAAATTCTGCCGCGAAACCGCCATGGATCCACCTCAGCGGACCGCGGGGAGTCCTCCGATGCAGCATCTTCCACCAACTCCGCCCCAAGGCTCTTCGGCTATCCCCTTGTTCATCTTGTTCATCGGCATTTTGTGCATTGTAAGTAGACCTTTCTATCTTCTTCTCACTGATTACTTAAGCTCGTCTGTACACCAATTCTGGAAGAAATTTAGCTTACGTTTGGTTTACAGCGATGGATTCAACTTTTTGCTACTGTCCAATGCCTTCAGTTTCATTAGGCGCGAAATCAACTATTAAGTGTTAATCGTGCTTGTAGTCGTTTGCTTGGTCTAGTATTGATTGGAAGAGCGGTAAGGATCATCGTTCACTAAATTATTTTCTGATTGATCTCCACTCAAGAGCTTGTTGTCGAGGATGTAGTGCGTCGGTTTTATGGTAGTTCTGTCTTGGTTTTGGTTGAACTTTTAAAGTTGAACTTCTTTCTCACTCTATTGCTCTTGTCTAAATGTGGTCGAGCTAATGATCTGAATGCGTAGAGTCTAGGCTCATCTGAGAATAATTATGTTCTGAGAATAAAACTCGGATTTTCAAGGTGATGTCTGAACTTGGAAGAAAAGACTCAAAAGAGAACTACGACAAACTAGAAATGACTTATTTTATTTATTGACTGATGATCGGAATTATTCTTACACTCTTGGCAATTGAGCTTGAATATCCTCCTCCTTTGCTTATCACTGAAACCACTTTGTCTACTGTCGTGACAGTTTGCATTCTACTTCATGGAGTACTTGGTTCTATAATTGAAATGTTTCATTCCCTTCGTAATTGCTCATAGATTTTGATCCCATCAACATCAATGATCAAGAATAGTTTTAGCATTGTACATCAAGTGCCAGAAGGCCATGTTGGGGTGTACTGGAGAGGTGGTGCTCTTCTCAAAACCATTACAGAACCTGGTAAAATTTAAAAGCATAATCTTCTCCTTCTCTTTACTGGCAAGGAGAAGTTAATTGGATATGAACTGCATCTAATTTTTATTTTCCAGGCTTTCATCTGAAAATTCCCTTTATAACTCATTATGAGCCGGTTCAAGTGACCCTTCAGACTGATCTGGTAAATTTCTTAGCAACAGTTCTGTTTGGTGGAAATTTTGTGTCAATTTCAGAAAGTTTTTTGGCGCCTGACACTTTTTCTAACTACAGGTAAGAGAGATACCTTGTGGAACTAAAGGAGGTGTGATGATTACTTTTGAGAAAATAGAGGTAAAAATTTACAGGCTATTTTGCTTTAAAATTTAGAATAACTAAACTCAGCTGGCTTTACTTAAATTTTACACTGTTCTAATGTAGGTTGTGAACCGCCTCAGCAAGGAGTATGTTTATGACACACTGCTCAATTATGGTCTGCACTATGACAACACATGGATATACGACAAGATTCATCATGAAATCAATCAGTTCTGCAGCTCCCATTCGCTTCAACAAGTTTACATTGATGTGTTTGATCAGGTGGAGAACAGTAAAATCGAATGTATTTTAAATAATCCAATCTGAAATCTTATCTTTGTTATGACTGAAATGGATGCTAACATTATTGAGTCTCTACTGTAATTACTGTGTTCTAAAGTAAATCTGATAAGCCACTTAGGGTATTATGTTTTTGGTGAAGATAATAGATCGATTGAAGTTTGTGATCTCAATTCTATTTAAAAGTGCATCTTTGACATTATTTAACAAGGAACAAATGGTGTCAATCAATATATGTCTTTCAGATTGATGAGAAGATGAAGGACGCTCTTCAGTTTGACTGCACACGTTATGCTCCTGGAATCGAAATACTCAGTGTCCGTGTGACAAAGCCTACTATACCAGAGAGTGTTAGACGCAATTTTGAACAAATGGAAGAGGAGCGCACCAAGGTAATGTCATTCCCTTGACTGGAGCAACATACACATGCTTCATTGTGTTACTTTTGGAAATTTGAGGACTTCAGTTTATGGCAACCCACCCAGCTAGACTTCAATTTGTGTACATACAATTATATACTCCCCTACACACTCATGGAAACATGTTTGTCTAGGTGTTGATTGCAGTTGAGAAACAAAAAGTTGCGGAAAAAGAAGCGGAGACGAAGAAGAAGATGGCTATAAGTGAAGCACAGAAAAATGCCTTTGTTAGCAAGATCCTCATGGAACAAAAACTGATGGAGAAGGACAGTGCCCGACAACAGCAGGAAATAGAGAACCAGATCTACCTGGCTCGTGAGAAAAGTCTAGCAGATGCGAATTTCTACCGGTGAGGTTACATAATTACATATGCTGGGTCTAATATGCTTCACTACATGAGAAAATCATTTTTTATATGATCCGTATTTGCATTTTAGTGTGATGAAGGAGGCAGAAGCAAATCAACTGAAGCTGACTCCACAGTTCCTTGAACTCAAATTCATAGAATCTATTGCCGAAAACACCAAGATATTCTTCGGTGACAAGGTTTGATCATTCCTCAACACAGTGCTTCCGTAACATACTTGTAGTTAGTTATATGCATTTATTGATCAGTCTCTCGTTTTGCACGTGCATGTAGGTACCTAACATGATATTGGATCAGAGATTGCTAGGGAGCTTCTTGCAGAATGTGTCCAGAGCAGAACCAAAGGTCTCATCTGGAAGCTCCGAGGCCTCCTGATCTGCTATTAGACGAGTTATTGGGCATGTTTCATGCTTAAGCAAGCAATGGCTGAGGATGACACAATATCACCATATACAAAATGCTAAGTGGCGCTCTGGAAACGATCTAAACTTAAATCTGAAAAACATCTTTCTGGCAATTTACTTCTGAGAACATGAATTTTAGGGTCTTTACAACACCTTGTTGCCAATGTACACTGTTGTAGATACAGTTGAAATACACACAGAAACACGCTGCAAGAAACTTAAGCTATTTTGTGCAGGATGAACGTCGATTAAGTTTGCAATTATTTTGATTTTCTATGTCCTGAAGAAGCCATTAGAACCCCCACAGCCACGACAAACATTGCCAGCATTCCTACGAGTAATCCGTATGTCCGTCTGGATGATTTTCTGTACTCTCCAAAGAGTAGGATTCCCCAGAAAGTGCTCACCAGTGGAAGTGCCTGTACAAACACAAAATCAACCATTCACTTCACCCCTCCTACCTACTATATTATTGATTATGTTGAAATCTTCAAGCTTGCATGACTGGGTACCTGAACGGCATCAGCAGCAGCATAACCTGCAGCCTGACCACCCATGAACTGAAGACCGTTCCCGAAACCACACAGAAACCCTGCCAGAAAGGCCCACCCTCGACCATTCCAGTCATTCCAGTAAGCCTTGAAAGTTGTTTTTGGGAGGCCGAGGATGGGACGGTAGAGGAAAGCGACATTGAGAATAGCTGCGAGGAAGGTGCCCGACATGGAGAAGTAGAAGAATGCAGTGTAGACAGATAGGTGAGGAACGCCTTTGTTGAGTGTGTTCCACTGATCGTTGGTCGCCAAGTTAAATAACGGTGAAAAGAGAGAGAAGCAGATGCCTGCAAACAAAAGTATCCCGAGACCGAGTAGAATCCCCTTCCCAAACACCTGCACATGAACAATCCATTCATTTCATCTATTTTATTTGCTCAACATCTCCACGTCAATCAAACAGAACAAACAAACAAACAGAACCTTAATAGATCTCTTGTTCTCAAGCTGCACAAGGAAATCTGCAGTCCCCGGTTTTGCCTTCTCCACCCCTGTCCGATGTTCATTTTCGACATCCTTCAATCCACCTACAAAGAAGGTATCATATCAAGGAGTATTATATGTAAATTCATTGGCAAAAGAAGAAATGAGTTCGACAAATTATAAAATAGGAATGATTTGTTTCTCGTACCGTGGGTCGGAAAAGCACCGTCAGCTGCAGTCACTCCTCCCCTGACACAAGCTCAAACACACATGATGACAACTGTATACAGTAAAAACACAACAAACAGTGACGCAATAAAAATTACGATGGTAAAAATGGGACATACTGGGACTCTATGGAAAGTGCATGGAGCTTCTTTCGATTGTCTGCGTCATTGGAGGTATGAACACCAGATCCAAGGAAAACTGCAACAAGGAAGCAACCAACTCCAGGGAAAAGAATCTCAGCCCTGTTGATTTTATCGTCTAGAAAGTAGTTCAGAGTCGTCCCTGGCCGAAAAAAAATACGAAATCATCCATGATAATCGTCTTGAAAGTTGAAAGATTAGTTACTATGCAGATGCAGCTGAGAAAGAACAAGGAAAGCAACCTATGACGACAGTTATGCTAGACGTAACAACTTCTGTCACTGATAGTCCAACCAGAGCCCAAGCATACTGCGTCGCAAGATTCCCGACGCTAAGCACGATTCCTCCCGCCATTGCGAACAAAACCGACGTAAAATTGTCCTGCAAGCAGGACATAGTGAATCTAAAGCATGATCATCAGCGGAAGATTCATTAAAACAATTTTTTTTTTGATTTTATTTTTATAAAAATTATTAATGAATTTACCTAAAGTTGTAACTGTTAATTTCATCTAATAATTTTTGATTAAATGGTGATAGAGATTTGTTATCAGAGTTATTAATATACAACTGGAAAATTACAATGTTTTTGTAAGTATATAGTATATTGTAATTTTTTTAACAGATCAATTATTAATTTGCATAAATAACCATGTAAAACAATTTTAAAAAATGCAAATTCAACCAAATGAATATACTGCAACTTTATAATAAATTTCATTTACCAAATTATTTCAACTATAATTATTAAATTGTCAATTAATCCCAAATAAATGTACAGAAAAACTCTTTAAATGCTGCAACATAAAGTCAAATTAACATTTCCCCTGCGAAACTGTCTACTTGCCTGAGAGAGCTGCTGCAGAAAATTAGGAGCATCGGCGGTGCCATTTTTGATTTCCCCGAAAGTGAATGCGATGATGACGGCGGCCAAGAAATTTGTGATGGTGTAGTCGAGGTAAGTATGCTGCGGCAGCCGCCCTCGCCGTTCTAGCAGCGTTAGGACTGCCGGCCACGTCCCCAGGAAGAGCAGAGCAAGAAGCATACATACTATGGCGCCTCCTTTGCTCTCCACCACATACATCTCGACACAGATCAATCGTTGTCTGTGCAGAAATTTGGAATCTGATTCTCCCACACAAGTTGAATATATAGAAATCCCCCCCTGGAGGCAGTTTCTAAAACTGTCGTCACCGGATCGAAGTCAAACTCCAACGTTGACCAACACACCAGATACTGGACGATGTGGTCGTAAATTTTAGTATTTTACGCAAATAGTGAGATTCCGTCAAAATTCCTGATAATTAAATACTTATTATACTACAAAAAGTATAACATCTTATTTTATATATTTATTGTCTAAATGAAATGAAATTACAAATGTATAATATTGTATTTCTTTGTGAATTTATTAATGTCTGTAGATTAAATAGAAAATTATTAGTTGAATTTTGAGGTGTAAAAAAATGTTATATATTTTAAAATTATTATAATGGGTACACCTTTCTCATTTAAAATTATTTAAAAGCTGCAAGGAGCTATATAAATAGTAGATTTTTATTTTCTTTTGGACTCTCCCCAGCGCAGAATCAGCCTTCTCGTATATACGGAGAGATTCAGTCAAACATGGGATCATGATAGAGATAAGGGTTAATTACTTAATTGGTTACACATGTTTCATCATTGTGCAGAATGGTTACACATGTTTCAAAATGTGATTAATTGGTTTTGCTATGTGACTAATTGGTTACACATGTTTTTCCAAATGTGATTAATTGGTTATTCCGTTAGTAAACCGTTCATTTTAACGTTAATTCTTTTTTTTTAACATATTATTGAATTGTGAAATGACTATTATGCCATTAGTTGTATTGAAGAACAGATTGGAAAGATTGAATAACCAAAATCGAATCAAATTCGATTTGATGTTCTCGAGAACCCAGAAAATGCTGTTCTGGGTTCTTGAATAACCCAGAACAGCAATTTCAAACATTTTGAATGAGTTCTTCACAATGTGGGTAACATGTCCAACCTTTTAATCACATCATTTCAAACAACAGTATCCATTTAATCACATTATAGAGAAACATGTATGACATTTTAATCACATTATAGAGAAACATGTATGACCATTTAATCACATTTGGTGATAACATATACTGCAATACAGAACTTCAAGAACCCAGAATTGCGATTCTGGGTTCTTCAAGAACCCAGAAACAGCATTTCTGGATTCTTCAATTCTTGTTCTTGAAACATGTGTAACCATTCTGAACATTGGTCAAACATGTATAACCAATTAAGTAATTAACCCTAGAGATAATCGATTGACGTCTTTAGTCAACGCTTGTGTGTAAACACTATTCTATTCCCCTGTTTAGGACATTGTCTATTGTTAGAGTATGTACGAGAATGATAAATAACATAATTATACTATATTTTTAAATCATATATTATAATTATAACTATAATCATTTCAGATATAAATTTAAATATTATAATCATTAAAATAAATGTGGTTATTAATCATAGTTTTACTCGTATACTCATATTCATTCCACACTGATAATATAATAAAATAGCGAAAATCTTATTTTAAAAAATACATAAATTTATATTACCAATAATAAAAATATATAACACTATCATTCGTAATGTACTGGACTAGTGGTATGAAAAAGTTATGGGTTTGGACTTTAACACACATAGTGATGTACAAATAAACAACAACTTCAATTATATTTAGTATATATTAATTTATTAATAATAACTAATTATTATATTTATATAATAACAATGATTATAATTATAAATATAACTTAAATACCATAACCATAATCATTATCGTAGAAAATTCATCATCATAACTGCATCGCACAATAATAATAATACGGTTAACCATATTAAACAATAACAATTATAACCAAGTTATGAGTTTTTCAACGCACCGTTAGTTACTGGTCTACCATATCTTGATCGTTTTAACTCAATTATCACGTCGTTTTGGGAGTCGCGAATAATGCGGTGGAGATAACAGATATTTATGAATGAAAAAAATAATAAGAGAATGGGTGAAGACTGAGGAGTAATTACAAACGTACGATAACGAAACTCCTTAAATATTGGCAATGGACGACGCCAAATGCGTACACGTCGCAACATTTCAATAAAACAGGCAACGGTTATAAATATTCTATAAATTTTAGGGAAAAATGGACTATATTCATATAAGATAAATTTTTAATATTTTTATAGTGGAAACGAAAACAATTAAAAATATATATATATTTTTTATAATTATAGATTAATAAACCGCTATAGGTGACAACTAATCACCCAAGTTCAAATTACACAACCAAAAACTAGCTAGCTTTAACAATTCGCGAAACAGAAGAGTCAACAACGTCTTTTCGGAGTGCATTAATAGTTTTCTTCGGAGGTGAGCTATGGATTTCAAACACATGCCGCTGGTTGAGTGTCATACCCGCCATGATATCCGCTACCGTATTTGCTTCTCGAAAAATATGTCTGAACTTCATTATTTCGAACTGCATCAATAGCTTCCTGCAATCCGCAATGATCGACTTTATTTTTTGATTTGACATATTTTCATCAGAGATTACCTTATGAGCTAAGAGAGCGTCCGTTTCAAGGTGAATAGATTTTAATCCGAGTGTCTTTGCCAAAAGCAGACCGTCTCGGATGGTCCAATATTCCGCAGTGAGACTGTTTGAGCAACCCAAATTACTTGAGAATCCTGGAACCCATTGACCCCTGTAGTCTCGAATGCCCCCACCGGCTCCTGCAAATCCTTGATTTCCCTTAGCAGCTCCATCTGTGTTAATTTTAAACCAATCCTTTTTTTGGAGGAACCCAACTAATATAAATGGAAATGAACTCATTAGCAATGTCGGTCTCAAGATAAATATTTTGGTGAAACTTTGCCTGAGATAAAGATAAAGCATAAACATAAGAAAAAACAGGTTTATCATTAAAAATAAGAGAGTTCCTATTTTTCCAAATGTTCTATAGAGCATAAGGAAAAAAGTACGGGAGATTCTATTTGCAAACCATCAACTACTTTATACAGACCACTTTTGATGAAAGACTAAAATGCCCTAATAGCATTTTACATATTTGTCCTTACCAATTTTAAAGAAATTAATTATTAAATCGACCTTTATTTTCAATATTACTAAATCGACTCCATATTATCAAAATTGTGAAAAATTATCATTCTAGCAAGTTTTGAACCCCTAGACCTCTTACATACTAGCTAAAAGTTTTACCACTATACTAGTAATTCCAATTGTTTTCTTATTTACTTCAAATATAGTTATTGAAACAACTCTCATATTATTGTATTAAACATCTCATGTTTATTTATTGATGCTCTTTAGTAATTAACATTTGTTCAACGTTGTTTGTTTAATTGTAGTTTTAATTTAATTATGTATCTACTGATTTATTTTTTAAAATGGTTGAAAAATAAGTAATTTTCTAAATTTAGTATTTATACACTACTAGAATATGCATTTTGAAAATAATTTTTTCAATCATCTCTAAAAAAATTAGAAAGACTATAATATGTAGATAATTAATTTAGAACTCTAACACATATGATGCTAAGTTTCAATTTTCCCATCAACCATAAAATTTGGTCAAAATTATAAAAAATTACCAACACTACTTTGACAAAATTTTATAATCGATAAGAAAATTGAAACTTAACACCATATATGTCGTTAGAGTTCTAATTTAATGATCTAAATACTATAATATTTTTTTTTTAAGATGGTTGGAAAAAATTGTTTTCAAAATGCATATTCTAGTAATGTATAAATACTAAATTTAGAAAATTACTTATTTTTCAACCATTTAAAAAAATAAATCAGTAGATACATAATAAAATTCAAACTATAATTAAACAAATAATGTTGAATAAATGTTAATTACTAAAGAGCATCAATAAATAAACATGAGATATTTAATACAATAATACGAGAGTTGCTTCAATAACTATATTTGAAGTAAATAAGAAAACAATTGGAATTACTAGTATAGTGGTAAAACTTTTAGCTAGTATGTAAGAGTTATAGGGTTCAAAACTTGCTAGAAGCATAATTTTTCACCATTTTGATAATATGGGGTTGATTTAGTAACTACGAAAATATGAGGTCGATTTGATAATTAATTTCCTTAAAATTGGTAAGGACAAATATGTAAAATGCTATTAGGGCAATTTAGTATTTCAACAAAAGTGGTCTGTATAAAGTAGTCGATGGTCTGCAAATAGAATCTCCCAAAAAGTACTTCCACTCAACTCATTGAATATTGACTCCCGATTCCTGGTATTCCTTTTTGATCCACTCATTCAAAAGGTGGAACGATTGCCCCAAATTTGGCGGCCCAGTGACTGAATTTCGCATCTATTTAGCATGCTCACACCCACGCAATATGTGATCTATGTTCTCCACCCCATAATAATAAATTTGGTATGGAAGACTCAAATTACATCCCCTATGGTTCAATAGTTTGCAGGTGATAATCTATTTTTAAAGCAAAATCAGATAAAATATTGAATTTTTGCATGTATCGAGTAAGCGTTGTTGAATTTTTTATTCAATAAAAATAATAATAATAAAAGTATTAACAGAAAGTTATGTGATAGGTAAGATAAAGTTTTATATAGTGGTCATTAACAATTAAGACTTGTAAAAAAACGATTAAGACTGGCTTATACGTCAAATTAATTATTTCATTACAGTCTTTTACGTTTTAAATTATTTTATGAAGAAAAAAAATATATTTTTATGTATCAGTTAATTAACTAGACGCCCCTCTCAATTGGGTCTTCTGGAAGCACGTCGTGTGACCGGCGTTTTTACTTTTTAACATAAGTCCCTTTGGTTCCTTGGTTGTTAACTCATATCCCTGTACTTTCAACAACAAAAAATCAATTAGCATTTTCATTAAATGATGTATAACTTAAGTTATGAAGGTAAGTTGTAACACTAGTCATGATTTTATTGTTGTAGAGTAGTTTTAGTTAGTAAAATAAACTTTAAATTCTAATATTTCAAAATCAATGGAGGATGAAGCAAAAAATGAACTAAATGATATAAATCTTCGTTAATTTGAAACAAAATTTTTAGAAATGTATACTTATCTGATAAGTAAGTTATGGAACGCCGTAATTTTTTTTTACAATTTCGAGAGAGGAGAGGATGTCACAAATGAGGCTCTTATCGTCAGAAATAAAACACAACAACATTAATTTTTTTAATAAGTCTTCAAAAATTCGAATAAAAAAACATATATATATATATATATTTATTTATTTTTAAAACTGAAATTGCATTATCCACATAAAAATACTGACCGAAGCCGAAAGCCATATACAATTATTTTTGCTTATGCTTTGTGAAGATTATTATTACTCACTGAAATGTCGGATTTGCTGCGTTGATTTATTACGTCACCTAGTTGCTTTCCACTCACTGTATTTTTCTATTTTCTTTTTCTATTTTTCCACTTCTTCTAAAAAAACTGAATTGCAATTCCCTGTTTTTTCAGGAACCTTGATGTGACGTGCAACTGACATACTTTGATTTGTCAAAGACATGTTCTTTTCAAGTAAAACTTCATTGATGAATGTTTCAACTCTGTAACGTCTAAATGAAGAACATGATGTTCATATTCATTTACACTCAGTAACTTTATTTTTTTGGCCTGAGCACTCAGTAACTTCAATATCTCTTAAACTTCATTTCTCACCTCTGTTATTCACCAACAAATTACCAGACAGACAGCGATTGATCTGTGTCGAGATGTATGTGGTGGAGAGCAAAGGAGGCGCCATAGTATGTATGCTTCTTGCTCTGCTCTTCCTGGGGACGTGGCCTGCAGTCCTAACGCTGCTAGAACGGCGAGGGCGGCTGCCGCAGCACACTTACCTTGACTACACCATCACAAATTTCTTAGCCGCCGTCATCATCGCATTCACTTTCGGAGAAATCAACAATGGCACCGCCGATGCTCCTAATTTTCTGCAGCAGCTCTCTCAGGCAAGTAGACAGTTTCGCAGGGGAAATGTTAAGTTGACTTGATGTTGCAGCATTTAAAGAGTTTTTCTGTACATTTATGCAAATTAATAATTGTTCTTTTAAAAAAGTTACAATATACTATATACTTACAAAAAAATGGTTATTTATATAACAAATAAATGTAAAAGAATTTTATTAAAATTTAAAAGTCTAAAGTTAAGGGGTTAAAATTACAATTTACCCCATTTTTTGCATTTAGATTTTTTTGTAACTATTATTAAGGATAAGTTGTATAACCTATTAAAGTTCAATTTACAGTTTATGAATCTTCCTCTGATGATCATGATTTAGATTCACTATGCCCTGCTTGCAGGACAATTTTACGTCGGTTTTGTTCGCAATGGCGGGAGGAATCGTGCTTAGCGTCGGGAATCTTGCGACGCAGTATGCATGGGCTCTGGTTGGACTATCAGTGACAGAAGTTGTTACGTCTAGCATAACTGTCGTCATAGGTTGCTTTCCTTGTTCTTTCTCAGCTGCATCTGCATAGTAACTAATCTTTCAACTTTCAAGACGATTATCATGGATGATTTCGTATCCTTTTTCGGCCAGGGACGACTCTGAACTACTTCCTGGACGATAAGATCAACAGGGCTGAGATTCTTTTTCCTGGAGTTGGTTGCTTCCTTGTTGCAGTTTTCCTTGGATCTGGTGTTCATACCTCCAATGACGCAGACAATCGAAAGAAGCTCCATGCACTTTCCATAGTGTCCCAGTACGTCCCTTTTTACCATCGTAATTTTTATTGCGTCACTGTTTGTTGTGTTTTTGCTGTATACTGTTGTCATCATGTGTGTTTGAGCTTGTGTCAGGGGAGGAGTGACTGCAGCTGACGGTGCTTTTCCAACCCACGGTACGAGAAACAAATCAATCCTATTTTATAATTTGTCGAACTCATTTCTTCTTTTAATACTCCTTGATATGCTACCTTCTTTGTAGGTGGACTGAAGGATGTCGAAAATGAACATCGGGCAGGGGTGGAGAAGGCAAAACCAGGGACTGCAGATTTCCTTGTGCAGCTTGAGAACAAGAGATCTATTAAGGTTCTGTTTGTTTGTTTGTTCTGTTTGATTGAAGTGGAGATGTTGAGCAAATAAAATAGATGAAATGAATGGATTGTTCATGTGCAGGTGTTTGGGAAGGGGATTCTACTCGGTCTCGGGATACTTTTGTTTGCAGGCATCTGCTTCTCTCTCTTTTCACCGTTATTTAACTTGGCGACCAACGATCAGTGGAACACACTCAACAAAGGCGTTCCTCACCTATCTGTCTACACTGCATTCTTCTACTTCTCCATGTCGGGCACCTTCCTCGCAGCTATTCTCAATGTCGCTTTCCTCTACCGTCCCATCCTCGGCCTCCCAAAAACAACTTTCAAGGCTTACTGGAATGACTGGAATGGTCGAGGGTGGGCCTTTCTGGCAGGGTTTCTGTGTGGTTTCGGGAACGGTCTTCAGTTCATGGGTGGTCAGGCTGCAGGTTATGCTGCTGCTGATGCCGTTCAGGTACCCAGTCATGCAAGCTTGAAGATTTCAACATAATCAATAATATAGTAGGTAGGAGGGGTGAAGTGAATGGTTGATTTTGTGTTTGTACAGGCACTTCCACTGGTGAGCACTTTCTGGGGAATCCTACTCTTTGGAGAGTACAGAAAATCATCCAGACGGACATACGGATTACTCGTAGGAATGCTGGCAATGTTTGTCGTGGCTGTGGGGGTTCTAATGGCTTCTTCAGGACATAGAAAATCAAAATAATTGCAAACTCTATCGACGTTCATTCTGCACAAAATAGCTTAAATTTCTTACAGCATGTTTCTGTGTGTATTTCAACTGTATCTACAACAGTGTACATTGGCAACAAGGTGTTGTAAAGACCCTAAAATTCATGTTCTCAGAAGTAAATTGCCAGAAAGATGTTTTTCAGACTTTATCTGCAACTTGTGTTAGATCGTATATTTGCAACTACGAACGACTTGTACAGATGAGGATATCATGAGAATCTGAGATGGATCTTGTCTCTCTCCCATATATTTGGAAATTTTCCGTTAGGTCCAAAAATCTCACCTTACTATACACCGTTAGAACCCCATTCTTTAAGATGTTGGCAAAATAAGTGGTTATTAGATGGTGATATTCCACTTTTTCCTTATGGTTATTATTTTTGTTGTGACTTCACAGTGTTTGTTAAGACAGTATGAAGAAAAAAAAGTGTTATTATAATAAAACAAAGGGACACATAACATGAGGGTGAGGTGGTTGAAATTTATGACAAAAAAAAAGGTGGTTGAAATCATTAAATCATCCATATTAATGCAACTTTTTGAATGTAAAAAAAAAACAAAAACTTTTCTCTTCATAATAATGTAACCTTCCCAACCAAAAGTCCCAAACCCACTTATTTTTAAAGGTATATATATATATATAAATAAACAATATTGAAATTATGGATCATCAAAAAATGAATAATTAATGACAGATGATTGGATTAACTACTAAAGTACTCGAATTACAACAAGCTTTTAAGTTCTTCAACACCTGCAGAGATCATCAATACATATAGTCAACGCAAAGGAAAATACAGAACGGAGAAATCATTCAGCAATCTACGACGAACAAATTATTTCTTCAGGAAACCCTGGGCCATCTTGAAGTAATCCCCATACCCGCTTCCTCCGTTAGAACCTCCATCTACGGAGGCGTGCGACGGCTTGTGCGAATCAGGGTCGGCGTGCGACGGCTTGTGCGCAGCAGGGTCGGCGTGACCAGGCCCGCCTGAGACTGCGGTGGCAGCTGGGCCGGAACCGTGGGATGCGTGGTACTGGTGGAGGTACTCCTCCGCCTTGTCCACGTACTTGCCGAGGGCCTTGTCCTCGAGCTTGCCGAAGTGGGACGCCGCGCAGATGAGGTCGGCGGCGGCATCAGCGACCTTGGCCTTTTCCAGCTCCTGTTCTGACTTGCTGCCGCTGAAGGTGGACTTGGCCGCCTCCGCCACGAGCTTGGCGCTGGAGAGGAGCTCGCTGCTTGACTTCGGTGAGTGCTTGTGCTTGTGCTTGTTTAGGCTGTTGCCGCCGTGCTGAGGAGCTGAATAATCCATGGATTTGCAGATCCGAAGGAGAGAGAAGTGAGAAGAAAAGTTTTTCTTGGTGATGATGGTTTATCTGAATGATCTGTGGTAGCCATGGGAGCAAGGCATTTATAGTATCATCTTTACTATTCATAATGGTGAATGGTCACGTTGAAGGTATCTTTTTATCAAGATAACCTACATGCACCGGGTGCACTATTTTGGGATTGACACGATTATCGGTTTCCTTGATTACTGTTTCTCCGTTGAGTGTATACACCAGGTGCATATAGTTTAAACAATCACATTATTTAATACGCGGAACCGTATATTTATTTGCCGCGGATATACTGTGTCGGTAGAGCGTTGACTCCTCAATTTTATTTTTGGCCTACAACTACTCCTGGCTCAAAATGATGTAGGTTTCTTTGTCGATAGAAGAGTTATTGGGTTAAAGTGATATTAACTAAAGATAAGTTATCAATAAGAATTAAAAGATAGTTGAGGGAGTTAAACTCAATAAGTGATAGTCAAACTCCAGAAAAAGACGACAGAGAACGGAACAAAAAAAGAAAAAGGGAAATTGATTACGTTTGGCCATTACGGTGTTAATTGCAAATTGCTAGCTCATCGCTCCACCAATACTAGTTGTACGATTCCATTGCCAATCGCTGTCGAATCGCCAAGGTATGTTGAATTTCCCCTTCCTGGACGTGCTCATGTTCATAAACTTGATTCCAATTCCTACCCTTTTTTGTGATTTGGCGGTTCGAATGATAAAAAATTACCGAAAGAGGAGAAAGATTGTAGCAAATTATTGAAATTGGCATTAGTTAAAATCTTATAAAACCCATACAAGGTTGCAAGGTTGCTGTCTTAATGCGTTGAACTGATTCCTACGCCATGGAATGTGATTTAGAAATGTTAGAATTCAGGATGGAATGAGTTTGGTAGGTTCTACAGTTTCTTTCTGTCAATTTCAATCGAATTTTGGTATTGGTGTTGTGATAATGCTTGGAGATATTAAATCTTCAATTATTTCGAAGAATTCTGTGCTGTCATTGAACTTCACCGTATTAGGATAACAATTCTGACCTTTTCTCCGTACTAATCTTATGAAAACGCATATAGAGCTGGTTATTGTGTGATTGAATCTTGGAAGTTGTCCAGGAGGTGGCAGTGCGATTGCAGAGGATGCGTTTCCACCATTAATGCTGCTGAGAATTTATTCAAGTAATAAGATAATTTGGAGGAGCAACCATGTATCGGACTGTGGCAGCAGCTGCATCTGTTGGTGGATTACCAACAGAGAGTCTTGATAATGCTGTGAGCCTAGATCAAGTTCCTCGGTGGAGTGATGCAGAGCAGAGATTGTCCTTGGAGTATGGGAATGAAGATCCTTCATTTTCTAATTCATATTTTGCTGATCCTTTGGCATCTTCCTCTGGGACAGAAAGTGCTAGCAATGGTGTTTCAAGGTTTCCAGTCGACCGTGAAATTAACTCAAAAATTTTCCTTTGGAGAGGGAATCCATGGAACCTTGAGGTGGATGCAGTTGTGAACTCTACAAATGAGGTAGCCATCTGTTCCTATTGATATCTTGCATAACTGTTTTCTCCATTAAGTTGAATTCTCGTTTTTGAAATTATGCTTTGGAAGCTCAAATGCATAGATATCACTAGGACGTCTATGACCCTTTATTGTTGCTATTCAGAATATCAAGTGACCAACATAATGACATTTTTCTTGGAAGACTAGCCTAAAGTTAGTGGAAGAATAATTTCTGAACTAGCAGTATGAGTAACAACTGGAATCTGCACTTTATTTTTGCCCTCAGTCCATTAATTTCATGTGCTTGCTTTGGTTCATCCCTGAATCTTGTTATACATTGGCTTCTGTGTTTTTGTGAAATCTCATATATTAAGTATTGGGTGATTGACAGAATTTAGATGAAGAACATAGTAGCCCTGGTTTGCATGCTGCAGCTGGACCTGGTCTTGCTGAAGAATGCGCTACACTGGTATCTTAACTTCTCGCATTTTAGTAGACATGGTACAAAAATACTATCTAGCTAGGGTATCATTATTCTGCCAGATTTTGTTCTTTCATATATATTTTTTCCCTAAGAATGTTATAGCTCTAGTAAAAATGCTGAGTGTTCATATAAATATCGCCAACATTTTGGGTTTAGGGAGGATGTCGGACAGGAATGGCAAAAATGACAAATGCTTATGACCTTCCCGCTAGGTTGGTAAAACATTATGTCCCAGTATAAACTTGGAACTTATCCATATTTACCTTAGATTAACCTTTTCTATTAAATACATTTTCAGGAGGGTGATCCATACTGTTGGTCCTAAGTATGCACTTAAATACCATACTGCAGCAGAGAATGCTTTGAGTCATTGCTATCGGTCCTGCCTTGAACTTCTCATTGACAACGGGCTTCAGAGGTTGCCTTTTACCACTGCTCTGTTGTTCCTCTTTCAATAGATCTTCATTTTTTTTAGGTAAACTAACACTCGAACAAGATTAATTTCTTTGGTAATACAGCATTGCTATGGGATGTATATATACCGAATCGAAGAATTATCCTCGGGAACCAGCTGCACATGTGGCAATAAGTGAGATATTCTTCCAGCGTTCTTATCCATGATAGGGTTGCTTCCTGTATAAATTTTGTAAATTTCTTAGTATTTTTGAACTTTTTATTATTTATCATGTTTGATTTTTTCTGGTAGGGACTGTTCGTCGCTTTCTTGAGAAGCAGAAAGATAAAGTAAAAGGTGTTGTCTTTTGTACAACCACTGCAAATGATACGGAGATCTACAAAAGGTTTGCTCCATGAAAAGTACTTTTCTATCTGCTTGAAATCATTTAATTTGTCCATCTCGCACTCGATAGTGCTTCCTTGACTTAATTGGTGTGCAATTAATTGTAGATTGCTTCCCCTTTACTTCCCTCGTGATAAACATGAAGAAGAGGTTGCCATTTCAAAGCTCCCTGCAGATGTGGGTGATGAAAATGGCGAGACAGTTATTGATGAGCGTAAAATTAGAATAACACCTCTGCCAAAAAAGGCTATCCCTAAACCTCCTCAAGCTCCTTCTGATCCTCCTGTCAGTGATGTTGGCTTAGTAAGAAGGTTAGTACAATGACATTCTTGCACCCACAATTGTTTTTGAAAATGAAATTATTTACCTTATACTATCAACTGAGGTCATTTTCTGAAATCTTGCTTTTCAGGAATTCGACATATATAGATTCATACTTGGATCCTGCTTTCATGTCATTAATCAAGGATCCAGACCAGAGGCACAGGGAACAATGGGAAAAAAGTGCTCAGGCTCAGAGCGGATTTAACTGTGCTAAACTTCTTGGATTTGGTGACCTTGGAGGACCTTCATTATCTCCTGCTGAAGAGTACACACTTCACTCAAGATACCTTACTAAGGCAAATACACTTAATCTCTCCGAAATTGCAGAGATGAAAATTGTGTAAGTATCTATTTTCACACAGCTATTTTTTTACTAAGATTGATTCATCATTTAACTGAAAGTTTGATCCTTTGATGCAGCTATCGAGGTGGAGTAGACAGTGAGGGCCGACCTGTAATGGTGGTAGTTGGGGCACATTTTCTGCTGCGTTGTCTTGATCTTGAGAGATTTGTTCTTTATGTTGTAAAGGTAACTTAGCCTCAGCCAAGTAAATCTGCTCTTCAATTACATTTACCGTATGTCATTTGCTTATATTTTCTACAAGTTAATATTTTAATAAGCAAATTTATTGCAGGAATTTGAGTCCGTCATAAAGAAACCGTACAGTATCGTTTACTTTCATTCAGCTGCCTCATTACAGATGTAAGTCTCGATGAACTTTGACGTGAAACACAGAGTTTATACTTTATACAGTATTTATGTGGTCTAGTCCCAAATAAAATGGTTGAATCGATAAATTGTCTGCCAATTTTTCCATTCAGTGTCTTATGGGTCTAACTGTCTAGCTTTCAACTCCCTAGTAAAAAAAAATGTCGGCATTTATGTTGGAACAGGCAACCAAATATGGGATGGATGAGAAGATTACAGCAAATTCTCGGTCGCAAGCACCAGAGGAACTTACATGTATGTGATATATATATATAATATACACTCTCGTACTTAAACAAATGAAGTATATTCTTATTTCTTCCTTTACCTCAACAGGCAATATACATCCTTCATCCAACTCTTCACCTGAAAGCGACAATTTTTGCTCTTCAGTTGCTAGTAGATAATGTGGTATGTCTCCAATTGCATTAAATCTTACTTGATGAACTCCTCAAAAGCAAGATCAGGACACAATTGTTGTTTGTCTCTGACTATCTAGGTGTGGAAGAAAGTGGTATATGTTGACCGACTCCTGCAGTTGTTCAGATATGTTCCTCGTGAGCAGTTAACAATTCCCGACTTTGTGTTCCAGTTAAGTCTTAATATCCCCAAGAATTATCGAATTAAAGAAGCAACATTTTGTGTTTGATATTTTTATTCTTTTTTCTGCAGGCACGATTTGGAAGTGAATGGTGGGAAAGGTCTGATTGTGGACCCCCGAACAAAATACGTATATCACCGACCTTGATAAGTTAACATCTATAAGACCTGAGACAAATTCTCTTTGAATCGATTTGATGCGGGTTTTGTTCCTTGCTCCTTTGTGGTTTGCAGTATATTCTTTTTGCTGCCTCTTGTTTCATTGGTTGTCTTCCTCTTTGTGTTGTGTTAATATTGTTGCTTGGCCAGAATGATGACTTGAGGTTGAAGGTAGAATAAGCTTTGTTCATCTGTATGTTAATGTCTCAAGAATGTGGAGGGCTTCTATAATAAGAGTCCGAAGTTGGTTCCTGAAAACATGATCGTGTCCTTGTCTTGCCGGACACTCTTAATATTTAGGCGTTGTTTGGGCTGAACAACATAACTGTGGAAGAAAATATATAACGGTATGTATATATTCGCATTTATTCTGCATAAACACTGGAATGATGAGAAGATAATCCACTCTGCAAGTTACATTTCTGCAAACCAAACACCTCTTAGAGGATTGCGGCAAAAATAAATAAATAAAATAAAATTACACCTCCCTTAGAGAGTTAGAGAGGACTGGAATTGGACCATTTATACAAGTTGAGGTGTCATACTGCCCTTTTTCAGAGCTTGATGACCAAAAGTCATCTTCTCTAGTATGCAAGTCAAGAACTCGATGATAGTCTCTCTTCGGTGCTATGGCTCTATACATGCCCCTGTTTCGGTCATGTACCAATTTAAGGTCACTGACTCAGCTCCATGGCCACCTTATGGTCACCGGGCGTCTCCGTGCAGATCCCCTTCCGGCGACCAAGCTTGTGGAGGCGTATTCCCAAATGGATGATGTTATATCATCCAGACTTGTCTTTGAATCCTTCGAGGCACCGGATTCCTTCATGTGGGGCGTCCTCATCAAGTGCTGTGTTTGGAATCGTTCATTTGAGGACGCCATTTCTCTCTACAACAAGATGGTCTGTCACCAGGTAGAAGTAAACAGGTTCATCTACCCATCTGTACTTAGAGCTTGTTCTGGATTTCATTTTAGTTCTGGTGAGAAGATCCATGGAAGGGTAATAAAATCTGGGTTGGATTCAGATGATATCATAGAGACCTGCTTTCTTAGTATGTACGGGGAGATGGGTTCTGTATGTAATGCTAGGAAGGTGTTCGATGATATGCCTCACAGAGATGTGGTTTCATGGAGTTCAATAATTTCGACTTATGTTGACAATGGGGATCCTAATGGAGGATTGGATATGTTCCGTTCCATGGTTTCTGAAGGTATCCAACCAGACTCCATCACGATGCTTGCTCTAACTGAAGCCTGTGCAGAGATAGGCTCGTTAGATTTAGCTAGGTCGGTCCATGGTATACTCACCAGGAAGATAGAATTCAATGCTGAAAAATTGGATAATGGACTGATTGTCATGTACAGCAAATGTGATGATTTGGCTAGTGCCGAGAAGCTCTTCAGAAGTGCTTCCATACGAACTGTGGCTTCATGGACCGCAATGATCACAAGCTACAATCAAAGTGGTTGCTTTGAAGATGCAATTGATGTTTTTCTTGAAATGCAAGACTCTGAGGTGGAGGCTAATTCAGTAACCATGATGTCCATTCTATTTTCATGCGCAAAGTTAGGGTTTCTTAGAGAAGGAAAGTCGGTCCACTGTTTTATCATTAAAAACGATATAGATCCTACAAATGAGTTTCTTGGTCCGCCATTGATGGAGTTCTATGCTGATTGTAGAAGAGTGCATGATAGTCAGAGGATCTTTGATATGATCCAAGTGAAGGATGTGCTCTCATGGAATATACTAATATCAGTCCACACAAGAAATGGACTGTTAAACCAAGCTTTAACAAAGTTCGTACAAATGATGATCAAAGGAGTTCCTCCAGACTCGTATAGCTTAGCTGCATCACTTTCAGCTTGTTCAAGTTTGAGTTTTGCTCAATTTGGATCTCAAATACATGGGCATATTCTAAAAAGTGGATCTTCTAATGAGTTTGTGCAAAATGCACTGATCGATATGTACTCTAAATGCGGCCTTGTTGATTCAGCTGATAAATTGTTCATCAGTACTGCAAATAAAGGAGTGGTGACATGGAACTCTATGATTTGCGGATTTGTGCAGAACGGTTATTCCGATGAAGCAATCCACCTTTTTCACCAAATGTGTTTGAATAGATTACTTGTGAATGAAGTAACCTTCTTGTTTGTGTTCCAAGCTTGTGCTGATATCGGCCGTGTTGAAAATGCGAGATGGATCCATGGGAAGCTCATCACTGCTGGTCTAGAAAAGGGATTCTATGCAGAAACAGCTACAATTGACATGTACTGCAAGTGTGGAGATCTTGAGACAGCTCGATTAATCTTCGAGAGTGTGAAGAACAAAAGCGTCGTGACGTGGAGTGCCATGATTGGAGGATATGGACTGCACGGTCAGATCGACTCTGCCCTCTCTCTCTTTAACCAAATGGTGGAATCAGGAACAAGACCCAACGATGTCACCTTCATGAATGTTCTGTCTTCTTGCAGCCATGCAGGGCATGTCGAAAAAGGAAAGTTTTACTTCGATCTGATGAAAGGTGAATTTGGAATCGAACCAAACATGGAACATTTTGCTTGTCTTGTCGATCTACTCAGTCGATTTGGTGATCTGAGTGAAGCTTATTCGATTATAACATCCATGCCGTTCCCTGCTCATGCTAGTATCTGGAGCTCTTTCCTTAATGGATGTAGGATTCATAGAAGACCAGACATGATCCAAGGAATCCGACAGAATCTTTTGGATGTTGATACTGACGATACGGGATTCCACACGTTGTTGTCGAATATATATGCAGAAGAGGGGAATTGGGGTGAATCTGGGAAGTTGAGGTTGACGATGGACAGTTCGGGTTTGAAGAAAGTACGTGGATACAGCATTGGTTAGCTGAGGTTAGCTGAAGGATAGGAAGTTAACCGTTGATTCATTGTATTATTCTTCAATCAATTTAAGGTTCGATCGAGTTTACAACTAAGGCTCTATTGCCGCTCTAGCTAAGGAGAAATCATCAACCGCGCTATAGGCTGGCCACTTCCTGAGCCCTCTCCGTTCCATCAACTCTCTGACGCCATCAACCCGACTCCATCTCCCATCCGATGCATAGAGGTTCGATATCAACACGTAGTAGCACGGCTCGCCAGGGTGCAACCCCATCATCTTCTTAATTGCCACCTCTCCAAGATCAAACCTCGAATAGAGCCCACACCCATGAAGAAACGCACCAAACAGGCTCAGTTCTGGCTCGACCGGCATCTTCTCCAAAAACTCCATTGCCTCCTCTAGACGTCCGGCTCGAGACAACATATCAACCATGCACCCATAATGTTTCATCTTAGGAACAAGCTTGTAGTCTTTGCACATCGAGTTGAAATACTTCCAGCCTTCCCCGACCATCCCGGTCCGGCCGCAAGCTGATAAGATCGTGGTGAAGACTACCTCGTTTGGATTTAGATTTTTGTTGATCATATCGGTGAAGAGCGAAACTGAACTCAAACCGTCTCCTTGGATTCCGTACCCACCAATCATCGCGCTCCACGTTATCGTGTTCTTAATATCCATTGCATCAAAGATGATACGTGCAGATCCCGTATCGCCGCATTTTGCGTAAAAATTCAAAAGGGTGGTTCCGATGTATACGTTACTCGATAATAGACCTTGTTTTATCGAGTATCCATGAAGAGATAATCCAACCCGATAAGCACCAACCAAAGAAGATGCAGACAGGACGGTGACCACCGTGACTGCATCAGGAGAGACGGACTTGGACCTCATGCGATGGAACAGATCAATGGCTTTGTCTGGAGATCCGTTCTGCAAAAATCCTGACATCATCGTACTCCATGCAACTACGTTGTTTTTATCAACCAACTCGAATATACGACTTGCATCCTCCATGATTTCGCACTTTGAGTACATCTCGATGAGACCATTCTTTGCTGCAGATTCTTCTAACCCGAGCTTGACCGTTAGACCGTGGACCGACTTACCAATGTTTCTACACCCCAATTGAGCACAAGCAGACAGAACGCTAGGAATGGTAATAGAATTCGGAAAGAGGACACCCTCACGGATCTTGTCTATGAACAACCTTAAAGCCATGTCGGGGTAACAGTTCTGGGTGTAACCCACAATCATGGCTGTCCAAGACACGAGATCGACGGCAGAAAGCTCGAACAAGGCTCTAGAATCGTCAACTTGGGCACATTTGACGTAGAAGTCCAGTAGAGAAGTTACCAAGAAGGGACTCACCTCGGTTCCGGTCTTGATCACATAACCATGAACCCATTTTCCCTGGTGCAGAGCTCCTAACCTCGTACAAGCTGTGATTAAGCTTCCTAAAGTGAATTCATTGAGTTTAACAGTGGCTTCTTCTCTCATTCGATTAAATAGAACCAACCCCTCTTCCATACAGTCATTTTGAACATACCCGGAAATGATCGAAGTCCACGAGACCACATTTTTGTCAGTGATTTCGTCGAATGCTTGGCGGGAACACTCAATTTCACCACACTTGCCGTACATGTCCACAAGGCCAGAAAACACGACACTATCCGAAGTTCCGTCCTTGATAACATGGGAATGCACTTTCCGACCTTGATTGATATCTTGTAATTCGCTGCACGCTTTTAACATTATCGACAAAACAACATCGTCGTGCTCTGGGACACAAAGTCTCATAGAGATATAGAATGGGATGATTTCCAGATAGGATCGGTTCAAAGCGTACCATCTCAGCATCACTTTCCAGGAGTAGAAATCTGTGTGTGGCATTTTGTCGAACACCATGCGCGCAAATGAGACTTTCCCGAACGAACCATAAAGGCTGACCAATTTGGTATCAACCTGAAGGTTGCCGGTGAGGCCATTGACTACTAGCATGGCGTGAACTTTATGCAGCGACTCTATGTCCTTGCAAGAACCCACAACACCATAGAAACAGCTTGAAGAGATGAAACGCAAAGGAGACGCATGTGCAGTGTGAAGGCACCGCGCGGTGGTGAAAAAGTTGCGTCTTTGTGAGAAAGAAACAAGAAATTTCATCTGCTCTTTTCATCATCTCCGCTCCAGTACTTTGATTTTGGAGTGGAGCAAGTTTGATCATCACTTTCGGGGAGAAGAAAAGAGAAGTGGATCGGAAGCATTCTGATTGGTGAGAATAGACGTTGTTTAGAATCCAACCAGAAAAAGAAACGTCATCCGACACCGACAGACCAACCGTCAACCGACACTTCAGCAAGAGCAGTACCAATTTAAAGATCTCCTCCTCACATCACACGCGCGCTTTAGCGCGCTTTCATACACGCACTTCTCATATTTTTTTATTTATTTCTAAAGAATTGTTTTGGTAAGGTAGTTAAAAGATATTTGACCAAAAATAAAAGGGTAGTTAAAAGATAAAACCCGTGATTACGAATACAATAGTGGGTTTAGGGTTTAAAAAGTACATTAATTCAACCGTTGGTAAGAACTCCATCTACGTTCCCGACAATACAAAAAAACTGGTTTGATCGAATTCTCGATAAGACTGGTCCGAGACCGATTCGATTAGAACCGAGACTTATTAGGACCAAGACCGAACGGGCGTGTTTTTTCCATTAAGGTCGGACTCGATCTTGGACTTTTTCACTAAAGCCCGAATAGGACTGGATCGACCCGATCTTGAAGAGAACCATATAAATTCATGGTGTAACTCTTGAAACACTAGTAATTCATGAGCTTAAAGCATTCAACAACTCTTGAATCGATTCTATAAAGGAAGTGCGACGGAAGACGAGAAGCGAGTTAGTTCAAAACCAAAACTTCGGTAATTTTTTTTGGTCAATTTAGTTGACTTTTTTACCAAAAATTTTGGTACAGACCGAGACCATCCCGAGTCAAACAAGATCGACTCGGACGGACTTTTTTGCCAAAGTCGGTCCCGATCTCGATCCTGCCTCCAAGACTGACCCGACCAGTACATGATCAACCCTAAAATTTACCTAAAAATGAAATTTCTGATTAGATGTTTGCTTTTAGAGTGCTTGAATAACTCCAACCTTGTCAAGTTCATCAATCAACACACAACGGACATAGGATCGATCCGAAATTAGACATCATAAGATAAAACTACCGATCCATTCAACACGGAAGAAAGAATGTGGTCCGCCGATTCCCAGACCATGGTTCGGTCATAAACCACCACCCCCACAAGCTAGAAGTGAAGAGGACTCGTTCATCGGAGTAGAACGGATGTTTCCGGCAGGACACCTCTGCTGTCGGGGCCGTCTTGTCTTCCCCCAACCCAGTAAACTGACCTCCTCAACCCTAACCATATCAATGGTAGTCTCTGTGGGTCCTGCAGGCAACACGGACCGAGCAATTGTCCTCCGCCTACCACCTCTAGACGACCCCTTTCTAGAAGACGACCCAAACGGGCCCCAAACATGGCCCGTGGCCCGCATCAACCCGCCAAATGCCTGCAGATCCTCAGCAACCTCTTGCCTAGAGAGTGAAGTGAGGCCCGGAAGTATATCCCTCTGAAAATCCATCCTCTGCTGCCTCCCCCTCCTCCTCTGCCCCCTCCTCTGGGATGATCGGCTCGTATTAGTTGGAGCGGGACCCATTTCATCGTCTTCTACCTCAAACGCTTTCGGCAAATGCTCTTCTTCATCCATCTCAGTAAGTTCCAATGTCATCGACTCAAAGTAATCCATCTTCTTCTTCTTCTTCTGATCTCTCAAAGCTATGTTGACAAACCAAAGAAGGTTGTCTGGACACAGAACCTCCTCGGCCACAACCACTGTCGATGACATGGCAACTATGGCTTCCGCTGCTGTTTCTTCAAGACAGACACCTTCCTCAGTGTCTGCAAATGCAGGAGCTTCCAAGTCGATTTCCACACCCATTTTTCTTCCATCAACGGCCACGTCATATGTATCATCTTCATCGATACAAGAATTCAAATCAAATTCACATTTCAAAGTGGATCTTTGCGTAGATGGAGGCTCTTCTGCAATCAGATCTTCACAGGGCAAGTTTATGTCGATCACTGCATTCTTTAAGGATTTTCCAGAAATTGGAGACCCACTTTGTTCACTCTTTTCTAAACTGGTTCTAAGGATCAATTGGTTCTCCAATAATAATCGGAATGAACTCTTTTCTCTATCATATGAGGCAGTAAGTTGATGTTTTGAGACGTGAGAAGCGACACCTGAATCCCAATGCTTAGAACTTTCAGCTCCACAAGTCGGTAGCAATCTGGTACGATCAACTATGAAATGATGATCATTAGAAAGATGAGGAATTTCATGGATTTTGTTGGGAAGATTGTGTTTTTGTTGGGAAGAAACACAGAACATCTCTTTAAAGCTCAGAGAATCACTTCTTCCTGCAAGCAGAAAAAAATAATAAATTTAATTAAAACCGAACAATGAAAAAAAAATGGAAGTAAGAATACGAATCATAGCTAATCATAAAATGCTATTCATATTGCTAACTACCAAATTGCATACCGAAGTCTGACGGTTTGCAAAGACCATAGTCCTTCACTTTTTCCATTAAATTTGACTGGTTTTGTTTAAAGAAAGACGTAAATACTCCACTTAAAGCATATGTTTTTTTTTTCAGTTCATCCAAAGTGCAATATGCAATTGGGTAATTAACTCTTCTGGGAAGGGTCTATCTACAGAAACATAACAACTGCTCAAGGAATGTAAATAATAAAAAATAAGTGTTTTTTTTTCATATTTGACCTCTGTTACTGCTTCCTTGATGAGCCCGTGCCATGTTTTCAAAGAAGGAGCTGTCTCGAGGATGAGCAAATTCAGAAGAAGTTGTATCGTCCATCTGAGCAGGTTGATTTAGATCAAACCCCTCAGCTTTGACTTCACTCTCCCCTGATTCTTCGAGGTCAATGTACACAACGGCGGGCAATCGTGAATCAAATTTTTCCTTCCCGATCTTTGAGGATCTGCTGAAACCATTAAATAGAGAAGCTTGCAGCGTCTTTGATGCCGTGAAATCTTGGTTAGGTGTGAGTTCTTTTCTTTTAATTTCATCCATGAGATCTTTCTGTATTCTATAAAGCCGATGAAGCTCATGTACCTAGAAAATAACACCATTCAGCAACCCAGAAATTTGCTTTAGAAACCAGTAAATTTTGGAGATACCTGTTTCTTGAAAACAGCCTCGTGCTCGAGCATTTTTCGCTTGAGAGAAAACTTATCATAGTCGAGGGAAGCATCTGCAGCAGCAGTGACCCATTGAAAACTATTGGAAAGATGCCCGTTTGGTGAAGTTTGATCCGTATAATATAGAGGCCAATTGCAACCATTCAAATCTTCGTTTATATCCCTCGTGGAATAATATCTCGGAAAAAAGCTCTTGAATTGCACTTCGGTCCCCATCCTGAGAGAAAACACAATCTTTGAATTCTGGGTATCTTTCTTCAATTTGAGTTATCACAATAGCAAACTCGAAAATCCATACATTACAACCCCTAATACCAATTGATGATGCCAAGCAAATCAAGAATCTGAAAGACAACACCTCAGACATGAACAGATAAAATTGGTAACAAGACATAGTGGTACAGATTTTTACATGGAGGCATCTTAATTGAGAAATCAAATTCACATTTCCGTACACCCATGAACATACGAAGCTAAAATTCCAAAAATAACACGGATTTCAACTACACAGTAACTAACCTCAGAGATAAATGCTGTTTCTCTGGAAATAAATGATTTTTCGCGAAGAAGAAGGAACTTACCTCAAAACCCAGAAAAAAACAATCTTCAAAAGACGGGGAAAAAATAAACTTAAAGTAACGGCGGCAGCGAGTTAATCAGTGAAGTAGTGGTGGCGGAGTAACACCGACATTACTGAATGAGCTCCAATTCCTCATCGAAGGGAAGGAGATGGATTGTGGTTAGAGAATCGAAGAGATGTAAGAGGAAAGAGTCAGAGAGAGAATGTGGGTTTCTTTTGGGAAGAGAAAAGAAAAGAGTCGCCTTTTTCTGAAAGAGAGAGAGAGAGGAGAGATCCCATGTAAAGAAATCTTCAACAAACGAACTTACTTACTTCCAAAGAACAGTGACATGAAATTTGTCAACTTCTGGTCTCTAAATCTCTATGTTGGTCGGAAATTAGCTTACATTGATCTCGATTAATAGATCTACTCCAATATTTTATTATTAAAAACAAAACATTATTTCTTAAGCTGAGTAATAATCTCGCTGTATCATACAAAGTAAATTTACAAATTATGACACTCCAAAGTGAACAAATAAAAATACATTTTGTTACGATATATATTATAATGCGCTCCAGTGAAATAATAAATAGTATACAAAAAAAATATATTTTTTATAACATTATCTAGAAGAAAAAAGCATATCATTTCGCAACAATTAGCATTATCCATCAAACAATATCATTTTTATGATAAATAAGGATGGGTCATACTAACTAAATTTAATACACTTCAAATATATAATTATTTAAAAAATTTAATGAGTAGGATGTAAAATTTTAGTTTATGTTATTTTGATTCACGTGATTGGCCAAATTTTTTTTTTGATTCACGTGCATGATAATACACCCCTAGAGACTAGAGTGCTACATAGAATTATAGGGGTAAATGGTAATAATACAAGAGTATCTATCCTTACCTTTATTAATGACTATTAAGATTGGAGAAAATAGAAAACAAAACAAAAGAGAATACCTAATCTAATCTAATCTAATCTTCTACAAAGACTAGTTTATTAGTACATAAACCCACTATTTATTTTGCTCAACGAGGGATGGGTCCCACTCCACCGAGGACGAAAAATGATTGGTCGTAAAGTTTTTATTTTGAATAAAATAACATAAAAGGATGAAATAATTGAAATATAGAAAGTGTAATGGATAAGTACTAAAAATCGATATAAATAGTTGCGACATTTATAAATTATTCAAATTTAGATTCTATTAGAGTTGCCATTTTTTTAGTTTATACAATTAAAAAGTGGAGATCATTCATTCCATATAACACTATTCCTTATTTAAAGTGAAATGAAATCAAAGTTAATTAAAAGATCGATGATGGTGAAGAAAAGAATCAAGAAGCCATAGATATTTGAGGGCCCCCCAAGAGAGGGACTTTTGTTGTTGAAGTGAAACATGGGTCTAATCTTCTTTTTATTACGTGGCATAATGTCATTGGATAATGCTTTGATCTTCTGAGTTTGCTTTCTGCAGCTGAGAAAGAATGTGGGACCGGCCTCCTGATCCTCATTGCAGCAACCCCGACAGGCGCGTGGACTACAACCTATTTATTTTTAATCTTTTAAATCAATAAACACAAATAATAGAAAATGAAGACACCATAGTTTTTTTTTTTTAATGTTTTTGTTCGTCCTATTGAAAATTTGGTAATGTGAAGGAGTGCAGGGTTTTTTAAATTATTGCATTGGATAGTTTTAAAAATAACATATGTATTTAATAATTTATAAGAAAAGATCTGATAATGGTGAATGGCTTCAGCAGTATTTAATTTCTCGCGTGGGTAAGGACTTCCACTGCATTACTGATGTAGGCCTATTTTGAGTAGGCCCATTTCAAGTGTTACTTGGGCCGTTTGGAGGCACAGATGAATTATGTGTTCAACAACAAATCGATTTTAATTTTGGACCACTAACTACCAAGTTAAAACCTTCATATAATTAGATTAAAAAAAAACTATTTTATGAAATTAAATACACTAATGAAATAATGCAATAAAATAATAGGTATAAATGATTCAAGACAAAATGCAATGCAATTAATCAGGGTTTCAACTTTCAATGTCATTTTATGTCTGTCAATTATAAGATAGAAAGAAAAGACACAAATTTGGTCCCTCATGCCATGTGCACTTGTTATTATATCTTTAATGGGAAGTATCACTAGTAAGATGGAATATTTTTTTTTTTAAACATATTCCATATTTTCCTTTATTACCCTATTTATACCATACGTTTTCTTTCACCGAATTCAGGATAGATAATAATAATATAAAATATGAAATATGAAATAAAAATATAAAGTTGTTTATTTGGTGGAATAGAATAGAATAAATATTTTTTTTTTGGGTGAAATTGTATATGAAAAGAGAATATATTGTGGTAAAATGACATATTTGCCCCTCCTTGTATATGTTTAGTATATAATACATTTAATTTGTATTATTTATTTTTAAAAATTAAGAATAATTAAAACTTTAATATAAATAATTAAGAAATAATAAAAAAATTATTTCTCGACTTTTTTTAATAACAATTTTAATTAATGTAAATTATAATGTAGAATAATATTTTTTTCACAATCATTTAATTAGATATTTATAAAAAAAATATCATTAATTACCCTATCAACAATATAACATTTTATTAGTACACAACAATACAAGGTTCGACAAAGTGTTAGTCATTTGCTATAAACTTAGCAAACATGATCACAGCGTATATCATTAAAAATTTACAATTATAATATTAAACCAACCATTATAATATTAAGACCTTATTGAGTAATGTTCTCCCATGAAACTTGTTTAATTGCAACAAAATCTCCATTCTCCAAGTCCAGACCCTTGTAAACTCGACCTTATGCACCTTTCCCGATCTCATCACCAAGCATCTACACTATATATTCATGGAAGTACCCATTAATTTAAATAAGGGTATGAGCTCTAAACAGCAAAAGCCTCTGGACAACCCAAACTCCAAACAGGAAATAAATTTTAAAGCAAATAATTCAAGAAAAGAGACAAGAACCATATGAGAAAATTACGGAAAGTTCTCATTTTCAAGGGAGTTGAATAGAGAAAAGCTCATTTCACTGATTGCTACGATCCAGAGACGGAAAAAAAACTTCAATCTATGCTGCATAAGTTTTAGCTATAAGTATTCTGATGGCCAACTCAAACTTCTAACTTACTGATACATGCAATTGACTACTAAAAAACAACACCAACATATCTTTAGCGATTCATCAATAAGAACCAATCAATGGATCAACAGTCTTTCCAGACCAGAAAGACAAAAAAGAACCAAGATATATCCATTTGAAAGTATATACTTTTTCTGCAAGAACCGTAACAAAATCAGGACAGTTGGAAAATCATCATGATTATTGATCAACACAACTACTATAACAGAATGAATCTATTGTTTTTAGGAGAAACAATCATTTCCAAAATCTGATTAAACAAATAGATTTACAAATGGTAAAGATGATCATCACTACCAGCATAATCAAGAACAACCGAGTCAAAGCATCATCAAGAACACAAGAGCATTCAAGATCACAACAATTTATCGGTGAACCCAACACATCAAGCATCAAGAACACAATAATTCATGACGAACCTAGAATCACATTTTTGGGTTCATGACGAACCCAAAATTTGTGATTTCGAGGTTCGGGAGAACCTAGAATCGCGATTTCTGGATTGGGGGAAGCCAGAATCACATGAGAAGAAGAAGAGCGGGGGAGCAAAGGGAGAACTTACATGTTGTTCTTTTCACTCTGATGGATTTAAGCTCCGGTGTCATCGGATTGCAAAGGATGAACTGAAGGGTATACTGAACGGTTGGAGAAGAAATAACTGAAGGCCACGCTTGGAAATAAGTAAATTTATTGAGGTTAGAATAGTTTTTAACGCCTCTATTCCGGATCCCTTGCCTTTTAGGCTTAAGAATTCTGATAATTTTCACACAGAATGTCTAAGTCTATCCCGGTCGGAATCCGTAAGCCAAGTTTTTCCAATTCCATCAAAATAACAACTTCTTACGAAATACTTAAGCCGAATTCATTACACATTCCATGAAAAGAACGTGTCAATAACCTTTATGTTACCCTTTTAATAGGAAATAGAGTCTACCTAGAGGTATAAGGTTTTAGTTTATATTCTGCATGATATTAGTAGAAAATGCATGCAATAGTTATTGCTTTGCTCTTAAATTGATTGAGAAAACGAATTAGTTGAGGCACATGTACTTGTGTAAATATAGTTTTGTATAATAAAGAATAACGTGTTTGAAAACGATGATAATTTGTACTTTTATCAATTATGCGTAAAATACTTTTAGATTTACATAATTAGTTGAATATTTTTCCAAATATTACAACACAAACTTACAAACTTACACTAATATTAAAATTCCAATTCGATTCGGATCATATCGGGTGCCCTGATCAGAGCTCGAACAAAGACCAGTTAGAACCTCAATTAGTCTAAACCGAAGTGTGTCCAATTGAGACCCAATTAGGTGTCCCCTAACCTGAGTTCGAACTCAAACTAGATCCCTAACCTTACGCGACTTGATAAATGTTTGAACTCAAGTTAAGGAACATATGATATGACTTGAATTGAGTTAGAATTTATTAGTAATATTAGTCTAAATTTCCGAGATTTAATCATAATGTTTGATTTTTTTAAATTTAATAATTATTAAATGAAAATATTTAATAAAAAAATTTGACGAATTACTAATTACTTTTAAATATATTAAAATATTTTAAGTCTTGGAAAAGTATTCCAACCGAAGAAGACAGCGGAGAAACATGCGCCGCTTTTTAAGAGTGCTGAGTGTAATCCAGCTGCATGTCTGTCTCTCTATACTCTCCTCTGTCACTGGTGTTCTAGATTTCGTGAGGAAGACAAGCATCCTTTAGTAGTTTAATAGCAGCCCACACTGCACTGCTCCTTCCCCCACAGACCCAACCAAGAGAAGACAATGGAGAAAGCATTAACCAAAGTTACCAGCTTGAAAGTTGGCATTGGAAACTCGTGGATTTCCAAGAAAGCCAAGGCCGAGATCTCCAACATTACTGAAGATATCACCGTGAGTCTCTCCCCCCCCACTCCACATTCTTGTTTCTATTGCTTCTGCTAATTTTACTATTTGGAAAATGCTCGATTATCGCTTCTGGATTCGATTTGTGGGTTCATAGGCCACGCGTGATATCAGATCGGTAGATTTTGAATTGGGTTTGGAAAGTTGGAACCTTTTCTGGGTAAAGATTAGATTTTGAATTGTTGAGCAAAGATGGCACCGATTTCTTGATGTGTCTAAAAATAGATCTTATCTTGGAAAAGTTACCTGCTTCTCTCATTAGATTGTATAATCATCATTCAATGCAATTTGGCCTTAATCTGTAAATCATAGAGAGATATGAATGTCGAATTGCAGCATTATCCTTTTACCTGCAAACAAGGTCAGCAGTGTTTGATCATAATTTGCTCTTCTTTAGAGATTGAAGCCTAAACATGCATTGCATACGTTGCGATCAAGACTCCATTTCTAAGATTCTTGATTCCGTGCTGAAGTTTTCTCGCTGTTGTTCATGTTAATTGTGGATAACGGGAACTTTAAAGTTAGTAATTCCTCAAAAAAATTAATGCTTTTATTATCGAATCGTGATACAAACCTCGTTTGCATTGAAAATCTTGATGCTTTGCCATAAATGGATACAGTACCTTATGTTTCTCTTATAGTTGATCAGTATACTAAATGGTCTCAAATTGCTTACATAATTGCAGTATCTCTCCAATACCGTCGAGGAGAAGGCAAAATGGGTCTTCAACAAGCTAAAAGGTACAGAAATTATCTGTTCCACATCAGACAGGACAACATACGATTGAATTGAACAACCTTATAAGTTGTCTTGTTCCTCTTTTTTTTACCATTTTTCTGTCTTGTTCCAGGGAAGCCATTGAAAAGCCTATCCGAGCTCTTAAGAGAGTACAATTTACCTCCCGGGATCTTCCCACAGGACATCACCTGCTACGAGTTCGATGAATCAAAGAGCAAACTCATAGTGTACTTGTCTTCTCCTTGTGAAGTCAGCTTCAAGGACTCTTCTGTGATTCGCTATGCAACTCGAGTAAAAGCGGTGCTATTGAGAGGGAAGTTGACATCAATCGAGGGAATAAAGACCAAAGTTCTTGTTTGGGTGAAGGTCACGAGTGTCGCCATTGAGGGACACAAGTCCGATAAACTGTGTTTCATGGCCGGTGTGAAGAAGTCGAGGTCAAAGGATGTTTATGAAATCCCTCGTGAGGCTCTTCGGGTGCAAGAATTCTGAATCAAGATCTTGGTTTGATTTAGTGGCAATCTTTCTTTAGAGTCTAGATTAGGTGTTTTATCAATGGTTATCAGTATTGCATGGTGCTGCACAAATTTGAATGTTCTTTATATCTTCAACATGAGTTAACATTCACGTTCAACTACAGACAAGAATAGTAACTATTGGGTAAAATTAGGTCTATTTGATCAATAAAAAAAAGTTGGAGGACCTGAATAGCGTAATTCGCTCCTAACAATTTGTTAGCTAAATTGAAACAAATCTGTAATATACTACTTTTGACTAATCTGTGATAAAAATATGTACATATGGTAGATCGAACTTCAGCTAATAAATTTAAACTTGGGTTAAATACTAACTAGCTATCTGAACTTTGGACGTTTTGCAACGAGCTACCCGAACTTTGAAAATTCAAAACGGGCTAACTCAACTTTGAAGAATGTGCAAATAGCTACCTCTGTCCAATTTTCCGTCAACTGTCGTCGGAAAGTCGTCAGAAATTGGACGGAGGTAGCTATTTGCACATTCTTCAAAGTTGAGTTAGCCCGTTTTGAATTTTCAAATTTCGGCTAGCTCATTGTCAAACGTCCAAAGTTCAGGTAGCTACTTGGTATTTAACCCTTTAAATTTCTATAAAATTCAGCTAATAAATTACATTTTTTTTTTATAAAAATTAGCTAGTAGAGAGACATTTAAGTTATCATTTAACAATAAAACTAGATTATTTTAACTTTGTTTTGTTATAATAGTATTTTATCCATGTTTTTTAACAATTTACTAGGTAAACCCGTATCAAAATAATGAATTTTATCAAAAACAACCTTACAAAGTGAGTCAATATATTATATATATATATACATAATACAAACATGCAAGAGGCTTTTTTTTTTTACCTAAAAAAATTACAGAAATATTGCATAACCAATTTGCTGTCTTTTTCTCTTATTCCTCCTCTCACCCTTAGTAGGACGGCGCATTTTCATCCGGCATAAAGAAATCAAACGTGACATCGACGGAACCAGACGGATCACCTTTGTTTTTATACTCGACATTCATAATGGATCCATCATCTTCTGCATCTTGATACTCTTGCTTCACCCTCCTGACAGGAACCGTGACAGAGTAAATAGTACCGAGATCTGTATCGGTCGAGACAGTTAACTGGACCTTGTCTTGTGATTCAATCTCCACGAAATCAGACAGAGCATGGATGATGTTTGTCACGATCTTCTGCTTCGCCTCGTCACTTACAGCACACCGGTCGGAGAACAGAATCATCCTCAGACGCTGCTTGGCGATCATTGCATTGGAGTTCTTCCTCGAATTCCTTGATGGAAAGACTATCTTCCATGCTAAGTTTAATCGATCGAAGAAGTTCATGTTAATGGCGTTTAAGAGAAAGCTCTCTGTTTCTTGGTTGAAAGCTCCGGTCACAACCGAGTCTCTTTTTGACAGACCACGAGCTTTGTGATAATCGAGCAACACAGAAGGCCATTTGGACGTGATTTCGTTAGGGTTTGGTCCTCCACTTTGAAAACCTGCAAAATTTACCTGACATAGAAAAGAATTTAAGCAATTTTTTTTTGACATTGCTGGATAACTACGCCATTAGAACTTTTCAACCTTTGCCATGATTAGAACATTTCAAACTATGGTAATTAAGTGCAGCTTGAAGATATGATTGCAAAATTCAAGCTTCTTGAAGCATGGACTGATTTATGTAACTGGTAGTGAAATTTTCTAATGTATAATTTCTACAAGCTACAATGTAGCCAGGCTCAATTCCCAGTTGATGCTGAATCTTAATGATTATCATAGTATAAGCAAATAGCAATCTACATGATCATCAGGTATCTAATCCAAGTATTGTCTTCTGGGTGTGGGGTGCACAAGTCGATGGCAGCAAGAACAAGTTCCAATTCGACATTTTAAAAAGATTTTTTTTTTTAGCTATATGTTGCTACCAAGTGAGCCAATTGAGCAAGATGAACAACCATGCCCTAGTTTATGTCTAGACTGAAGAGCATGTATAAAAAGGACAATGTTCTTGATAGATTCTGCCATGCAGATTAGAGGCACAATCTATATGCTTCTTTAGAGTGATGAAAGTATCAGAATCCAAATGAGCAATTCACATAACGCAATTAGTGTTGATTAACAAAATCAAAGTGACGGTCAAATTTTTTTATCAGGCTCAATTTGGGAAGCACAATTTCACACGCCAAAATGAGGTTTGAGTAACTACAGCAACAAATGGAGAACACCGATACGGAAATATCAAACCATTGTATGTGTACCAAAGACATAGTTGAAATTCAGCTGCAGAAGATGGACAGGCTTAATAACCTTTGAAGAGGCTGCCAAGGAGCTGTGAAGAGGATGATGAGTTCGGAGGGAGCCGAGAGTTGCGGCAGAAACTTTCAGATCGCCACTAATTGCCATCTCCGATATCCTTCGATTTCACCGTCAGTGCGCGGTCTGCTCTCCTTCGATACCGATGGTCGATACTCGATAGTAAGAGTTCAGAGTCGGACTGAGAAGTGGAGGCTCTTGGGCCTTGGGTAATCCGCCATGGAAGCCCTTCAAGCTTGCTGGATCAAAATCTTGAGGCCCATTTATAATACCACCACAGTTCTTAAGGAAACGTCCGTACATTTTCATTTGCCGCCATCAGAGTTCAGAGGTCCCGCGCTCAATCACCTACCGAATCCTCCTCTGAGTTTCATCGCAGTTGGCGTGAAGCATCGATTCTTGGTCAAGTCCCTAATCATGGATTCGTCTACCCCTCTACCGCTGGTCAACGGAGAGCTCCTAGGCAGATACTTCGGACGGAAGGTTCGGGCTGTGATTCAGTTCATGCGGAACGACGGCGCGGCTGTGGTGGGAAGATCCACTGATGAGCGTCAGTTGGTTGTGAGAGGGTCACCGCCGTTTCAATTGACAACTTTCTTCGAAGTCGTTGGTGTTGCTGATAGCCAGAGCTCAATCTGCGCTGACAGTTGGACCAATTACGGCGATACATTTGGTATGTATTCCTGCGCGCTGTCTCGAGAATTCAATCATTTTTGTCGGTTACAGATTGTGATTCGTGCTCTTCATACGATGATTCTTGTGAAATGCTTGGTTATTCCTTTCGGCATCGCTTGAATTGTGAATAAGACGCTTGAATTGCTATGAGGTTAAGCATTTAGATGATAAACAGTCTCTCGAACAATGATATATGTTAGATTGATGCTTTATGCATTCAACTTTGAATCACTTCAGTTCACACCGTAATCCATTCATCCATATCATAGCTTACTTGGGTCATTTCGCTTTTGCTGCAATCGAATATCAAGTTATGCTAAAAACTCGTCACATGCAACTATTATAGAGAAATGTTTGTTTATGTTTCCGGAAATCATCGAATTGGTTCTATAAATATGCTGTTTTATGCCTGAAAATGTAAATAGGTGCCAGTTTACCTTGAAAAACACTGATTTTGATCATTTTTTTTTTTGTCAGTCAGCTTGATGCTTTTATGGAAAAGAGTTTTCTTTGTGGTTCTTCTTCATATGTGTAAAGTGAATGGTTATGTATTGGAAGAACATTTAGCTTTAGCCATTTAAGGGTTATCTTATTGGAATCCCACAGAGATGAGGACAGTATTGCCTGAGTGTTAATGGTTCAGGGGGCGAGCATGGTCTTGTAGAAGGTAGTAACCCCACGCCAATGGTGCAGGGATGGTATTTTCTAAACCCGGATCGCACTATTGACATGCCTAGTATTGCCAATTATTTTCAGCTTCAACAACATCAGAGGTTGTCTAGATTGAGTAGTAACAGTCATGGACAGATCGATTATCCTATTTCTTGCACTTGAACTGCTCAACAGTAAACATTAGGTTAACTTGTTTCAAATTTGAAGCTTTGATCGAATTATTCATTATTCTTCTTTCAAAGCTATCATTCTGTTTGTGTCTCTTCCATTTACTTGGCTTCTGAATCAAATTTTTTCTGTTTCTTCTGGTCAGATACATTTGCCTATAACAAGTTGTGTCAACTCGCAAACGGAGAATATCAGCATCTGTTCCTGTGAGTCGGACAAGATTACGATAATCTAGTAAGAAGGTTATGCCGTCTTTCCCGAATCTTTGTGCATAGAGTTGTTGACTGCTTGATAAAAAGAACAAGCTTTTGGATATGCTATGGTTTTTGCTTACTAATCAGCAGTTTCTATTGTAAATGGCCTATTGTATTGACTCGATTTATAGAGATGCTATTGCAGACCACATTGCCTCTCCGAACTTCTGATTCATTACTACATCTTTGTAGTTTTGTTTTTAAGTCGGAATCAATCAAGTGATTGATTTCAATGAAGTTAAACCTGTTGCTGCAGGTGTGAGAATTTCCTTTTTTGATAACTTTGGGATCAATATTTGTCTTTATCTAAAACTAATTATCATAGTTCAAATGATGAGGAGGACGATTTTGTCCCTATATAACAAACTTGGGCTTTTCCTATAATACATACTTTTTTGTGCTATTATCAAAATTCCTGACTCCATTGGTTGGTATTGATTGTGTGCAATATAAATGGATAGTTTACGCATTTCAATTAAAGAATGTTGAAAAGCTGCTTCCATGTTGGTTTGTTATACACTCGTTATCCATGATTCCATATATATTAAGGCGTTTTAATAGTGGGTGAAATACCATTTACCCCTTAAGGTTTGTATTAAAATCGAATTTTCAATTTTGAAAGTTTTGGTCCTTAATGTTTAGTAATATATCGAGTAATGGAATAAGTTTTGAAAACTACATAAATGATAGAATATTTTTAGATATTCAACAACTTAACCCTACAATTGAGTCATAATTTATTTGGGGCTCAATGAGCTTCAATTGAAGGGATTAGAATATGAGTTATTGACTTAGATCTGATCGCTCATGGGTTCGGGGTTGATTTGGATCAAGACTTATACCTGATCCCTAATTGAATTGGTTCAATCCCAATCTAGGAGGGTCGGGTCTAGGTTTTAGCCCAGACCACCCCACCATGAGTAGACGATCAAGTTTGGGTCAAGACTCATACGGGACGCAATCGAATCCCAATTAAATTAGGATTGAATTGCAATATTTGAAAAAGTTAAAGTATGACATATTTAAAAGTATTTTACTATTTTTGCAATTTTCAAAATATATTATATTAAGTTTGGACGGAATGGAGAAACTTACAAATTGCAAAATATTAGGAATAGAAACTTTCAATTTTAAATATTAGAAAAAAAAACTCAATTTTAATATTAAATAAATTTATATTTTAGCCTTTTTAGTATATTAAGTATTAACATACATTATATATTTTATTGATATATTTAAAGTTAGAATATTTTAGGATTTTCCTTTTGTATAGTTTATAGTTTATAGTGTTAGTGCTCTCTCTAGAGTCGATAATGACATTACCTATCATAAATAATAAAAAAGACACAGTTGGCACTTGGCACTTGGCAGACAGCAGTTAATATCTTCTTCTCCGCGGACCTCTCTTTAACTCATCGCAGGAGTCAGGACTTGCAGTTGAACATCCAGATCGGATAACCGATTATCTCTTCCTCCACACCTACGCAGTGATCGACAGATACATTGGTACTTATTCTGAATGTCTGGAAATGAAGAGCTAGCTCCGTCCGCGACACCGGCGAAGCGGGTGGTTTCCTTGCTGCCAACCATCTCTCTCCCGCCACGCCCTTCGATGAGGGCATTTTTCGGGGACTGTGCTGGCGGGTTTAGTCTTTCTGGATTGGGATTTAGCCCTGGTCCAATGACGCTGGTCTCCAGTTTGTTCTCTCCCACCGACGAGTGCAAGTCCTTCTCTCAGCTCCTCGCCAGCACCATGGCATCTCCTGCGGTCCAACGGGCCAGAGAAGATGACCTCGTGTTTAAGCGGAACCGACCAGATGGATTGGTACTCTCCCCTTCCACCGCCATGTTTATGGTCCCGCCAGGTCTCACCCCTGCAACACTTCTCGATTCGCCTGGGATTTTCTCTCCGCAGCAGGTAATTCAAGGTGATTTCAGTTCGTGCATCGATCCAATTGGAGTTAAATTCAACTACTCTGAGCTATAATTAAATGACTTCCAACTTAAAAATTGTATATTGTATCGCTTACATTGGAATACTTGGTGCTGCGCTCCTTCTATTGATTGTACCATATCAGTGAAATGCCCATCGAAATGAACATCAAACACTGATTTTGCTGTGAATTTGTGTAGTGGGTTTAATTTTTGGTAGTTTAGAGGATCATGTGAAACTTCTATCACTTGATAAAGTTACGTGCTGGAACCTGAGCTTACTATTAACAATTGAGGTCTGTGGTTGCTTATTTGCATAATCTTTGGTTAGGGGCCGTTTGGAATGACACACCAACAAGCACTAGCACAGGTCACAGCTAATGCCGCTGTACAACCTCAATACCAAATCCCAAACCAGACAGAAGATAGCACAACTCCACCACTGTCACAAACAACCAATACCAATGTTGATCCACCATTAATCTCTCAACAACCGGAGCAGATCTCTCAAACCACGATCTCCTATGCTGCAGATAACCGATCTGGTGATGATGACTACAACTGGAGAAAATACGGACAGAAGCAAGTCAAAGGCAGTGAACTTCCCAGGAGTTACTACAAATGCTCGCACTCAAACTGCCTTGTCAAGAAGAAAGTTGGGCACACTCTTGATGGCCATGTAAGAGAAATCATCTACAAGGGTCAACACAACCATCCACCACCTCAGAAGAAGCGTGGCAAGGAGGCTGCAGTTTTTGAAAATTCTAATGTGTTCCTTAGAAGAGATGGGGCATTAAGTGAGACAGTGCCTGAACTTTCCTCAGCAGCAAGCGATGGGGAGGAAGTTGATGATCCTGGAGCCAGGAATGGAGAAAGAGATGAAGATGAACCTGAAGCTAAGAGAAGGTAGAGTTTTTTTTTCTTTCTCTTTAATAAAGTTCATTCTGAATTATGACAAGTGTTGTTGTCTTCTTGCAGAAACGTGAAGGCTGCAGTTCCTGAGCAAGGTTCTTCTCAAGGGACTGTGACAGAATCGAGGATAATTGTGCAGACAAGAAGTGAAGTTGATCTCTTGGATGATGGGTATAGGTGGCGAAAATATGGGCAGAAAGTTGTTAAAGGCAATCCATATCCAAGGTGCCATTGCTTCCCAACTTATGTCTTCAAATTTTGGTTGTGCAACGTGAAAGTTGCATGTTATATTACTTGTTTCATTGTGCTGCTAAATTCAGTAAATTGGTGGGAAAGAAACTCTAGACGCTTTATGATCGATCTTTGGTACTCAATAATTGAGTTATGGGAAGTTGTAATGTGCAAGTTGTGGTAAGATCTGATTCATTGATCATGCCATAATCAAATGAGCTTAGGTTTAGTCCTGTCGATTTTGTGGAAGATTTGTCTTTTTTGCTGAAACATATACAATTTTTCTACTTTTTCTTCACAGGAGCTACTATAAATGCACGATGCAGGGATGCAAAGTCCGCAAACAAGTCGAAAGGGCAGCTGCAGATCCTAAATCGGTCATAACGACATACGAGGGCAAACACAACCACACCCTTCCAGCAGTAAAAACGAGCATTGCCAATAACATGATGTTGCAGAGCTCGAATCAATCAGCAGATTCCAAGCATGAAATGCCCAAGGAAACAAATCTGCAGCAAGTTGCAAGGCTGAGGTTCAAGGACGAACAGAATGGATAATGTCTTCGTCAGAAGCTGCTGTTTTTTTCCCACGTTCAGAATTGCCAGCTTATTTACGATGCCCAACAGGAGGACTTTGGAGGATTTGGGTCCGGATGTGTATATATGTAGCCGTTTAGAAAAGGAAAATAGGGTTCCCTTTTGTATGTTGGATAAAGTTTGATCAAGATAATGTAAGTGTTTTTTTCTTTGCCAAAAAAACTAATCCTCTGTATATTTATTTGTCTAAAGGCAGTTGAAATCGGGGACGAAATCCGGTAAACCAAACTGAACCAACTATAAGAGAGCGGTTAACCAAAACGAAATCAGATATTATGACACAGATTCACCATTTCCATCCTATATAAGGATACATTCTTGCTTGTACTTATGCACACAATCATCAATCTCTCTTACCATCGACACTACTGGTAAGAAACAACATTGTATTATCTGAACTGATCTGTCATAATGAAAAAAGTTCATAGCTAGATCAAGTTTTTGACCTTCTTTCTCTATGTTATCTATCTTTTAGGACCAGAAAACTCTGATCATCCATTTGAGCTCGTAAAAACGAAATTATACATACAACAGAACAAGATGAGTTTTACTTTGAAGTTCTTCTATCTGGCATCTCCTGCAGTAAATCTTCGTATCCAGAAATCCAGCCATAGAAGCAGCAAAAACAATGCTCAATGGTAAATAATAACAACCTCATTATCTTCGCGACAATGAAAGTATGAATTCATTGACTGTGAATCGATTCTTCAGTGGGTGCAACAATGTCGTCCATGATTGTGTCGGGCTCCATTATACTGTAAGATTTGCAGCTGAAGTAGAAAACAGCACTCATCATGGAATCAATGAGCAGAACAAAGGAATACATCACCACCAATAACGGACCCTCCCAAACCCTAGAGGATCCGTCTCCATAGCTTAATGTCTTGACTCTGTGCTCAAATAATCCCTCGACAAACGCCATCCCGATTGTGGATCCAAGGAAGATCAATAGACCGACTTGAGTCTGGCCTTTGATCAGAGCACTTGCTCTTAGCAGTGCCTGAGGACCTGAAACATCTTCCAATACAGAGATCACGATTGCAATGTTGCAAATGATGACTGCATTGGCGAAAGCAACGGAGAAAACTGTCCCTTCTGTGAATGCCGTGTAAACGATGAAGTTATTGGAGAACCCTAGAACTGAAAGTGTACTGCAGAGAGCAATTAGAAGGATAAAGAACAAGGTGAAGCAGCCCAAAACAACCATACAGACCCAAAGGTAAGTGGATAGGAGCCGCCTCCAGATCTTGAGAACTAGCATGTAGAACTTGGATCCGTCGGCTTTCTTCTTCGAGTAAGTGCACTCAACCGAGTAAACAATTGCAGCCTTGGACAGCAGCAGAAAAGTGGCATACACAGGGAAGCACATTGCTGAAGAAATCGCCATTTCGGAGAGCTTTTGGCAAGACTGTTTGATGAAAGGCCACAATGGGAGTCCACTGGATCTTACAAGAAGCATGAGGCGGACGCTGACTCTCTTCAGGATGGTTTGATCAACCAATACATTAGACAATAGAAGTGAAGATACAGGGCAGATCAGGAGCGCGGCAATTACCATGAAACTGGACAAATTGTACCGAAGAATTCTGACAGTTTCTCTCAAGATCTCCAACGCGTTCATGTGGCGGAGCTCATGACTGGACGATTCCACATCGAAGCTCTCCTCGTCTTTCTCCATGTGCGGCAGAATTAAGATCAGAAACAGATTGCTGCAACACTCAACTACGCTCGATAAATCAGAAATCCTAGAATCGAGCTTCACAACAGCAATGCAGATCAAAGCGAGTAAACAAAGGCATCAGATCACATCTTCGAGATTCGAAAAAACGAAGCACCACGGAATCGGTGCAGCATAGCAGCGGATGAAGCAGAGGAGAGATGCAAACCCATCCTGCGTTGGAGCAGAGATCGATGAATTCACGAGATTGATCTGAAATGGAGCAAGGAGTTTCACTCTCTGTTTTGAGTGCGTCGTGGGGTTCGTGACTGGCAATGGCGCTTCTCCTTGGTCTTGAGGTCAATCAAGTACGTCGCACGGCAGTCGGTCAATATCCTTCGATTTCACCGTCATCGCGCGGTCTGCTCTCCTTCGATACCGATGGTCGATACTCGATAGTAGTTCAGAATCGGACTTCGGACTGAGAAGTGGAGACTCTTGGGCCTTGGTTAATCCGCCATGGAAGCCCTTCAAGCTTGCTGGAGCAAAATATAAATGTTGAGGCCCATGTATAATACCGCCACAATCTTGAAGTAAACGTCCGTACAACATAAAATTTAACATTTTAAAAGTTTCTTTTAGAATTTTGAAAGTAAAACTGAGATTCATAATTTTTTTATACAAAATTTAAGATTATTCTAAAATTATAGTAAAATATAAGTTTGCTTTTAATAGTTCTTAAAAATATTCTGTCATATTTAATATAAAAATTTTGCGAAATTACACTAATATAAACTATAAATTTGAGTTAACAATTTGGAGTCCACCGCTGACTGGCAGTTGTGATTTGTGAGCTCAGCTAACAAACTTCGCCGCTGTTTGTTTGACCTGCTGCAATTGGTTTCTTATCATCTCAGACAAAAATATATGAATTGTTTCCCACGATGACCGCCGATGTAGGATCTACTCTACTATTAAATTTTATTAATGATCTCTATTCATGAAAAAGGAACCAATTCATCGTCCCATATTAATTGTTGACGGATATTCGTCGAAAAATTGTTGGAAAGTCGTTGAAAATTCGTCAGAAATTGAACGGAATTAGCTATTTGCACTTTATTCAAAGTTCAGGTAACTCGTTTTGAATTTTCAAAATTCAGGTAGCTCATTGCAAAACGTTCAAAGTTCAGAAAGATCATTGATATTTAACCATTTTGAAATTCAGACTTTGAATTAAAATTATGAATGATAGTATAAAGAACATACCATAATGAATTAGCATTACAATCAAAGCCTAAACGGATCAAGGTACCGGACGTAGTTTTCTCCATCATTTTGTGCCCGATGGCGATGGCAAGCACACGCGGGTTTAACAGATTTTTTGGTCGCTGTACCCTAATATGGATATCTACAGTATTACTACCTGTAAAAGAATCTTACCGACTCTGTAATGACTAAGCAAAAATCTGCTTGTGGATTTATTTTTTTGGCCAAAAAATCTGCTTGTGGATTTGTTTTTTGGTCAATCAACTAACTTTTGTTGTTTGATTAAAATAATGGGTTCTAATCTACTCGCTTTCTCATTTCCTTCCATTGGCAACCAGAAGGACAAACGAATCCATGAACAGTGAAGCCAAATAAGTCGTATTCACTTACCAGCTGAAGCGTACGTTTGTTGCTCCAGCTAAAGGTGTGATCTTCACTCTTCGCTTCACTCTTCTTTATCTTGGTGCTTTGCTTGGTCTGGTCGGCTACTGTGTTTTAGATTTAGTAAAGGAAAATGCTTGACGATTTGGGTCGTGGCGGTTTCTTGATTTGTGGCAGTTTTGAGGATAGTACACCGATAATCCGGCAGGTAGGTCTTGCTGTTCCCTTAAAACCAAAGCATCAAACTGCGCTGAAACGTAAGATGAGCAAATTTTGTTCTTGAGGTATATCCGAATCTTGTCTTGAAGATGCTAGATTCCATTTTTGCATCTGTTTCTTCGATTCTTCGGCTTGTGATGCTAGAAATCTAGACAACCTTGTAGAACAGTGCTGCAGACATCAACTTGTTATTGGTCTTTGGGTGGCATTGACCTGCGAAAATCATACGTTTTAGATAGAATCTAAAGCAAATTGTGTTTATGAGGGTTATCTGTGTAAAGAAATGCTAGATTGTGCAGTCTGTCTTTAAAATCCATGTTTTTGGCGATTTTTGTATTATCGTCATGGAAAAGATTTCATTTTTCTGAACTGTAATGTCTCAAAATGCTGTTTTTTTTTGTTTTTTTTTTTATATAGAAACAATCATGTTATGTCGATTTTACATTCTAGTTATACGGTTCTAGGAACATGAACAAGTTCATAAAACAAATACTGCAGACATCAACATGAAAAGATGACATTTTTCTACAGTGTAAAATGTTGTTGTCTGCAAATTTCTGTCTTTTTTCATAGGAACATCCATGTTATGCCACTTTTACTTTCTGGAATCATGAACAATATATAAAGATGATGTGAATGATTAATTTCAGGTGCATTTGGCAAGTTTAGCCGAAGTGGTTGGATGGTCCTCGTTGAAGTGTTGTAACGATGCTTGTTTCAGCACTGTTGACTTCGGTCGGGATAAACACGGGCCTCTGTCTTCTGTTCTGGACATTGTATTCAGTCCTAAGAAAGCAACCTGGTTACTATGGAGTCTACATACCGCGGTTGGTGGCTGAAGGCAATTCTAAAAGGCGAAGCCATTTCAACCTCGACAGATTGCTTCCTTCTCCTGCTTGGGTAAAAAAAGCATTTATGCTCTCCGAAGATGAACTTTTATCAAAATCGGGATTGGATGCTGTTGTCTTCATGCGCATTATTGCTTTTAGGTAAATAATTGACCTTGCTGCCACGATTCACTGAGATTGAACCATCTATGTGTTATCTTTCTAGTGTAGTATTTGATTCTAATGGATTTTGAAATGCAAATGTTTGTTCTTTGCAGCTTGAGAGTATTTGGATTTGCAGGAATTATAGGGATCTTCGTTCTTCTTCCGGTAAATTGCAGCGGAGATTCACTCTCCAATTTCGATTTAGCCGATTTAACAAACAATTCACTCGACGTATTTACCATTTCCAATATTAGCAGCGGCTCGAGATTGTGAGTAACCTGGATTTGTCAACTTGTGTCCGTACTTATGTCCCAGAAATGTATGAAGAAGACATAACATCTTCTTCATCTGTTTTTGTTTTTTCAGGTTATGGTTTCATTTCTGTGCTGTCTACCTCGTTACTGCATTTGTCTGCTATCTGCTATACTACGTGAGTATTCCGCAAAATCCTTCCATTGAAACTGACTGTATTTGATATCGTTTTGTGAATAATTCTTCAGGAATATAATTACATTTCGTTGAAAAGGATTGAATTCTTCTACTCATCCAAGCCCCAACCACAACAATTCACTGTCCTAGTGCGCAGCATCCCTGTGCCTGCAGGAAGCAGCGTCAGCGACAGTGTCGAAAGATTCTTCAAAGAATATCACCCATCAACGTATCACTGTAACGTGGTGGTTCATCGCACAAACAAGTTGCGACACCTTATGGTATATATTTTCCTTGTTGCCATAATCCACTGTGATGTGATTCAAATCGTTAAGATTGTGATTTTATGCAGAATGAAACTAAGAAACTGTATAAAAGACTTCTGTCCGTGCAAGCTGATCCAAAAGAAAGGTACAAACGAAAGGGATTATTCGGGCACAAGGTCAATTTGGTAGATCACTATGAAAAGCAAATCGAAGACTTGGAGGAGAACTTGAGGATGGAGCGATCCGAAGTCTCGTTAGCCGTCGATGTATGTATAATATAGGGTTAATAATCAAAAAACAAACCGAACTTTAACGAAAAACCAAACAGCAATTAAAACTTTTTTGGAATTGAGCAATCAACAAACGTACCTCAAATTTTCATTATGTTTGAACATATTTTTCAATGTTTGAGAGAGTTATTAAGTCAACATTAGTTGAACTATTCTAATGAAATGGTATTACGACTTAATAACTCCCTCGAATATTGAAAAATCCGTTCGAACATAATGAAAATTTGAGGTACGTTTGTTAATTGATCAATTTTAAAAGTTTGGTGGGTTGTTTGTCAGTTGATTTGTTGTTTGGTTTTTACTCAAAGTTCTGATAATTAACCCTGTAATATAATAGTTGTGATAAAACATTTTACGTATCCTAATGTGCGATGTCTTTTGATATTGTGTATAGGAAGTTCGAGCTGCCTTTGTTTCTTTCAACTCGCGGTATGCTGCTGTCGCCGCGTTTAATCTGCAACAGTCAACCAACCCAACTCACTGGGTAACAGAGGAAGCTCCGGAGCCTAAAGACGTGTACTGGCCCTTCTTTTCCTCGTCTTTTATGCGTAGATGGTTATCGAAGCTCATCGTCATCGTCGCCTGTATTCTGCTCACGATACTGTTCTTGATCCCGGTGCTGCTCGTACAGGGTCTAACCAATTTGAGCCAGTTGGAGATTTGGTTTCCATTTTTGAAAAACGTGCTGACACTGTAAGTCCTCACCCTATAATCATAGTTTCGTCCTCCGGCCCCCATTATTAATAAACAATGCTTACTTGAATGCAGCACGGTGGTTAGTGAAGTGATCACTGGATACCTTCCGAGTTTGATCCTTCAATTGTTCCTCAAAATCGTGCCGCCCATAATGGAGTTCCTTTCGTCGATCCAGGGATACATTTCACACAGCGCGATCGAGAAAAGCGCTTGCAACAAGGTGCTATGGTTCACGATATGGAACATATTTTTTGCGACCGTATTTTCCGGATCAGTCCTCTATCAGGTATCTGTCATACTCGACCCCAAAACCATCCCGTCAAAGCTCGCCACTGCTGTTCCTGCACAGGTATATGAAATATTAATCACAAACACAGACACTTACTTGTATCTTTTAGGCGAGTTCAAATTAATCGGTTCGGATGAACTGCTCTGGTCTGGAACTGGTTTAGTTTGAACCGGTTCAGCCGAACTAGTTCCAAAACCAAACTAGTGTTTTTAGGCTTCAAATAGACCAGTTTAAAATAGTACCAAAAAATCAGTTCGACTCGACTCGTTTTTTGATACTGGTTTATACTTAAATTTAAATTAAATCATTTTAAACCTATATAATTTTAGAACCGGTTTGAAGTAAAATCAACTAAACCGGTCTGAAATTAAACCAAATTTAGAGATGTCTTCAATAAACCAAACCTAGAGATATATTGGACTCTCGTATGTTGATGGTGGACAGGATTTCAGTCGGTTGTGGAATTGATTTTCAATCGGTTCAGTGTGTTTTTAAGCCGGTTCAGTGTTTTTTTAGTCGGTTCAGCGTTTTTTTAGTCGGTTCAGTATTTTTCAGTTGATTTAGTATTTTTTCAGACGGTTCAGTGTGTTGAACAGGATTTACAGCCGGTTTAGGTTCGGTTTGACCCGAATTATTTCTGAACAAAAATTGTTATTAAAAAAAACAGACAAGAACATTTCGAATGGGTTCTGAATTAGTTCGAATCAGACCAGTTCTTTTTTTCTTAAACCAGACCAGTTTTTTAGAAACAGACAAAAGTACTGTTTTTTTAAACCAGACCAGTTCAGTTCTGAACCGATTCGACCACGAACCGGTTCATGAACAAGCATAGTATCTTTGGTCATGTTGTTCGATGTTAATTTCAGTTCACTCTATTGCTGCAGGCATCGTTCTTCATCGCTTATGTGGTGACATCCGGTTGGACGAGCACCTCGTCGGAACTATTCCGCATCATCCCTTTCCTCTTCAGTCTAATGAAACGCCCGTTCGTGAAGAACACCACCGAAGATGACTTCCAGGTGCCGTCCATTCCTTATCATCGCGACATTCCACGAATTCTATTCTTTGGACTGCTTGGAATCACCTACTTCTTCCTCGCGCCACTCATTCTTCCCTTCCTCCTCATCTACCTATGCCTAGCGTACGTCATCTACCGGAACCAGGTGCGCCAATTCACCTCTTTCTTTTTCCTCGTAATTATCGCCATCCGAACTAATAACCGAAGCTCACATTTGTCAGTTCATGAATGTGTATGCACCAAAGTATGAAACGGGTGGGAAATTCTGGCCGATCGTGCACAACTCGATGATATTCTCGCTTGTGCTGATGCACGCCATTGCTATCGGGCTTTTTACGGTGAAGAAGCTGTCGCTCGCCACGACTCTGATTTTCCCACTACCGTTGCTCACGCTCCTGTTCAACGAGTACTGCAGAAAACGGTTTTTACCAAACTTTATCGCTTACTCTGCCGAGGTACCACGCTACGATGACTCTGATCCTTCCATTTCAATGATCATTCATGTCGATATCCATCTGTTTTCCTCTTTTTCTTTATGTAGAGCTTGATAAAGAAAGACAGACAAGACAGAGACGATCCATCGATGAATGAATTCTTCAACGAACTGGTGACCGCGTATCAGGACCCTGCGCTGTTTCCGATTCAGTCTACCAACTCAGACAGCGACAGCCTCCACAGTCCCCTTCTTTCCCAAGTTTGAGCAGATGGTATGGATGCTTACTGCACAACGATCCATCTATACAGACAGCATATACATTCAGAGATAGATCCACACACCTTCTTCCATTTTTTACTGTTTGATCAAGGAGCAGGTGATTATTGTGACAAAGAGTGTTGAGGTGTAGATTTCGTGTGAACTTCACTTTGTAGGCAAGTCTGTATTTTTGTTCATCAATTGTATCGTTTATTTGTTAAATAGAAATCACGAGATACAAAACACATAGTTACAATCAGTTTACGGTTGCGATCATATGTATTTCTCTATGGTTCACGAACAGGATAATAGAAGAGACATTTGACTAGTGCCTAGTGGTGATAAAAAAAAACAAAAACTGTTGGACTGAATTCTCGACAAGACCGGTCCGACTAGGCCCAAAACTGAGCATGAAATATTTTTTTTCCTTCAAGGCAGGGCTCGGGCTCAGGCTTTTTCCTGAAAGCCCGATTAGGACCAGCCCAAATCGAATTTAATCAGCAAACCCTAAAAACTAAATCAGTTGCACCCCTAATACTCGCGATACCTCTGTCCCATTTTCACACATGGAAACAGTCCACATCCACGCACTCGCCTCAGCACTCCAGCTTCAGACTCGTCGCAGACTCCAGGACTCGTCTTCACTTGCAGATTCTAGTGCAGACTCCAGGATTCGTCTTCACTTGCAGACTCCAGCTCCACTTGCAGACAGGAAATAAGAAGACTCCAGATTCGGCCCAAGACCGAGTCTGATCCGAGTTAAGCAAGACCGACTCAGGCGAATTTTTTTAGCCGAAGTCGGTCTCAGTCCTCCATAAGGCGTTAAGCAAGACCGACTCAGGCGATTTTTTTTAGCCGAAGTCGGTCTCAGTCCTCCATAAGGCAAAAACGAATTTTCGGCATCGGTCCTGTTTTCGAGACCGACACGGCCCGCCTATGATCAACCCTGAATTTGACTGTAAGTCTAAATCGGATAAAAAATAACAGCCACAACTCGCAATCTATATATAAAATTATGGAATATTTATATAATTATGGAATAACCTTAGTTGTACATATATATATATACTAGAAAATGGAACAATTGTGCCTCTAAAATTGTCCCGATGAAATAGCAGTCATGATGGGCCTATGCCCTTTCCTCAGTTATTGGATCGGCCCAATTGTTCCGAATAGAAGTTAAAGCCTGCCTCAGGAAAACGGCCTTGAATCGATTGAAACAAAGTTTTGCGGGTCGCGGACGGAAAATCACCTTTCTTTCTTCCTTTTCAAATGCAAGTCTCTCCAGTCTCTGCATAGAAATGTGGCAGTTTCTTCCCAGATGTGCGTCTTGGAGGTAGAATTTTTTAGGAATTGTCTTCGTAGACTAGCTCAAACTTCAACTTGCTGCTGCGTAAACTGGTGAGTACTCATTCGCGTTCCGTCGTCTTGTTTTGGTGATTGGAGATCGATCGTTTCATTCGGAATTCTGAACCTCGATAGTGGAGATCCGAGTAAACAGGCGCTGGGATCAGAATTTGATGAGTAGGATCAGGGAGCCACTGAGCTTGACGCGAATTACGCTGAATGGATGAAGGAACTGTGAGATTTTGTGTTCTAACTGTTTCTGGCTAATGGTTTTAGTAGGTTTTGGTTAGTAGAATTGCGATGGAAGAACCTGTGGGTTTGTTTGTCTCTGTGCTGCGCAGTCTATATGCTAAGAAATCGAAACATTTCGATTTGAGAAAAGTGCAATAATCAGCATTCGGCTCAAAGATACTAAAGTGGAAGTTCTTACCATATTTAGATGTTTGGGCTTATAGCATTGCTATTTGGTTCAGATGCTCTCTATTTGGTTCACATTTAGGGGGTTTCATCTTTGAGGGTGTGATTTTAGGGCTATTATTTCAGGGTTTAAAGATGTATGATATTCCCACCCATACTCTCCTAGAGTCTGCAGCCTTCACTTTTTTTGCTGCTCAAGCGTTTATAGTGGTGCAGATGATTTCTTTGTTAGTTTGTTATACTTGGAGAGTCGTAACTTCATTTTTTTCTTCAACTGCTAGATTATTATTCTCTATTATTAGAACACTAGAGCTTGCGCAGGCGCCTACTTTGGCTAAACAATATTTCATTTTCGCAGGTCAAATTTGTTACTGTGGAGGTTGTGTTTTATCTGCTTCCTAAATTTTTTGACAAGCAGCGAATACAATATAAGTTGCTCTGCAGAGAGACCTAGCAAAAATGGGACGTCTCAAGATGCCTCCTGGAATTAAGTCAATTGAGGAAGAACCCGAGGACTATGACTCATCCTGCTCTGCCAAAGCTACTTTAGCATGCATGATCAACACAGAAGTGTCTGCTGTCTTAGCAGTCATGAGGAGAAACGTAAGATGGGGTGGTCGTTATATGGGAGGTGATGATTATCTGGAGCACCCTTTGATACAATCTTTGAAGTCCCTTCGGAAGCAGATTTTTATATGGCCACAACAGTGGCACACAATCAACCCCTGTTTGTATCTCCAGCCATTCCTGGATGTTATTCAATCTGTTGAAACGGGTGCACCCATCACCAGTGTGGCATTATCCTCTGTTTACAAAATTTTGACCCTTGACGTGATTGATCAGAACACAACTAATGTCGAAGATGCTATGAGTTTGCTAGTTGATTCCGTGACTAGCTGTAGATTTGAGGTGACTGATCCTGCATCAGAAGAAGTAGTACTTATGAAAATACTTCAGGTCCTTTTGGCTTGCATAAAAAGTAAAGCATCAATTATGTCGAGTAACAAACATGTCTGCACCATTATGAACACTTGCTTCCGCATAGATCATCAAGCCAGTAACAAAGGTGAGTTGCTGCAACAGCTAGCTCGCCACACACTGCATGAACTTGTAAGGTGCATATTTTCACATCTTCCAGATCTTGACAACACAGACTGTGCAATTGTCAATGGAGGCAATAAGGTGATGCAAAAGGTATATGTTTCTCTCTCTCTCTCTCCATGGTGCAATCTTTCTTGTGCAACTTTGTGGTTATTTTCAGAAGGTACATAAATGTGCTCCAGTTATAGTTTAGCTAATGTCATTAGACACTAACAAGTTAAATCTCCTATTTATGTACTTGGTTTTCAATACTACCCATTTTATTTGAGCCTTTTGCCACTGAATCGAGCATTAATTCAATAAGAAACAAGGGGCTATAAACTAGCCTAGCACCTCTAAATCCTCGACAAAAGTCAACCACTAAACACAGTTGATTTTGCAATTTTTAAAGTTAATGTAAACCTTCAAAATTCTCTATTTTCTACAATAATTGAACAATAGTCTTTCCAACACGAATAAATGATGTAGACATGTTCGTGATCTGCTTTCCTAGTCAGTTACTTTTCTGCTAATTTTTTTATTTTGTTTTTGGTAACTAAAGACTATGATCTGGGAAACTTTTTCAGAAATTATGGAAGAAATGATACCAATAGTTTTCTAACTGTATCTGAATACCGAAAAAGGTTAAAATTTCATCGAAACTTTAGACAGGTCTATTATATCTGTTGTAAACATAAAAATCATTTGTGGTTTTGTCTGCAGGTTGGTGGACCAGACAGTGAATATGCCTTTGGTAATAAACAGTTAGAAAATGGCAATAGCAGTGCGGAGTACAATAGTCAACTATCTGCTGGTGGCTTTCCTTCTAATGAATCCACATTTTCCATGGTGGGAATGATGGATGAAAATGTGATTGGAGACGGTAAAGACACAGTTCCAGTTGATTTGCAACATTTAACAGATCCCTATGGAGTTCCTTGCATGGTGGAGATATTCCACTTTTTGTGCTACAAGTTAAATAGTGTTGAAGATATGGGAATGGGTCCTCGATCAAATACAATGGCATTCGATGAAGATGGCCCTCTCTTCGCTCTGAGCCTAATTAATTCTGCAATTGAATTAGGTGGGTCATCTATACGCTCTCACCCCAGGCTATTGAGTTTGATACAAGATGACCTATTTCAAAACCTCATGCACTTTGGCTTATCAATGAGCCCACTTATCTTGTCCATGGTCTGCAGCATCGTTTTGAATCTGTATCAACATCTATGCACAGAACTCAAACTGCAGCTAGAAGCTTTCTTCTCTTGTGTGATTCTGAGGCTTGCACAAAGCAGATATGGCGCCTCCTTTCAGCAGCAGGAGGTTGCCATGGAAGCTCTTGTTGACTTTTGCAGACAAAAGACATTCATGGTGGAAATGTATGCTAACTTGGATTGTGACATAACCTGCCGTAATATCTTTGAAGAACTGGCTAATCTGTTGTCAAAGAGTGCCTTCCCAGTGAACTGCCCCCTGTCATCGATGCATATTCTTGCTCTGGATGGTTTAATTGCTGTTATCCAAGGAATGGCAGAGAGGATAGGGAATGGTTGTGCTAGTTCAGAGCAAGGACCTGTTAGTCTTGATGAGTACATACCCTTTTGGATGGTCAAATGCGATAACTATGTTAACCCTGATACTTGGGTCCCTTTTGTTCGTCGTAAAAAGTATATCAAGAGGAGATTGATGATTGGAGCTGATCACTTCAATCGTGATCCCAAGAAAGGGCTGGAGTTTCTGCAAGGGACGCATCTTTTGCCTGACAAACTTGATCCCCAGAGTGTTGCCTGCTTCTTCAGGTACACTGCAGGGTTAGACAAGAATCTTGTTGGGGATTTTCTAGGAAACCATGATGAATTTTGTGTCCAGGTTCTCCATGAATTTGCTGGGACCTTTGATTTTCAAGACATGAATCTTGATACTGCACTTCGCCTTTTCCTGGAAACTTTTCGTCTTCCAGGAGAATCGCAGAAGATACAGAGAGTGCTTGAGGCATTCTCTGACAGATACTATGAGCAGTCGCCGCAGATCTTTGCCAACAAAGATGCAGCTCTTTTGCTGTCGTATTCCCTCATCATGCTCAACACAGATCAACACAATGTGCAAGTGAAGAAAAAGATGACGGAAGATGATTTCATTCGTAATAACAGACATATCAATGGAGGCAGTGACCTGCCGAGAGAGTATCTAGTAGAGCTCTACCATGCCATCTGCAAAAACGAGATTCGTACTACTCCAGAACAAGGTGTGGGCTTCCCTGAGATGACACCGAGCCGTTGGATCGATCTGATGCACAAATCAAGGAAAACTGCTCCCTTCCTTGTCTCCGACTCTAGAGCCTACCTCGACCATGATATGTTTGCCATAATGTCTGGTCCAACAATTGCTGCCATATCCGTGGTTTTCGATCATGCAGAACATGAAGATGTCTACCAAACATGCATTGACGGGTTCTTAGCTGTTGCAAAGATTTCAGCTTGTCATCATCTCGAGGACGTTCTTGATGATCTGGTAGTGTCTCTCTGCAAATTCACCACTCTCTTGAATCCTTCCTCTGTTGAGGAACCCGTATTGGCCTTTGGAGATGACTCCAAGGCGAGGATGGCAACTGTGACAGTCTTCACAATTGCAAATCGCTATGGAGATTATATCCGCACTGGGTGGAGAAACATTCTGGACTGCATTTTAAGACTGCACAAGCTTGGGCTTCTTCCAGCTCGTGTTGCAAGTGATGCAGCTGATGAATCCGATGCTCAATTCGACACTGTTCATGAAAAGCCACCTCCAAATTCTTTGTCTGCTGTTCATGTCCCTTCTATGGGCACCCCGAGGAGATCCTCTGGTCTAATGGGTCGGTTCAGTCAGCTCTTATCTCTCGACACAGAGGAACCCAGATCCCAACCAACTGAACAGCAACTGGCTGCTCATCAAAGAACTCTTCAAACGATCCAAAAGTGCCATATTGACAGCATCTTCACTGAAAGTAAGTTCCTTCAAGCCGATTCCCTTTTACAGCTCGCCCGGGCACTGGTTTGGGCTGCAGGGCGGCCTCAGAAAGGCGGCAGCTCACCTGAGGATGAAGATACGGCAGTTTTCTGCCTTGAGTTATTAATCGCAATAACCTTAAACAACCGTGATCGGATCGTGCTTCTCTGGCAGGGAGTTTATGAACACATTGCAAACATTGTTCAGTCAACTGTGACGCCATGTGCACTGGTGGAAAAGGCCGTGTTTGGTCTGCTAAGGATTTGCCAAAGGTTGCTGCCTTACAAAGAGAATTTAGCTGATGAGTTATTAAGGTCGATGCAGCTTGTGTTGAAGCTTGATCCTCGAGTAGCCGATGCTTACTGTGAGCAAATTACCACAGAAGTGAGCCGCCTCGTGAAGGCCAATGCCACTCACATTCGATCCCAAATGGGGTGGAGAACAATTATGTCTCTACTCTCAATCACGGCCCGACACCCTGAAGCTTCCGAGTCGGGATTTGATGCCCTGCTGTTCATCATGTCTGACGGGACTCACCTTCTTCCCGCGAACTACGTCTTATGTATCGATGCAGCGAGACAGTTTGCAGAGTCACGCGTAGGACAAGCAGAGCGGTCTGTTCGAGCACTCGACCTAATGTCTGGTTCCGTCAACTGTCTTACCCGGTGGGCCTGTGAAGCCAAGGAGGCTTTGCTGGAAGATGATGTGGCGAAGATGTGTCAGGACATTGGTGAAATGTGGCTGAGGTTAGTTCAGGGGTTGAGAAAAGTGTGCTTGGACCAACGAGAAGATGTCCGAAACCGCGCACTGTTGTCTCTCCAAAGGTGTCTTACAGGAGTGGATGGGATTGAGCTGTCACCCAATCTATGGCTGCAGTGCTTCGACCTCGTCATCTTCACGGTTCTCGATGACTTGCTCGAGATCTCACAGGGACAGTCCCAGAAAGACTATCGGAACATGGAAGGCACACTCCTTCTCTCCACAAAGCTCCTCTCTGAAGTGTTTCTACAACTACTTCACAAACTTGCACAGCTCACTTCTTTCTGCAAGCTCTGGCTCGGGGTTCTGAGCAGAATGGAGAAGTACATTAAGGCGAAAATCAAAGGGAAGAAGAGCGAGAAGCTTCAAGAGGTCGTGCCCGAGCTTCTGAAGAACACTCTGCTTGTTATGAAGACGAAAGGGGTGCTTGTGCAGAGGAGTGCACTGGGTGGGGACAGCCTTTGGGAGCTGACCTGGCTTCATGTGAACAACATATCTCCGTCTCTACAGTCTGAGGTTTTCCCAGATCAGCAAGCCAGTGGTGTGACCACTTCTTCTGCTCCGGATGAGTTGGTGACGGCTGCTGATGACGAACCAAATGCAGACGGTTAGTATGTCCGTATGTGGAGTTTGTATTAGAAGAGCAGCCTTAGATTGTGAATTTGTTACAGAATCTGCAGAACTGCTAGTTTGTGTATAGAGACACGCTCGTAGGGTTTGATCTTTGGCCATCTAGGCCTCCATTGCAACAGAGTGGTGATTCCGGTAAGAGAGCTCTGTTAAGGTGCAACAGTTGCAGAACTGTCTGTTTCATTCTCCTTCGGCTGACATGTTAATTGGCGTCTCTAATTTATTCCAGGTATAATTGGTTACTCTTCATACAGATTTTGCTCGGATTAGAGTCAATACTGACTCTGAATGGGCCACTCGTTATCGTTTATTATTATTAAAATTGAGAGTGAAACTTACATTTGAATTTTCAGTAGAATTCAGTTCGTCTTTAAAAATCACAAATTATTTTATTATTTGGTTAATTTAGTTTTAAGTTTTAAGATGTTAATTCGATAACATTCAACTTTAGTTGTAAACGTATCAAATAAGCTGTAATAAGGGAACCTTCTTCACCGGTCCGACCGGAATTCGGACGTTTCGGTAACTTTTTGGGACCGGACGCGTCCCTGCGGTTATTTTGCTAGTTGACGTTCGTCGTTCACCCACCAACAGCGAGGATTAGACAAGCATCCAGTTTTTGGGTTCTCGCCTCTCGGAGAAGGAGCCTCCTTACTTGACCTTCTCAATTCCTAGGGTTTCCAGATACTGATATCCGTCTCCAGCAGCTACCGATTGGAGGAATTGGAATCGGAATCCCGAAGGAGCAAGATGAGTGAGGTTTTTGATGGATACGAACGGCGGTACTGCGAGCTCTCCGTCAATATCTCCAGGAAATGCGACTCAGTCTCGCTTCTTCAGAATGGAGGTTCTTGTTCTTGTTCCACCCTCTTCATGTTATATCATCAATTTGCAGTGTTTTGTCACTTGACTTAAAATCGCAGTCTATAATTGAATCAGTTTATGGTTCTGATTGAAGTGGAGAATATAATTTTCCGAATCGGTTCTGATTACATATAGGAAGTCCATAACAGTTTGTTGTATTGACTACTGATTGCTTTCTAGTCCGTAGTTTTGATCACTTCTGCAGCGTCCATTTGGTTCTTTCTTTAAGCAAGTTATCGTTGTCAACCAACAAGGACGGTTTGTTCTTCATTGTTTCTTCCGTCATAGTACCGGATTCGGATCTGATTAGAGATTCATTTGGTTCTCCTTTCTTACGGACATAATTCTAATTATCATTCCTCTTGTAACTACATGCAGAACTAAAGAAACAGCAGGCGTATGAGATACAAGCGGCAATTGATGAAGCTGATGTTTTGGTATTCTTGTTGAGATGTCTAGTTATGCTTATTAGAAACCATGAGGGCTTAGTTGCAATTACTCAAATAAGTTTTGTTATGTTAGTTTGATCAATAAGTCTGTAAGCTTCTCCTATAAAAAGGATTCTGCAGATGAAATAAAGATACGAGAGTTTTCTGGCGAATTCATCTTTGTTATTTTCTTATCATGGTATCAGAGCTAGTCTCTTCCTCTTAGCTCTTGATTTCTTGCGATAATGGGGTCCAATTCTCCATCTGGATTGCAATTCGGCACACGCCCAGCACTGACACCAGCAGCAGGTCCTCAACAACAGCAATCAATGCTTCATTTGTTCGATGACAAGTTATACCTGCATCCGTCCGATGCTCCAGGTTCTTCTCTGATTTCTGATCATCTCATTGGTGCTGCGAATTATCAGCTTTGGAGTCGTTCGATTCTTGATTGTTTGTTAGTGAAGAACAAAGTATGCTTTATTGATGGATCGTGTACTCGAGATTCGGTTGCTGATTCTGATGTTTTTCGTTGGGATCGCTGTAATGCATGTGTTGCAGGAACTTAGTTGCAGGAATGCAGTACATGCCTACAGCACATGCTGTGTGGTTAGATCTAAAACAGAGATACGATAAGGTTGATGACACTCGGATTTTCCAATTGCATCGCGAAATATGTACTGCACAACAAGGTTCTTCTTCTATCACGGAGTATTTTTCCCGATTGCGTTCTTTATGGGCTGAATCTGAGGCGTTTGTTAAATTCAGTCCTACTAAGGAATTTCTTGAGCATCTTGATACACATAAATTGCTACAGTTCTTATTTGGTTTGAATGAAAATTCATTCACAAGAAGTCAGTTGTTGTTGATGACACCTTTACCTTCGGTTAACCAAGCATTCTCTATGTTATCTCAAGATGAAGCTCAACGAATGATTTGTTATTCCAGTGGTGGTAGTAGTCAAGTTCTTATAAATGCTGTTTTAGATCTAACCACTCAATTAATCACATTTTGAAACATGTGTAACCATTCTGCACAATGGTGAAACATGTGTAACCAATAGGTTAAATGTTTTGGTTTGCCACCCTAAAGAAGTTCCGAGAGTAAATTGTCAAATACTGAGATCTCAAGGTGATTTTGCGAATAAAGTGAACCTTATTATTGAAAAATGAGGATGCAGCTCAAATTCTTAATCTTGCGGTGTATGGGCCCGTTTGACCGTCAATGGTATAGAAATAGGACCATTGGGCCGTCACAGGGCCGTCATGAGGGTGCATCATGAGCCGGGCGCGTCCTAATATCAAGCCATGACAACAGATCCGAGATCCAGACAATGAGGACGTCTTCTCTCTCTGCTGCTACAGAAATTTCTTACATCGACAGAGCAGAAAAGAATAACGGACGAATGGAATAACCGAAGCCTCCAATTCATTTCTCAACTACATACATCGTCCGGTGACCAGATGAGCAGTGACGGAGCTTCCAGCGGCTCCTCCCCGCCACCCGGCCAAAGCAAGGCCGCCGACAAAGAGAAACAGAAGGAGAAGGCCAGAGTCAGCCGGACCTCCCTCATCCTGTGGCACGCCCACCAGAATGACGAAGCCGCCGTCCGCAAGCTTCTCGAGGAGGATCCGTCGCTCGTCCAGGCAAGAGACTACGATAATCGCACTCCTCTCCACGTCGCGTCGCTCCACGGCTGGATCAATGTTGCCAAGTGCTTGATTGAGTTTGGCGCCGATGTCAATGCTCAGGATCGCTGGAAAAATACGGTATCTTCTTCAATTTTGCTTTCATCATTGAATGGTTCAATTTTGTGTGATTTTGGTTTGGCTTTTGACTTTCTGGACAACTTCTTGATGAGGTTCAGCTTCGAGGTTCACTAACAACTTCTTCTCCTCGACTCAAGAAACCTGACTAAGTTTTTTATTGAAATTGTACTACTATCATATTATTGAATGAATATTGTATTAATCAAAGCTCAAATTCGACCATGACAGCCTCTAGCAGATGCAGAAGGAGCAAAGAAGCACATGATGATTGAATTATTAAAATCTTATGGCGGCTTATCCTATGTAAGTCTTATATTGGATACTTCATACTTTTTAGATTGGGGGATCCAGTGGTCCTCTTCATAGACTAGAAAGTTCATTAGCATTTCTTGATTGAGTTCCTTTTCCAGCTATGCATTGATATATGACTCATGCTGCAGGGTCAAAGTGGAAGTCACTTTGAACCAAAACCCGTTGCGCCTCCGCTTCCAAACAAGTGTGACTGGGAAATCGAACCCTCTGAGTTGGATTTCTCAAACTCAAATATCATAGGGAAGGTGAGGCTCTACTGTGTTTGTTTTTATGAGGTTGATTGATTGCATGTTTCATCGTGTTTCTTAGAAATGAAAACAAATTTATTGCTGAATTTATTATTTGCTAACCATAGCTTGTCACTACTTGGCTAGGGGTCCTTTGGTGAGATTCTGAAGGCGTATTGGAGAGGAACACCTGTAGCAGTAAAAAGAATTCTTCCATCTCTTTCTGATGATAGACTGGTGGTGTAAGCTTCATTGCCATATCCAGTTCTCTATAATGAAAGGTGTTGATTGAGCATATAGTTTCTAGTTGCAAGTAAATCTTGCTCATTTACTACCTTAGCTCTTCATAGGAACCTGATACTGGATTAAAAAATGAAGGAATTGAAGTAGAATGTCAGGGTTTCGTTCACAATCTCCAGTTGGAAGTCAACTGAAAGAATACCATCACCAAATTTGACAAAAGTCTCACTAGTACTCCTTTAGGAATATAGAAAAACAAAGCTATATAGGATGAGAGTTTCTTATTGTCGTTTGTTTAATCGTGGTAGAAATCATTTTTCTGTAGTCTCTATTCTGTAAAATTTCACCTCACGGTCTTTCGTCCTTATTCAGTCAGGACTTTAGGCATGAGGTTAACTTGCTAGTCAAACTTCGGCATCCAAACATCGTGCAATTTCTGGGAGCTGTCACAGAGAGGAAGCCTCTAATGTTGATTACAGAGTATCTACGAGGGGTACATAAACTAACTATTTTGAACCCCTCCTTTGGAAATTACACATCTCGACTGAGCAAGCTTCTCATCTACATACTTGCTAAATTCTTGTTTTTCCATCCAATCCTACAGGGAGACCTTCATCAGTACCTGAAGGAAAAGGGTTCTCTTAGCCCTTCAACTGCTGTCAATTTTGCATTGGACATTGCCAGGTATGCTGTGAAGGTGTAGCTTTTTTTGGTTTAGGCCTAGTGCAAGGTCCAAAATCATTAAATTTTGTGAAATCATTTTCTTTTTTTCACAGGGGCATGGCTTATCTCCACAATGAACCAAATGTCATTATTCACCGGGACTTAAAGCCCAGGTAAGACAGTTGCACTACAGTGTTACACTGTTACTTTTAGCCACAAAGAAATACTCATCATCTTGGTTTGGACATATTCATAGTAGGTTCCTTGCTTAGGATCAGACCTTTTTTGCCTTATTTTCTTGTATCTCAGCCCTTAGTTACAAACAAGAAAGAAAAGGATATTTTAATTCCATACGCTCATTACTAAGTCCTCAACCTTTTGCTGTGCCAGGAATGTCCTTCTGGTGAACACCAGCGCAGACCATTTGAAAGTAGGAGATTTTGGATTAAGCAAACTCATTAGGGTTCAGCATGCTCATGATGTCTACAAAATGACGGGCGAGACTGGGAGCTGTAAGTGTTTGATCATATCTTTTAATGACAATGGGGAGAACATTCAGAATCTCTATCCTGTTTGCCTAATATTTACATTCTTATAATGGTATATTAGATCGCTACATGGCTCCTGAAGTTTTTAAGCATCGGAAATACGACAAGAAGGTTGATGTTTTCTCTTTCGCAATGATACTATACGAGGTAATTGTCTACCTACTTGTAATACTAGATGGAAATCTTGAAGGATTTGAAATTAATTTATTCACGACTTTGAGAATTATGCAGATGCTTGAAGGAGACCCCCCCTTTTCAAACTACGAGCCTTATGAAGCTGCCAAGTATGTTGCAGAAGGACATCGTCCTTTCTTCCGAACAAAAGGATATCTTCCAGAATTGAGAGAGTAAGTCGATTCTGATTCCAATCATTAAATAACCTACTTTTCTCTGTGCTGCTGCTATCTATTTATACAGCATACAGCATACAGCATACACACATACGATATTGATACACATTCATAAAAGCATACTTGATGATATCATATATCCGACAGATTGACTGAGCTGTCTTGGCATGCTGATATGAACAAGAGGCCGTCTTTCTTGGATATTCTAAAGAGGCTTGAGAGAATCAAAGAAACTTTACCCTCTTCGGATCATCATTGGAACATACTAAAGTAGTGAGAAGGCATCAGGGGAATGTTTGTGAATCGATTCGTGAATAGCTAAGTTGGTAAACCAAACTGCCTTTATATCTGATAAGTGATAATTCTCCCTTTGTTTTTAAAGTTATTTTCAGCTGTGGGTCAAAGTCATAATCATCCCCTCTCAAATCTGCAGCTTCTTTTACTCGTACACTTCTTGTAAATTATTGCGATTGTTACACTCTGGGTTGGTTTGATACAATGTAATTGCTGGATAAGGGATGTTTTTGTTGCCACTGGAAGTATTTCTGTTTTTTGTTATAAAATATTATTTTAGCAATTTTGGGTCGGAAAGCCCTCACACTTAGGTAGGTTCCAAGGTTGGCATTCAAACTTGTTCGAATTTGGAAATCCAACCCACCTTATTAGTGGTACACCGTCACCGGCCCAACCTTGTTTTTGTGTTTGGTGTTTTAACTTTTAACACACTTTTTTTAGTTTAGAAAATATATTTAAAAAGAACATTTTTTAATCTTAATGTTAGCTAGATTTCAGCTATAATTAATCGATCCCTAAAGTCGGATAGCACTTTAAATGAAATCAAAATAAATAGTATATACAACAGATTTACTATCCGTGTTATTTAGAAAATATTTATTTATTAAGGGATAAAGCGAGTAGTGATTCTACCTTGAAATTACGAAACAATCGTGTATAGATATTAATACATATATATATATATAAGATCAAATCTACCGACTCAACTTCTCTTGTTTGGTGCTCAAATTGTAGATAAACCCTTTAATTAACCTCCTTTAATATTTATCTGATACGTAAATTGAAATCAATTAGAAGATTCATATGGTACATTATTTAATAATATATAATTATATATTCTAAATCTTATCAAATATAGTTAACAACTTAAGATACTTAATATAATCAATCTACAATTATAAACATTCCATATAAATATACCTCACAATGCACCTTCAAATCCATTCCCCTACAACTACCACTAAACATTCAATGGAGTCCTCCAAAGCCATCTTCATCTTCTTCTTCGCCGTGCTTTTCCTCAACTCCCTCGCCTTCTCCTCCGCAAGGCCACTAAATGTGACCGCGCTCTTCGCGTTTGGTGATTCGACTCTTGACCCTGGAAACAACAACTACCTTGGCACAGCATTCAGAAGCGACCATGCTCCTTATGGGGAGAGCTTCCCTAACCACGCCCCAACTGGCCGCTTCTCTGATGGGAGGCTAGTGACCGACTTCATGGTGTCATGGCTAGGGCTCAAACCACTCCTACCCGCTTACCTTGACCGAAATTTAAACGATTCTGACCTCATGACTGGTGTCAGCTTCAGTTCTGCGGGTTTGTATTATACTATCTCTCAGTGTGGCTAGGCTAGCCTGAATGACAGGCTTTTAATGGTTTGGAAGGAGAACTAGTAATGAAATTTACGAGTGAAAGTGAGCTTCTTTTTTTTTGCAGGCAGTGGGCTCGACGAAGTGACGGCTATGACAGTGAACGTGTTGACGATTGAACAGCAACTCGAGAACTTCATTGACGCCATAAAAAGGATAGAGAGACGGGTCGGAACATCTGAGATGAGACGGATAATTAGCAACTCCGTATTTGTTATCAGTGCAGGAACGAACGATGTCGTCTTCAACTTCTACACGCTTCCGATCAGTCCAAGGAAGTTGCAATTTGATAACTCCATCTCCAAGTATCATGATTTCTTGCTGCAGAAGATTCAAAGTGTTATCGAGGTATCCAAATCATCTTTTACTGAATAACTTACTGAATAACTTAGTAACTTGCTTAACAAGTAATTAACTTGTGACATGCAGAACCTATACAGCAAGGGAGCAAGAAGATTCATCGTAGCGGGGTTGCCACCGGTTGGATGCTTACCTCTCCAGATCACCGTCAGAAACATAATCCCGAACCCCGGGATGTTGGAGCGGGCTTGTGTTATGGACCAAAATCACGACTGCAGAAGCTACAACAACAAGCTCCAAGCCATCGTATCGAATCTAAACTCAAGACTCGAAGGAGTCAAGGTTAACTATGGGGATGTCTACACCCCATTGATGGATATGGTTCGGAATCCATCTAAATACGGTGAGTTGATGATTTCGGATCCTAACTTTCACCAACGCTGCCTTTACTTGGTGAAGGGTTTAGCTTTTACTTTTACCGACAGAAAACTTCTGTCAGTAAAATAATAATGTTTTCAGTAGTGTTCTAATAACCATACGTTATAATTCTTTGATTTTTGCTGCAGGATTTACAGCATCGGTCCAAGGATGTTGTGGGTTTGGGATCGTGGAAGCAGGACCGCTCTGCAATCTGCTATCACCAAAGTGCCCTGACCCGTCGAGGTATCTATTTTGGGACTCCATTCACCCTAGTGAAGCAGCAAACTCATACCTTGCTCAGAGTCTGGAGAAGACTGCCTTCAATTAGGGATTATTTTAGTTCAATTATTGGTTATATATGTTTGATTTTATTTAGACAATGGTATCGTTTTGGTTGCGTTCGAGCCAAGTTTGGCAAAAATAATGAATCAATATGAGTTAATTAGCCCAACTTAATTGACAAAACTGAAGTCTATTTCTAGTTGGTAGAAGCAAATCTTGCACCAAATTAGTCTGCAAATTAGTCTTTTATAGGTACATCGATAGAAATCTGCCTTATAATTGAAAAAGAAAAGTTGAAAATTGAGATGAAGCTACCTTTCTTCAGTTGCAAGAAATCTGCAGTCCCTTTTTCTTCATCAGTCAACAAAGTGGAAATTAACAGAACCAGATAGATTTTGCTTCTTTCACTGGTTGAGCTTTTGGATCAAACCAATACGGTCTATAAAATTTGGATGACACTAAAAATGAAGAAAAAATTGCATTAGGTCGGGTATGATGAATGATCATGCATTGGTTTGGTCTTTTTGTGGGTTTGTATTTGTAAATGAACTCGGATTTATAATGGATTTAGCTCTAACTCGACTGTAAATTTATAAGAAGTTTATCCAAACTATTATACTCAATTACTTACTGAACTTTTGATAAATTTGTAATTTACTAGTTGAACTTCGTGAGTATGAACAATTTGTTAGTTATACTCCGAAAAAAGTTGCAATTTGTCATGTAATTGTTAAAATTTAACAACAAATTAGGCAAAGTTAACAAATCACTCGATAATTTTTCATTTTGTGACCGGCATTGACCAAACCAAACCGAACCAAACCGGTTGGGTTCATACTGCAAGAAAGTTATGGCTGCCAGCATTCCAGGGGAACTCTATACAGCATTATCCAACAAAGAAACTCCAGGGAGTCCACTCATCAGTTCTCCATTGACTGAAACCTTGGAGCTAGCTTCTTCTGCGGCAGCCATGGAAGCAGCTTCCACCATGAATAGAATCAACTTCGCATCAGCAGCTGCTCTCCGACGAAGAACTCCTCCATGGACCTGGAACCCACTCAAGTCCAAACCTTACGCTCTCAAAGGAACCACATTTCTCACCATCACCCATTGTTCGACCAAGCCCAATTTTTTGTCAGAAAAAGACCCATCTCTTCACTCTCCATTGTCGCCACCGTCATCCTGCAGAGGTCTAGTGTTCGATTTGGGATCCGACGGCTCGTGGGATTCTGCAGAAATCGGAAACCCAGTGGTGAAGCGGTTCTTGAGTGACGACGAAGAGAGGTGGTACATGTGGTACTACGGCAGATCAAATGCAGACAACGAAAACCCTAATTCCGATTCCATCGGGCTGGTGGTTTCAAGCAACGGCATCCATTGGGAACGAAGCTCGGCTCCGGTGATGAAATGTGGAACCGATTGGTGGGTTTTTGATACATTGAGCATCCGACCGTGCGAAGTGGTGGTCATGTCGAGTAGCAAGGTCAGGGCCTCCAGCTCTGTCTACTGGCTCTACTACACAGGCTGTAGTCATGAAAAGGTCAATCTTGAATCGAAAGATCAACTTTTTATGTCTCTTCCAGGTCTAGCAATGAGTCAGGACGGTAAGAACTGGGCAAGAATCGAAGGTGATCATCACAGCGGTGCTTTGATCGATGTCGGATCTGACAACGAATGGGACAACCTCTTCATTGAAGGAGCAAAGGTTGTCTTCCATGGGAATGGAGATTTGCGAATGTATTACCACTCGTTCGATGCAGCGACTGGGGAGTTCTGCATCGGGATTGCGCGGTCGAGAGACGGTATCAAGTGGGTGAAGCTGGGGAAGGTTTTGGGAGGGAGACGAGGTTATTTTGACGAATGTGGTGTGGTGAATCCGCACGTCGTTAAAAATGGAAGCTTTGGGTACTTGATGGTGTATGAAGGTGTTGGTAATGACGGAAAGAGGAGAATCGGGGTGGCGGTGTCTTCGGATGGGTTAAAGGAATGGAGGCGGCTAAAGGAGGAGCCAATTTTGGTGCCGTCCGAGGATTGCGATTCATGGGACTGTGTCGGAGTTGAATCCCCGTACTTGGTTCAATTGGATGGTGATGAAGATGAGTGGAGATTGTATTATAGAGGTGTTGGCACTGGAGGAAGATCAGGGATTGGAATGGCAGTTTCTGAAGGTACAGATGTTACGAAGTTTAGGAGATGGTCTGGTTTTCATATTTGATTTTAATAAAGAATAACTGCTGTAACTGCCAATTGAAGCTGAATTTTGGTTTGATTTGATTTTTTTTAACATGAATTAGATCAAACGGTTGCTATGTCTTTGGTGAAAAATGATGTATTTGGAGGGTGTAATCATTGATTGAGTTGATATGTTTTCGATGTTTTACTACATCTACATGAATTTTTTACCTAAATATATACCCGAAAAAATTACAAAATTATTCTCAGTTTTTAAAAAAATACAAAATATACATAGCCGTGAATATCATTCGCAGGGAGGGTTTGTTTTTCTGTCACCCGCAAATGAAATTCACGTGTGAGCATTTCAGTTGTACCCACGAATTCCATTCGCTGGTGGTTGCGCATTTAAACTCCACCAGCGAATGAGATTTTCGCGAAGAGTTTGCTTCATCCGAAAAAAAGAGTGAGAGAGAGCTGATGCAAAACTTGCACCGGGAAGAGAGACAACTTTAACAACCATTTCCGGATGGAGCAAAAGTTATACCCGCGAATGACATTCACGAGTCTGATTTACACTCGTGAATGTCATTCGCGGGTAATGTTTTTTTATAGATTTGCGGGTATGCATGGTATTTTTTACAAAACTAAAGATATTTCGATATTTGTTTTTATTTTAAGGTATATTTTTGGAGGAAAAAAATCCATTTACATCTGTTAATTTTGGTCATTTTTTTAAAAAGTAATTATAAATAAAAAATCAAATGTGAGGTGGTAAATTGTGTGTGACCACACTATTTATAGTAATGTATTGGACATGCGTGTTGGATGGATACCATACTATTTATGATAATGTGTATATCCACTTGTTTTAAGAAATATTGTATTTATTTTTTGAAATGTTTTTTTATTGGTTCTTTTTAGGGGGAAAAAAGCATATTTAGAGTCGACCCGTCTCCTATGTGCATTAAGTTTGTATTGTCATTACACTTGTCACCTTCAGACTATGATTTAAAAAAAAACAAAAACTTGCCCACAAATGTTCTACATATGAAATGATATTAATTAATTTTTTATATGACATTATTTTTACTATTCGGTTAAACTACTTTTGAATTTTTGGTCTAATTGGGTCTTTTTAGAAAATTCCATTTTCTTTAGGTTGGGCTTTATTCTATGTGTGGGCTGGACCGAAAGGCTTCTCATAGAATAAACCAGTGTCCTTTAATAAACCCTTATAAAAATTGAAATCATGGGCTGAATTTTTAAATACTAATAAAATTAATTATAGGTCCAGTAATATTGTTAAATAAATAAATATTAATATATTACAAATAAAATTTTATTAGTTATTTGGTTTTCTGTTAGTTTTTTATTCTTAATTTTATATTTTTTCTTGTAAGTTTTGGTTTTATTATTATATAAGATACATAATCAAAAAAACAAAATTTGCAAACATTTTTATGATAGTTGTACATAATCAAAACTTACTTTTCCTATGGTAAGATAGTTGTACATATCTGACTTTTTATAATAATAGTAAAATTTAAATATAAGAAACTTTGCAAGTTATTATGAAGTGGTTTTGTTAGTAATATAATTGACTTTTACATAGATAAATATATCAATCACTATTTTTTTTTCTTTGGGCGCACGTAAAATTATTGTTAGTTAGTAGTTAGATGATGTCGAAATGAAATAATATAATTGACTTTTACATAGATAAATATATCAATCACTATTTTTTTTTTCTTTGGGCGCACGTAAAAATATTAATTGTTAGTTAGATGATGTCGAAATGAAATGTACTATTCTATAAGAAGAGAAGGTTCGTATGTAATGTAATTATATTGATAGGGTCAATGACTCAATATACATAGAAGATTAGATTAGATGGGACAAAACAAAATAATGAGAGAGCCGTACACCAAATATACACTTTGAACAAAATATAATCAAATTGATAATAAACAATAACAACAATGAATTTTAAGGATTTCTTATTTATATACTATATCAGATTTTGTATTTTAATCAATATGGCACAGTACTTGAGTACTTGGCACAATGTTTGGAATATATATATATATGGAACAAATAAGTAAATTTCGTATATGGTTTGGCAACTGCAATTAGGGTGTTAAAATCTTCCTCAACCCGTGGGTGACCCGCTCACGGGTCGTGTTTGAGTCAGTGTTTTTGACCTATGAGTCATTTTGACACGACCCATGGATAACCCGTGAAAACACGTGTCAGGTTTGAGTCAGAAGTCTTGATACACGGGTCAACCTGTGACCTGTCATGTTTATATATTTCAGTATTTTTATGGTTTTTATTGAAATGGTGGGTCGAACGGGTCAAACTGACCCACAGGTCATGGAGGTCGAACGAGTCAATTTGACTTAACCCTTACCATTCCTAACGGGTCATTTTGACCCGCTGGTTGACCCACCAACCCGCGGGTCAGGTTTGGATTTTAAAAACTGACTCCTGCTATTACACGGGGTAGATTTGTGCCTCTGACACGACCCAAGACCGACACGATTCATGGGTCGACTTATGATCCGTTTTGACACCCCTATCTGCAACTAGGTAGTTAAACTTATTTGGGAGCAAATAGGTAGTTGAGTAAATACATACCTCTATTTAACTTTATGTAAAAAATAATAGAATCTGGTAATTCTAAACACTTCAGTGATGTCTGCCTAGAAACTTAAATATCTTTCATTCTAAAAAAAAGCTAACCAAATTCGTTTATCACGTGAGATAATACAGACAATGATACAACTAATTTTTTTTATTTTTAACGTAAAGTTAAACAGAGGTTTATATTTAGTCAGTCAAAAAAATTTAACTACCTATTTGATTGGTAATTAAATCTATATTTTTTTATTTACCACCTAATTTCAATTCTGCAAACTTTCTACCCATACTCCATGCCAATTTCTATTATGTATATATAAACGTCACATAACAGCACACACTGCTAATTATTAATTCATATAATATATGTATGCATTAACTAAAGTTCTTGATCTGCATGACTGAAAGTTAGTTATTATCAACAGGAGACCGTTAGACAAATCATCACGACCACAGCCGATGTTCCACTTCAAGAAACCACAACGTACGCACGTACTCTCATGCACATCTCTCTCTCTCTCTCAACACTACATACATAATATACATTACATCAACTTGTGAATGGGAAGAGAGAGAGAAGGCCAGACGAACACGACCCAATCCGATGTTCGGAGAACCAACGTTAATCTCTGACTCTATCTGTCTATATATAACATGCACGTTTACAACATGATCAAGCTCCGGTCCGGGGAGGACGTTATTTTGGCAGCTGATCAACCGTTATTAGCTTATATATATTATGATTTTTTTAATACAAGACATGCAAGGATTGTATGTGCGTATATAACTGTATAATTAAGTACCTTGCCAACTGCCAAGTGAATGTGAATAGCAATCAAATTGGATGCTTCTATTCAGGAACGAAGCCAGAAAAATTATCGAGTGGGGGCAAGTATTAGAGTAAATTCAAATAGTTGAACTAAAAAAAATCTAGTGAGATCAAATATATGATTTAAATGGGCTAAATTAAAAATTATTGAATTTTTTAGAGTTAAATATAATCATAATTAAAAATTGAGGGGGGCAATTGCCCATAGGACTCGTGTAGCTCCGTCCGTGCTTCTATTATAAGAAACTCTAATAACATAATTATTAATTAATTACTCTGTGTTAAGCTAACTTAATTAGATACATTTAATGGTGAAGTATCGAGACGTTATTACAGACCTATAATATATTGTCCTAGTGATGATGAATCAGAATTATTTCTAAGCCAACAAAAATTATAAAGGGAGATGCTGTCCGACGTTCAAACCAACGACTACAAATTATCATAAAGTGTAAAACCGTTCGTAATACGAGAAAAATACAAACACAAAAGGGTTTACATTTATTTGAAACAATAAAATAAATAATGATAAGAGAATCCAAACAAAAACTTAGAAAATAATACATTTGACCACCACAAAATAGTTGATATTATTAAATTATAATTTTAATATATGTATTTATATCCTCCTGATTTAGTTTTTTTTTTTTAAATTTTTGACCAACATATAAATTGAAAAAAATACAAAAATATCATCAGTTTTGAAAAATAATTACAAAAGCATACTTACCCGTGAATGACATTCGTGGGTAAACATAAAAACATCATGCAAATCCTACCCGCGAATGCGATATGCGGATGAAGATTCCACCTGAGAATTTGATTCGCGAGTATCATGTTACTGAAATATTGTTGCAATTACTTTCTCTCTCTCTCCCTTTTTTCGAGTGCAGCAAAAAATCACTCCACCCGCGAATCCCATGTACGGGTACGGACCGACTTATATGTTTACCCGCAAATCTCATTTTGCGGGTGGTAAAAAAAATAAAGTTTCACTCGTGAATATGTCGGTCAAATTTTTTAGTTTTTAACCCAATAACTTAAAATCTTTGCTTCGTATATGCTGATCACATAGATCGATGATGGATTGCTCTCTCTTTTTTATTTTTTACCATGCATCAGTAAGTCATCGCGTCTATTGACCCTTGAATGGAATGTATGTATCCTCACCCCAACCACGAAGGTTAGCTCCCTCCCGTCTTTGCCCTTCAACTCAACCCTAAGTCAACGACAGACATTTGAAGTTGAACTGCAACTAAAACAAAACATCATTCAAAATCAAACCAACACACAGTATGTCGAAGACGAAGACAGATCACAATAACGTACATTTCAGTTTTTACATGCATGGTAAATAATTAAGGATATATATATATATACTCAACATGAAATTGCAGTATAACCTTCCTGCCAATTCATTCACAGAATCATACCAACAAACTAATACTGCACTTTATATAAGGTCTCCTTTTAGTAAGATCTAATTAATTAATCTTCAAAGCTTTATAACCAAAGCTGTAGAATAATATGGAAACTATACACAAGTCAAGCTTCATCATAATTTGCATGGCTAGTGGCTGTGGATAGGAAAGAGTTGACAAGTAGAAAAAAGTATCTACTATAAATTCGTCTGAAGAGTCAATACAAAGAATAGTAGATATGTAATCCAGGCAGAATAGCTAGCAAGTGGATGTTGCTTCAACATGACCTAGCTAATGGCTCCTATCGAAGCAGAACACAGCATATTGTAAATTTTGTAAAACCAAAACTGTAAAAAAGAAAAGAAAAAGAAGGTAAAACTAAAAAGGACAGTATGGTCAGATGCACCTCAAATTTGTAGTGCTACTGACTGAGCAATATATAAATATAATTTATCGTTTCAAAGCTCTGGATGTGAATTCGCAGATGTATTATGAGTCTGCATGTGAAAGGAGACAATTTTTTACCTCCATCATTGACGGTTGTGTTTATGTTATAAATATGCAAGCACAAATGATTTGAGTTTGTCAAACCTTTAGCCAAACCTTTAGCCAACAGGACTTTCATGTGCTCCATATAAAACCCACAAAGATGTGGCACACTTTTACTGCCATACCAATAGCAAAGGCTTCTTGATCACCTTCTCTTCTTCTGCCTTGTCTCTTCTTTCTAATTCTTTAACAATCTCTCTCCAGCTGCTGCAGGAGTCCTGCAACATGGACACAGCAGTTGCAGGGATCAGAACCATCCATGTCCTTGCATCTGTTTCAGCCAATGGGAGAGCTGCAAACTCAACTAGGCTCGACTTGCTTGGGTTTCAAGCAAGCAGCAGATCTCTTTCACTTCGTAGAAGAGATCGATCTCTCTGCATCACGCGATGCTCCATGAAACCTGGGATTGACAGCAACAGTCCGAAGAACAAGAAGCAGGCAATTGAACTGGGTTCTGGTTCAAAAAACCAACATGTGGCAGACCCACCATCAAAAACCGACCTTGCATCGACATCTTCAAGGGGGTTAGTGCTTGAGTTGGGTCTGGCGAGTTCTTGGGATTCTGCAGAGATTGGGTCACCTGTTGTGAGGAGATACATTGGCGACAATGAGGAAAGGTGGTACATGTGGTATCATGGAAGAGGAGAAGGAGCAAGAGATTCAATCGGGCTAGCAACTTCGAGTAATGGCATTCACTGGGCTCGAGCCTCGGGTCATGTTAGGTCTTGCGAGGATGCAGGAAGGGTCCTCGATTGCAGGACCAATTGGTGGGCTTTCGACACTGAAAGTGTGAGACCTTCAGAAATGGTAATCATGTCTAGTCCGATGTACAGTGCAGTTTATTGGCTTTACTACACAGGATGCAGTTCCGAAGAGGTAAATATCAGCACTTCCTTAAGTAACCCGGAAAGATTTTTCCCCAAAGGTAAGATTTTGAGGTCACTTCCGGGTTTGGCGTGCAGTCAAGATGGACGGCATTGGGCTAGAATCGAAGGCGACCACCACAGTGGAGCGATTCTTGATGTCGGGTCGGGTCAAGAATGGGATTCTTTGTTCATTGCAGGTCCCCAAGTGGTCATGGACTGTAACGAAGATATGAGGATGTATTACTATTCATTTGACAGGGAAAAAAATGAATTTTGCATTGGAGTAGCAAGATCCAGAGATGGGATCAGATGGGTCAAGTGTGGGAAGATCATGGGCGGGTCAAAAATTGGATCTTTCGATGAGTTAGGAGTCAAGAACCCGTATGTAGTCCGTAACGGGAAAGGGAACTACCTTATGGCATATGAAGGAGTTTCTGCAGATGGGAAAAGAAGTATAGGAATGGCTGTTTCTGAAGATGGTCTCAAGAATTGGACAAAAGTTCAGGAAGGACCAATCCTAGAGGCAGCGGAAGAGGATGGATGGGACAACGTAGGAGTTGGGTCACCGTGTCTGGTCCCAACCGAGGGTCAGGTTGATAAATGGAGATTGTATTATGTCGGTCTAGGGCAGGGAGGGAAGACAGGGATTGGGATGGCAGCATCTGAAGGGAGTAACACTCAAAGTTTCAGAAGATGGTCTGAAATTTGCATGTAAACTAGTAAATGTAAATACCTGTTCACTTCTGCATATGATAATTCATTTCGTAAAGTGTTTTATTGTATCAATCTTATTGTAATAGTAAAGCATTCATACTATGATATTCCAAAAAGTTGGCATTTTTATCTTATAATAGCATTGACCTTAAGTCAAGCATGTACAGCAGCTGCATAACTATCTGGTAATATGATGCAAAATAAGCTTCAATGTCTGCTAAATTTTATTTCAACTTTAGTAGGAAATCTCCCTAAGAATCTTACAAAACAAACATTTGGCCTAAACATGAATGAATCATGTCCGACAAATACTGACTAGATCAAACCACTCATCAGAATGAAGAGAGACCGGCAAGTTTCCTGAACTTCTCATACGAAACCCAGAACACAAACTGCCAAGGTCCGAGCCTCGCCCATGTAGGAAAGAAACCTTTCCACAGAGCTTTCAGACCCTCAACCCTCACAGTCTTCACCATACAATCATACGAACTACTATACATTATGGCCTTACAATCCTTCCCCACTGTCTGATTCATCATCCTTGTTTTCACCACATCAGCAGGACAGCTCAGAGTAGTTGCAGCCAAACCGGACATCATGGACGCCAAAGTATGCGCAAGAATGTTGTCTTTGCAGATCTCATGTTGGATAACGAAATGTTTTGCCTGATCATAACAAGCTAGTTCTCCCATGTTCACCAAAAATGCCCTTTGAGCATTGGGCAGGACGCCTCTCCAGAGACCTCTGATCCCTTCTGTGTGTACTATCTTGTTGAATGCATCGAAGGGTCCTGAGTAGCGAGAAGGGAGGCCCCTAATCAAGTTAACGCCATCCCCTTGCATCCTCACCTTGACCAGATCAGCGGGGCTCGCCACTACCTGTAAAAAAACTAGCATTTGGAGCAGAAATGAGATGTTTTAGTCTCTAAGCTTCGTTTTTTGTTGCGCCATATAACTTAAATTTACACTAACTTCGCATCCATCTGTCATTACCTGAGCAATTACGCCGGAGACGCCGCCGACGAGAGCTTTTGCGGAGAGAGAAAGGGATCCGTCGCCGACCGCATTCCTTAAACTCTCGTATCCAACGATTCGGATCGGTGTGTAGAAGAGGTGCCGGATGATCGCCGGAGAAAGGCCTTGGTAAAGGCCCAGAGGCCCCTGTTGGCGGAGGATGTCGGCGATGACTCGGAACGCGGTGGTTGATTGGGATGCTGAAAGGGACTCGCCGTGGAGCTGGAGCCTGGTCTTTGTCAGGTCTATGGGGAAGGTTGATGACTCCGCGACAGCGGCGGCGATGGAGGAGAGGAGGATCTTTGTTCGGGCCGGTTCACGCCCAGTTGGAGCTTGGCCGGCAGATTCCATCGACATTCCCAGTGAATTCCCGCACGCTGAGAATAAGATGCTCAGTGCTCTTGGGAATTAAAGGTGCGCTTTTTTAGTTTTCCAAATTACAAATTGCACCCTAATATTTTAGTAATGTTACTAGTATGAACTTCATTAGTTTGATTATACGCTTAGGTAAACTAACATTAGTGATAAAAAATACATATGTATGAATTGTAAATTGAATTTACCATTTCATCATTTAATTTACCAATTATTTGTACAAAATATTAAAATGAGTTGCAATTTATAGAGCTTAACCCACTAAATACACTACTACTTCATGTACAATTATATATATATAAAGTAAAGAACTTGTCAATTATTTGTGTATTTTAGCCACAAAAAAATATATTATTCAGACTATTAAAATGTTAATGGGTACAAAATCTTAAATAAAAGATGAAATGTGGTTGTTAACTTGTTTATCCACCGTGAATTACATTTTTTTGTGAATAGATTGTTATGCTCTTGATGATAGTTTTTTTTTTGGTTAATTACTTAATTGATTACACATGTTTTACCATGGTGCAGAATGGTTACACATGTTTCAAAATGTGATTAATTGATTTTGCTATGTGACTAATTGGTTACACATGTTTTTCCAAATGTGATTAATTGGTTATTCCGTTAGTAAACCGTTAATTTTAACGTTAATTCATTTTTTTAACATATTATTGAATTGTGAAATGACTAGTATGCCCTTAGTTGTATTGAAGAACACATGGAAGGATTGAAGAACCAAAATCGAATCAAATTCGATTTGATGTTCTTTAGAACCCATACATGCTGTTTCTGGGTTCTAAATTGCTGTTTCTGGGTTCTAAACCCAGAAATGCTGTTTATGGGTTCTTGCATTTTTGCGTTCTTCACATTGTGGGTAACATGTCGAACCTTTTAATCACATTATTTCAAACAACAGTATCCATTTAATCATATTCTAGATAAACATGTATGACCTTTTAATCACATTATAGAGAAACATGTATAACCTTTTAATCACATTATAGAGAAACATGTATGACCTTTTAATCACATTATAGAGAAACATGTATGACCATTTAATCACATTTGGTGAGAACATATACTGCAATACAGAACTTCAGAATTGAGATTCTGGGTTCTTGAAGAGCATTTCTGGGTTCTTGAGAACCCAGAATCGCAATTTCTGGGTTCTTGAGAACCCATATTCGCAATTTCTGAGTTATTGAGAATCCAGAAACAACATTTCTAGGTACTTCGATTCTTGTTCTTGAAGATGATGATGTGTTCTTGAAGATGATTCTAGGGGAAATTACGTCATTTTACGTATCTAAATAGTGACTTAAATGTGTTTTCTAACGGTGAATAGTAAAAAAACACAAATAGTCACATTTCAAAACCAATTAATCACATTTTGAAACATGTGTAAACATTCTGAACATTGGTCAAACATGTATAACCAATTAAGTAATTATCCTTTTTTTTTAGCAAAATGGAAAATTTTAGGACTAATATATGAAATAGAAAAGATTCAGGACCACATTGCTCTTCTTTCGAGAGTTACAGTTCCGGTCTTCGTCTTCAAAGTTCAAACGGAGAAGTTGCTCCCCCACTGTCTCAGTCTTCTCACTCTTCTGACACCTCCCCGCCATCTTACTCCGCCAGCACTTCATAGCCCTCTCGTTCTTCAAATGGGAGACGCAACCTCAGCATTCTGCAACCTAGGGATTCTGGACACTTTAACCGACAGTGACATCAAAGATATCCTTGATAGCTACACGGGCTTTTGCTCCACTACCTGCTCTCTTCTCTCCGGCGAAGGTGATTTCTCCGCTGAGCCGGCGCTGGTAAGCCACGTCCGCTGCCTGTGCAAGCACGGACTCCACTCTCTCATCCGAGATCATTTCCTTTTATCTCTTGAGGTACGTGATTTAGCGTATTGTTGACGGGGTTTCCCATGTTCGTTTATCTGTAGCATCAATTTAGGATTTTGACGGGATTAAGCTGTTACTGTAAGAATTTTGAGTTGGATTGAGCATCAATTAAGAATCTTGGTGGTGCGTTCTTTATTAGTTAGTTATGCAAATCAATTGGAATTTTCCAGGAAGTTGAGATTGGGGATGATGCACCAAAATCTGCTTTCAAGTACTGAAAAATCAGTGTCTTCGAGAGCAAAGAAGAGAAAATCAGCAGGACATTCTATGCTCGGCTACTAACGATGCCATTTCTTGTAACAGGAAGCTTTTGAGCGTAATGGCGTATGGAAGTTTTGGCAGCATTTTGAACCTTACAGAGATATTTCCCTTCTCGAAACAGATAAAATACCTGTATGTATATTGGAATCGATCACTGTGTAAAGGGTTGTTCTTTTTGTTGTTGTTGATGCATTCTGCTCTATTCCCTTTGCTTATTTAGTTCCAAAAAATACAGATTTATGGGGACGAGGCACAGCAAGTACTGTGCAAGGCTCTAGGAGAAATTTCATCAGTAAAGCAGTATCAGGAGAAATGCTTGATTATATTGGTTGATGCTTTGCTGCCACATGAGGATCCAGTATTATTGCAAAAGCCGAGCAAGGGAGGAGAAAAAGCACTACTATTTTCTAAGTATCAACTGATGGTTTCTTCAGTTCTAATGGCTACTCTTCCCAGGCATTTCCCTGGTACCTTCTGCAATTATTGATCCATTTTATCGTATGTCAATTTAATGTATAGTCGCTAATATAATATAGAGGATTTGACTACTGATTTTCTTTCAATGTTCATGACAGATATTCTTCGCTGGTATTTTAAAGTAAGCTTGGAGGAGTTAAACACTGAAATGGCTGGAGACTTCGATGAAGGTTTAGTTTCTCATGATAAGGATGGCATGGATTTGGATGAAAAGAATAAGACATCTTTTAAAGGTGGCGAGATGGATATTGATGAGGGCAATGCCAACAAGGAGTTTTCAGATAATAAACTGGTAAAAAATATTGGTAAAGTTGTCCGTGAACTTAGAGGACTTGGATTCACATCTATGACAGAAGATTCATATGCTTCAGCTATTTTTATGCTCCTTAAGGTGAGGGTTTGTTCCTTTATGCAGTGTCTGAAGCATGTTCATGCTTTTAAAGATCACACACTATGTTTTTCACCTATAATTGATCTTCTTAAAGATTAGGTTATAAAGAAATTAACAAAATAAATGAAAATAGCACCTTTTAATGTCAATTTTGTTGCTCATTATACATCATATGGTTCTGTAGGCAAAAGTACATGATCTTGCTGGTGATGACTTCAGGAATTCCATTTTGGAGTCCATTAAAGAGTGGATACAGGTGAATAACACTGTTGATGATTTCATTTAGAAAGAAATAACTAGTGATTATATATATATATAGAGAGAGATATGTATATTTACCTTTCATGAAACACACGTAACTTCTCTGCTATTGTAAAATAAAAAGCCAAAGTTTCATAATTTGTTTACTACTTTGGAATAGTTCAATTCCTGCAATGAGACACATTTCACTTCACTTTCATGAACTTGGAAAAATGTGTAATTCTTTTTGCCACTAATAATAGTAAAATTCATATTCAAGCTTTGTGGTGTATTTCCTAAATATTTTTGTTATTATTTATCATTGTATCACTAACAGGTACATATAATTGAATAAGTGCAGGCTGTACCTCTTCAGTTTCTTCGTGCACTTCTTTCTTATCTCGGTGATTCTATTAGCTATGAAAACCCTTCATCTGGCGTCAAATCACCCCTGGCTTCACAATTATCACCATTGCATGCTGGAACTGATGCTCCCTCAGAAGGCCTTATCAGATGGAAATTGCGTTTGGAATATTTTGCGTATGAAACCTTACAAGATCTAAGAATAAGCAAACTTTTTGACATTATCGTGGACTACCCAGAGAGGTATGCTTGTGGTACTTACATAATTAAAGCTGTTAACATATTTGCATATACATATAACTGCTCTTTGATTTGCATGATTCTTTTTGGCAGCACTCCTGCAATAGACGACTTGAAGCAATGTCTTGAATACACTGGGCAACACTCTAAGCTAGTTGAGTCATTTATTTCCTCAGTTCGATATCGCCTACTCACAGCAGGAGCCTCAACAAATGATATACTGCTTCAGTATGTCTCAACCATCAAAGCACTACGGACAATAGATCCAGCAGGTGTCTTCCTCGAGGCAGTTGGTGAACCAATAAGGGAGTATTTGAGAGGAAGGAAAGATACTATCAAATGCATTGTCACCATGCTTACTGATGGAACCAGTGGAAATCCCAATGGAACAGGGAATTCTGGGGATAGCCTTCTTGAAGAACTGAATAGGGATGAAGAGAGTTCCGAGGCTAGTGGTCTAGAAGATAGTTTTAATACTGATGATAAACAAGCATGGATAAATGCTGCACGGTATTTTTTTATTTTTTTTTGCATACTGCTATAACAGTGAAATTGTGTGCTGATTTTTCCATGTTCAATTTGATAATTTTCAGTTGGGAACCTGATCCAGTTGAGGCTGACCCGTTAAAAGGTAGCAGAAATCACAGGAAGGTGGATATACTGGGAATGATTGTTGGAATTATTGGTTCAAAAGAGCAGCTAGTTAATGAATATCGTGTTATGTTAGCTGAAAAGCTTCTTAACAAGTCTGATTATGGCATTGACTCTGAGATACGAACATTAGAGCTTCTCAAGGCAAGTCAATTTTTTTCTAATTCCTCTTATACATATAAAGATGATGCGGTAATCATGAACGTTAAGTTGCTGCAGCTTTGGCGAGGATTTTATGGTTATTATGACATGCTTCTCTCTTCTTATCCCATGTTTACTGCAGATTCATTTTGGAGAGAGTAGCATGCAAAAGTGTGAAATCATGCTCAATGATCTTATAGATTCCAAGAGAACAAACACCAACATTAAAGCAACTATAGTGAAGCCATCACAACACAGTTGAGTTTCCTTTACTCGTGTTTTTTTTCTCTGTAATTTTGTTTCAGACAACTTCCGAAGATTCTACCAAATGAAACCTAGTGAGAAAGTGAAAAAAGATACATTTTTAAGAAAGAAGTCATCTATAGTGTGTGGGTTAGTCATCTGTAGAATTTCCTGAAATTGAAAAAGATTCGACTTTGCACGTTCTTTGTTTTTTAAAAGAAAAATGCCATTTGCAATCCATAACAAAGCTTGGATGTACTTTTAGGTTCCGACATGGAAGATACTGGAATTTCTTTGGATATTTTTGAGTCAACAATCATCTCTTCCAATTTCTGGCCTCCAATTCAGGTAAAAGGACCTCACATTGCCTTTCAGTTATTTAGTTTAACAAGATTGATATTACTAGTTTCTGCTTGGTTCAGGTTTTAGTGGCGCCGTTGTTCTTTGAAGCATGTGATCACAATGCAGAATTTAGATTCCTTTTTTTACATTCTGTTGCATTTTAGTAATCACTTAAGACATTGCAGGAGGAAACATTTAATTTACCCGAGCCAGTTGATCAATTACTCACCGATTATGCAAAAAGATACAATGAAATCAAGACACCACGTAAGCTTCTCTGGAAAAAGAATCTCGGAACAGTCAAGGTATGCAGTAAAAAGGATTTAACTCCACGTTGCTCATTTTGGTCATATATGCAAATTTTGTGTTGTCCATTTAAATATAATTGAAAGTAATATGCTAAAATATCTTGGTTCTTTTTCTCAATTTAGTTAGAGCTTCAATTTGAAGATAGGGAGATCCAATTCACGGTCTCTCCTCTACAAGCAGCAATTGTCATGCAATTTCAAGATCGAACAAGGTTAGCTTCGGGGTAGAAGATCACAATTTGCTTACACTAAAAAATTTGTCAACCATTATGATTTTTTCTTTCTTCTAGTTGGACATCGAAAGAACTTGCAGATGCTATTGGCTTGCCATTCGATGTACTCAATCGGAAAATAACTTTCTGGATAAGCAAGGTTCTTCTTTCTATATTATTTCTCCATTCTACTCTAGTTGGTTAAACTTTTGCTGATCACACTCTTTAAACAGGGAATCATTGCAGAATCAACAGGTTCAGAACCCGATGATCATATATTTATACTAGTGGAAGACACAGCTGATGCTGCTAAGAATGTTGGTGATGGTGGAAGCTGTGAGGAGCTCCTAGCCGGCGATGAAGAAGGAGAAGGCTCATTGGCCTCTGTTGAAGACCAACTTCGCAAGGAAATGACTGTTTATGAGGTTAGTTAGAACACACTCAAGATTCCTACCAAATACCTATGCATTCAAATTCCGACAAAAAAAATATAATTTTCATTTTATTTATGGCAATTCGATACAATTATAATACCTGCTAATTTTTGCAGAAATTTATAATGGGAATGCTAACGAACTTTGGCATCATGGGATTAGACAGAATTCATAACACTCTCAAGGTGAAATGATTTTTTTTTTCCGACTTTCTGTTAGCATCAAAATAATTGATTTATCTCGTTGTAGATGTTCTGCATTGCGGATCCTTCTTACGATAAATCGCTTCAACAGCTGCAAAGTTTCCTTTCTGGACTAGTTTCCGAGGAGAAATTAGAAGTGAAAGATGGAATGTACTGCTTGAAGAAGTAAGATTCGACATAATTGCTTCTTCAGATCTCTTCTTACCTAAAAGGTTTCAGTGACGAAATTTTCCGTTGGTAAAAGTGGGCTTTTAACACTCGAGAATTTTGATAAAGCCGGGACAAAATTCTGTACTAAGTAACTTATGTCGTTGTAATTTTGCAAATTTCGAAGTGTTGATAGTTTTACAGCAGCAAGAGGCATACCATTTTTTTCTCAGGACGAAATTGGATAAAATTCAAAGTTTAAGGATGTGTTTCGAGTAAAGCCAAAGACTTATTAGGACGGGTGATGGGGTGGGGTCCAGTAAGCCGTTTTTTGAACTAACTGGAAGGGAATATTCTGTGGACGATGTTATCTCGCGTCAAGTCAATCTATGAGCCGCCAATTGCTGCAAGACGTGGTTCTTTAAACTGACGGCGGACAATCCTATACGCTAATGTATATATATATATAATAATTAATACATAACATTAAAAAATGTCGCGGTTTATGACGTGGCAAATGCATATCCACAAGTATACTGCCTAATTTCCATCTCGTGTGCTTATCGCAATTTTCAACATTGAGGGCGTGTCGTGATTCTATTGGGACAGGAAGGAGAGAGCTGCTTTCATCCTTCTTAAAAACACTTTCTTTTTTCTTTTCGCCAAGTCGTCTATATATTACGATAATGATAAGTTAAATACCAAGTAAGTACTTGAACGTTGGACGTTTTGCAACGAGCTATCCGAATTTTAAAAATTCAAAACGGACTACCTCAACTTGGACGAATTTACAAATAGTTACCTTAGTACAATTTCTGATGAATTTTCGACGAAATTCTGTCAACAGTTAACGGTAAATTGAATAAAGTTACATATTTGCACTTTCGTTCAAGTTGAGGTAGCTTATTTTGAATTTTTAAAGTTCAGGTAGCTTGTTGCAAAACGTTCAAAGATCAGGTAGCTCCTTAATATTTAGCTCTAATAATATACCTAGTTTAGTAAAAATATAAAGTAGAAAAAGCATAAAATAGTGATTATTATAATTTTTTATATGAATTAAACAATGTAAATTAAGATTAATAATCTTAGATTGATTTGGATTTCAATCAAAGTTAGCTCGTAAATTGAAGGTTAACACAAAAAAAAATGCATTGTAATTTATAGAATAGTTTGTGTACAAAAGTATGTACATAAATAATTAATCAAATTCGGTATTGTATTTAATAATATTCAGAAAAAAAAATAGTCAAAAACCACCCATATTTATGCCCATAATTAGCTTCCTTATCATAAAAGTTATTTTATGAATGGATAAGATTACAAACACACCCAAAGTCAATAGATCTACCAATCAAAACCAAACCAAATACAGAACACGACAACCAAATTCAATAATAAAAGGCCAAGCCTTCTCCATTCAAACATTTCAAGAACCTTGATATCTTCCTCTCATCTTTTTCCAGTTTACGACTCTTCCTCTTGCTTGCACAGCAAGAAAAGTAACCAACCCGATCCGAAAAACACCGAGTCCAATGAGTGTGGCTAAACTCGGATGTAACCTCCCTCCCGGGTTCAGGTTCCACCCAACCGATGAGGAACTGATCGTGTGTTACCTTAAAAACCGTGTCAATTCGACTTCTTGCGACGTGTCCATAATTTCAGAAGTTGACATTTACAAGTTCGATCCTTGGCAGTTGCCTGGTTAGTATTTACATCATATTTTCAGATATTTATATCGTAATTCAATTCATTATTAATATTATTATTTTTCAGAAAAGGCGGAGTTTGGAGAGTGCGAGTGGTACTTTTTCACACCGCGCGATAGAAAGTACCCTAACGGGTTGAGACCGAATCGAGCCGCTGTGTCTGGTTATTGGAAAGCCACGGGCACCGACAAAGCCATATACAGTGCTACGAAGCCGGTTGGAGTGAAGAAGTCTTTGGTTTTCTATAAAGGTCGACCCCCGAAGGGAACCAAGACGAACTGGATCATGCACGAGTACCGTCTTACCGACTCGAGAGGACGAACCCAGATCCTAAATGGGTCCATGAAGGTATATAACTAGCTAGCTAGCCTTTTTTTAAATTTTAATTTAACTTTTGAGGGTTTGGGGTAAGTAAGTTGACTTGCTCATTCTTATTTCAGCTAGATGATTGGGTCCTATGCAGACTCTACAAGAAAAGGCAAATGGGTGCCAAGTTTTTGGATCACTCTCCTTCCCAAAATCGAATCGAAACACAATTTTTAAACCCGACTGCGCAAATTCCATATGGTGGTTCTTATAATCCGACATTAGGTTATCCGAAAAATGAAGAAACTTCGTACACAAATAACGATGACGATGGATCGTATGCAGCTTGGTTCACATATCATCTGGCTGATCCTCGGATTGAAAATCCTAACAATATTGAATTGAACCAAACTATGTCTGTGAACCCCAATTTTGATATTTAGAAACTTGTTATATTTTAATTTATTAATTGGTTATTGCTAGTGGTAATATATAAGAAATGACGATGATTGAATTTTAATAAAGGGGTATTCTATAAAAACAAAATTAATACTAATTAAACCACATAAATATTAAAATATATAATTGTATTTTATAATAAATATAATTGTATTTTATAATAATATATATTAAATTATATCTTTCTCACTACTGAAAATTTGGTATTTACCGACCAAAAACTAAGTTCGTTGGGAAAAATTATTTCACCGACAATATCAAATGTCGTTGGTAAAATACTTGTTTACCAACACAATTTAGTATGTGGTCGGTAAAACTTCATGTCATTGCCGACATGTAAATATCGTCGGTAATTACGTTTTTAATGACCAAACTCAATACACAAATAAATATATAGCTATAGATTTTACCTATTACATGTAATTTTCGTCGGGAAAATATACCATTACCGACTGTATGTAATCACCGTCGGTAAAAATATATATTTACCGACAATACATAAATTACGTCGGCAAACATAATATTTGAAATTTAAATAGTTGGTACCATTCCTCTTCTTCACCACCACTTCCCTTCCCTTATCCTCTATAGTCTCTCCCCTTCCACAGACCCCCTGATTTCGACATGGTTCCTTTACAACCGATTTCTCTCGGTTCTCCTCCGGGCCAACCCGATTGCTCGTACCTATGTGTCGATTCTGGAAGGCGGTGGCTAAGCTAAGTCTCTCCCCCGCTCCACTGCAAAAAATCTCGACCTCTCTGTTTCCCTCCGGTTCTTGGAAATTCCGCCAAGGTTTCCGTAAAACCGAATAAACTCTCAAATTAACTAATTACTCACCTTAGGCGCTACATAAATTGACTCGTCTTCCTCACGGTTTAATCATCGTAACAACAATCTCATTAGGGTTTTAATTGTTGGCTTTCCAACAACAAGAATGGATAGTGTCGCTAATATATAACCTCGGAACGAGTGGGTTTCTGATGATGATCTTTGTTGCGATTGTTCGTGGGTTATAATTCACCGATGAATTGGGCAAAAAAAAAAATCCACTGATGAACTCAAAGGAACAAGACCGGACTGAAGGGTTTTAGCACCTTCGTGTTCAAAGATTACAGACTCAACCTCTCTTCGATTCTCGCAAATGATTCAGATCACGATAGCCGATAAACAAGTCGACATGGAGATTGCTGGCATTTAGTCGAAACCCTAAATTTAACGTCAAAATGCCATGCATTACTAACTACGTAACTTTTCGTTGTCAAGGCTCGCAAGTAATTTCACGATCTGAATTCTTACAAGATTCTAAATTAGGGTTTACAGTCAGTCAGTCTAGGGTTTCATAGATTCTAACTGTTATATATTATAATGTGGTTGCTATTTGGGTGTGACTCGACCCCGATATTAAAATTTAACATGGTATCAGAGATCGGTTTCGATTGACGGTGTTGGGTGTTTCCCGTTGTGGGTACCCGATGTGGGTTTGTTGTGTCCCGTTTACTCCACGTACCAGAGTTCGGGTCGGACCTGGACGTAAGAGGGAATTTGTTGAGTCTCAACCCGTCTGAATTAAAATGTGTCGGTGTCGTGCCTTAAAAAAAAAAAAGAGTCATCATAGTGCGGGGGAATGTTGAAATATCACTGTGACTTGTACCACACCGGTGGTATAACACAATTTGGGCACCATATATACAACAAAGCTACCTCCTCCTATCACCAATTGGTTTTAGGATGGAACCCGAGTTGTATAATGTGGTTGCTATTTGGGTATGGCTCGGCCCCGATATTAAAATTTAACATATATACTGGATCTGCCAGAAGAATTTGACGTGGTATCAGTGGATCTAAATGAGGAAGACTCAGATGCCATTTGCAGTTTCTCTGAAGGAGAAGGGACGAGCTCAAAAGACTTCATAACAAGTGTCCTAACAGGAGATGGGCTCTTGGATGAATTGGGCTTCGTCTTAACAAAGGGAGAAGATTTGGGCTGGAGAAAAGCAGTGACCCTGGAAAGGGAAAAGGAGGAATGCAGCCATATGCTGCAAATGAATACAGAAGTAAGTAAAGGGCAGGAGGCCTGTAACTTCTGTGGATACAAAACACTGAAGAAGATGAGGAGTCATTGCCCAAAGTGCACAGTGACGGCCTGTCCGGTATGTTCTGGATTTTACTTAAACTTTAAAGTAAAACCAGAAGCAGCAGGATCTTCAGAGTATAACAATAAAGATACTCTGATACGGGAGTTACTAGCCTACTGTGCATACCTTGTAGAGGTAAATGAAAAGTTAACCAAGGAGGCTGAAGAACGGTTAACTGCATCATTAAAGCAGGATTTGGAAGATCTCGAAAAAGAAAAGAGAAAGGAGAGGGTAGAAGACACCTACCATTTGGATGAAGAAAAGAAGGAAGGGAAACAGGTGACTAACAGACTGTACAACATGACAGTCACAATGATCATCCCTGGAGTAAAGCCCTTCACAGTAAGAGCGATACTGGATACAGGCGCAACAACATGCTGCATTGATCAAAAGGTTGTTCCTGAAGGAGCTCTAGAGTTAAGCCCAAACCCAATTGTATTTTCAGGCATTAACTCTAGACAAATAGCAAGGCATAAGTTGAAACAAGGGCAAATGGAGATAGGTGAAAACAGGTTCAGAATACCTTTCACCTACAGCTTCAGCATGGGCATGAAGGAGGGAATTGAAATGCTCATAGGGTGCAATTTCATCAGAGCCATGTATGGAGGGTTGCGAATAGAAGGTAACATAATTACCTTCTACAAAAACTTGACCTCAATCCACACGAGGCAAGAAACTTTGCAAGCAAACATGGCCATAAAAGAATTGGAAATGGAGGAGAATGAGTACATAGCCTTCCAGGAGATGGTATTATTCAACATGGGAAGAACAAGTCCGTCATTCAAAAGACGCTTCCAAGCATTGTTGGAAAAACTGGAAGAACAAGGCTATATAGGAGAAGATCCATTGAGGCACTGGTCGAAGAATCAAGTCCAATGCAAGCTTGATATCATCAATCCTGACATAACCATTCAGGATAAGCCTCTCAAGCATGTCACCCCAAAGTTGAAGGAACAGTTTAAGAGGCATACTGATGCTCTCTTAAAACTCGGAGTAATACGACCAAGTAAGAGTAAACACAGGACAATGTCCATGATGGTTTACTCAGGATCTTCAGTAGATCCAGCCACCGGGAAAGAAATAAAGGGAAAGGAGAGGATGGTGTTCAACTATAGAACACTAAATGACAACACATATAAAGATCAATATTCCCTGCCAGGAATCAACACTATCATGCAGAAGGTTGGGAGATCAAAGATATACTCAAAGTTTGATCTGAAGAGTGGATTCCATCAAGTGGCTATGCATGAAGAATCCATACCATGGACCGCATTCCTTACACCAGAAGGATTATATGAATGGAAGGTAATGCCTTTTGGGTTGAAAAATGCTCCTGCAATTTTCCAAAGAAAAATGGATAATTGTTTCCGAGATCATACTGATTATATAGCAGTATATATTGACGATATACTGGTTTTCTCGGAAAATGAAGAGGAGCATGCGAAGCATTTAGCTCAAATGCTAGCTGTATGCAAGAAGGAAGGGCTGGTACTATCTGCAAATAAAATGAAAATTGCAGTAGAGGAAATAGAATTCCTCGGAGCTATAATTGGAAGATCAAAGATCAAGCTCCAACCCCATATCATCAAAAAGATTGCAGAATTTGATGATAAGAGTTTGATGGAAAAGAAGGGATTACGATCATGGCTGGGCATTCTTAATTATGCCCGATCGTATGTTCCAAAACTTGGAATCCTTTTAGGACCTCTCTATGAAAAGACAGGTCCCCATGGTGATAAAAGAATGAAAGCCTCTGATTGGGACATAGTCAGACAGATAAAGAAGAAAATACAGGAACTCCCAGACATGGAGTTGCCACCAAAGAATGCCCACATGGTGATCGAAGCGGATGGTTGTATGGAAGGATGGGGTGCAGTGTGTAAATGGAAGCCAAAGAAGTCTGACCCCCAAAGTGCTGAAAAAGTCTGTGCCTATGCTAGTGGAAAGTTCCCTGTGATTAAGTCCACCATAGATGCAGAAATCCATGCTTCAATGGAAGGGATGAAGGCATTTAAAATTTACTACCTGGACAAGGAGTCAGTTACATTGAGAACTGACTGCCAGGCAATTGTCAGTTTCTATAATAAAAGCTCACAACATAAACCATCAAGGGTTAGGTGGTTAGGTTTTGTTGATTTCATAACTGGCTCAGGAGTGGAGGTCCAGATAGAACATATTGATGGAAAACAGAATGCCTTGGCAGATACACTATCAAGGTTAACATGTTTTCTATTAACTACAGGATGGAACCAGGATCAGGATCCAGTGGAAGAAAGAGGCTTAAGAACTACGGTGGAGCAGCTGGAAGGAGCTATACGAGAGCTAAACTGTGGAAGGAAAGAGGGGAAACAAATATCTGCGAAGGAAGCACTCTTGCGCAGTATACTGAAGACTGTACTTCCGGAGGCATTTCTAGAAGACAGCATTTCAAGCTCCTCACGGAAAATGTGCTCAGAAGCCCAATTAGCTTCAAGGAAGAAGATGAAGAAAGGGCCCAGCTCATCAAGGTGTATAGGGAACAAGCCAAGAGAGTCAAAGGCGAAATGGCCCTCCTATTGTCCATGAGATATATCAACTTGACGAGGATTGCAGCCCATGCAAGCAAAGACAACTGGGAAGGAGATGTGATAGGACATGAAACCAACAAGGTGCAAGAACTTGAGAAATCGGTAGATTATTTTACCGATATGCCTTTTATTTAAAGTTTAGTGTAATATGACATGTTATGTCTGGTTTGTAATAGTTTGTATGATACGTTTGTAATAGTTAAGAACAGCAGGGATATTTGTGAAGAGACAAGGTCGATGTCGATGGGGCCCATTGCGCACCCGGTCCACCTTATCTCTTTAATAATTCCCTCCCACTTTAGTTGTATGATTGAATAAAGAGACAAAGAAATAGGGGCCCACAGCGCACCTAAATCTTATCTCTTCAGAGATAAAGACGAAAAGATTGGGGCCCACAGCGCACCTAATCTTATCTCTTCATCTCTATAAATAAGAGTATCAGTAGAACTGGATACTCACGGTTGAGACCCAACAAGTGAGAATCCTTTGTTTCTGTGTGTTTGAGTGTTATTTGTGAGTGTTCTTCGTGTTCTTGAGTTCTTATGTTCTAGTTGTAACACCTCTATGTTAATGAAAGTTTGAGTTTGTACCTTCTCTCTTTCACGATCTGGAGAGACCCCCCCCCTATGGTATCATGTACATGTGGCTTGTGGTCTTTTTCTCTTATATACTCTAAATCTATAAATTGACATTCTTGAATTCAGATGAAGCTAGCACTATCTTTTATGGAACTCACCCAAGGTAGGAGCTGACCCAGAGAGCAAAATGACAGGCAAGTGCCTTCGAGATGTCGTCCTTAACTCTGTCAGCACGGGTCAGGACACGACAACGACCACTCTTGCATGGGGAATGTACCTGATCATGTCTCATCGGCATGTTGCGGAAGCTTAAGACGTTCAATCGAAGAGTGAACTCAGTTCGAACGCCTACTGAATTGTGAAAGCTTAAGTAGTCAATTGCATCTTTATTATAATTTCAATAAAACTATTTAAAACAAAAATCATATGTATACTTTTACTTAGTCTAAATTATGGAATTTTTTCAAAAACTATTCACTTTTCAAAAAATATTTGAAAAAGTGTATATCGAAATTTTTTTTTTAGAAAAGTATGCATACGCGCGACGCGCCTATTGAGTAGGCGCATCCCTAGGACGCGCCTATTGAGTAGGCGCATCCCTAGGACGCGCCTATTCAGTAGGCGCGTCCTAGGGATGCGCCTATTCAGTAGGCGCGTCCTAGGGATGCGCCTATTGCAATAGGAGCATCCCAGGGGTGCGCCTACTGCAATAGGCGCACGCCAGGGGTGCGCCTACTGCGTAAATTTTTTTTTTTTCGCAAAAACACCGGTCTATCAGAAACCACGTTGATTTTAAGTCTGCTTATGGTTTTCCTCCTAAATAGAAATTGAGAGATAGTCTCACGCGTATTCATAGGTCCAAACTACAAATTTTCCAACTTGTTCTGAACAACAATGAAACAAAGTTGTTTATTCACAAGTTTCTGAATGAGACTTTTCTTCAGATGCTCACGCGTTGCTTTATCTCAGTATTCACAGGGTTTCCTCCAAATTTTCCAACTTGTTCTGAACAACAATGAAACAAAGTTGTTTATTCACAAGTTTCTGAATTAGACTTTTCTTCAGATACACTAGCTAGTTTGACATTTTCAGGAATTACTCCTGCAAAAGAGCTCTTTGGGGTTTCCACTGCCTTTTTCTTCGGCATCTGAAGTCTCTTGATTTTCTGCATAGTGTACTCGTTGATTTTAAGTCTGCTTATGGTTTTCCTCCTAAATAGAAATTGAAGTCTTTCATCACAAACTACTCTCTTTTTCGTAGGGTGATTCAGTTTGTTGTCATTGATATACCGCGCTATAATTGCTCCAACATCTTGCTGAGAGATCTAATCATGCGTCTCTACACCAACCGATTTGAGAAACTCGATGAGATTACTCGATCCCCATCTAACAAATTCCATTTTTCTTGATTGGTACTTCCTTTTTGGTTGTGAATGAGGTTAAATTCCGTCACATTGAACTGTCACGAAGGTAATTGCAAAAGAGCTCTTTGGGGTTACTTTAGGTTCCTGTCCTAAATTTTCCAACTTGTTCTGAACAACAATGAAACAAAGTTGTTTATTCACAAGTTTCTGAATCTTCCGAATATCTTCTTTTGGCTCAAGATACTCCATCAAGCAATTATGTTTCTCTTCCAACTCAGGGCTACCATTCTTTTCCATCTCCATCTGGAAATGCAGAAGCTTTCGTACTTCTACAAAGCCACTCCTCCCTGCCTCTCTCCACAGATATCTCACTACATATCTATATCTTTCATTAATGAGACAGAAAAATCGAACAGGGTATAGGCTAACTAACAGCTGCAACACATTAGAGGCAGGCATGCTAGAAAGGTCCTGCAGCTGCAATCTTCCGAATATCTTGTAAAGCTTCTCCAATGACTATAGCTTTTTATCTGAGTTCAAGCCTGCTTATGGTTTTCCTCCTAAATAGAAATTGAGAGATACTTTCTCCAGTAAAGAAGAAAGGAAGTTCTAAGAAGAAATGGTTTTCCTCCTGAAAATGTCAAACTGGCTAGTGTATTTGAAGAAAAGTCTCATTTAGAAACTTGTGCATAAACAACTTTGTTTCAGTGTTTTACCTCGCGGATTTTGTTCAAAACAAGTTGGAGGGCAAACTATGTATACGCGCACCCCGGGGTCGCGCCTAACGGACATAGTTACTGTTTGAAATTTATCTAAAGTAACCCCAAAAGAGTTATTTTGCCGCAGTAATTCCTGAAAATGTCAAACTAGCTAGTGTATTTGAAGAAAAGTCTCATTCAGAAACTTGTGAATGAACAACTTTGTTTCAATGTTTGACATCGCGGATGTTGTTCAGAACAAGTTGGAAAATCTAGGGCAGGAACCTAAAGTATTTAACTTCTGAGAACTTACTTTCTTCTTAATTGGAGAGACTATCTCTCAATTTCTATGTAGGAGGAAAACCGTATAAACAGGCTCAAAATTAGATGTTTTTCAAAAAGTAAGCATATAGTAGGAAAAAAAGCATACATGAAGGAATTTGGTGCGCGTAGAGGAATTTGGACTTGTGAATACTGGGATAAAGCAACGCGTGAAACAATCATCTCGGTGGTTTGTTAACAAATTGATTTTCTGTCCTCTTGATCCAAGACCCTTTTGTTAACAAATTGATCTTCTGTCCTCTTGATCCAAGACCCTTCCTAACCATTGGAAGGGGATCAGTTTTCTTCTGTCCTCACCGTACGACAGAAGATATTCGGAAGATTCAGAATCTCGTGAATAAACAACTTTGTTTCATTGTTGTTCAGAACAAGTTGGAAAATTTGTAGTTTGGACCTATGAATACGCGTGAGACTATCTCTCAATTTCTATTTAGGAGGAAAACCATAAGCAGACTTAAAATCAACGTGGTTTCTGATAGACCGGTGTTTTTGCGAAAAAAAAAAAAAATTTAGGCAGTAGGCGCACCCCTGGGATGCGCCTATTGAATAGGCGCATCGCGCGTATGCATACTTTTCTAAAAAAAAAATTTCGATATACACTTTTTCAAATATTTTTTTTAAACTAAACAGTTTTTGAAAAAATTCTAAATTATGTGTCGATATTGTATCCTAGACAAGTAAGTGTTTTGATTTCCAACAAAAAGTCTAATAACTAGTAGGACGAGTTTCGACCGTTCCGATCCCATCAGTTAAAAAGAGACCGACCATATCTTGTAGTACAGGGACATGTCTGATTTTCCCTTGGATTATGTAATGGAAGGTAAAGTTCTCCTTTGATGAAGGTTAGATTGAAATAGATTTATTATTTCTTTATACAGAACAGAAGTGGAGATTTTTTTTTTTTTTGCCAAGTTCGAATATATCATTTCAACAACCGAATAAGAGTTCGAGTACAAAATATTATCCGCAAAAATACACCTAAGTAATGAAGTTGGTGGTGACGACACTCAATCCTACTCAATCCTGAGGACACAACCGAGTAACACATGTTTACCCAATCATGAGGACAGCAGCGGAGATTGAATGACTGAATTTCACTGCTTACGCCACGTGGATATTTGCCCTCACTGACTTATATATCATGATTATTAGACGTTTTCGATCATTCTCTACTCTTATAATATGCTACACATATATATATATAATAAATATGTAAATAAAGTGGATAGTGTCCGGTCCACCATGTGAAATCTAATTGTTTTTCATGGATGATAATGGATTTAATATATATCATTATTATCATCATCATCATATTATATTAGAATAATGGTATAATTAAGGCATTGATTGATCTTTCAACAACACCACACGAGGGTCATGGCCCAGATTCAGCAGTCGTTATACGGTAGGGTCGGATTCTTTTAGTAATGAATACTACGGGTGTTGGTTTTCGACATGATTTTTCAAAGACACGTTTGTAAGTTGTGTTGGAATTAAATTTTTTATAGTTATGTGTCATTTTTTACACAACATTCAACCCTCGATCCGTGAATTGGTATAATAACTTTCAATATCTATGCACAAATCACGACAACTTATAAAACAGTGTTAATTTATTTGAAGAAAAACTAATTAGGTTTAAATTAAACGTGAGTTCAGGGAAAGGAATCGTGTGCCGGGTTAATTTACAAAAATGGAAGTGGAAAGGAAGCGGAAATCTCGGTCCTCATAATCTGCTAATCAATATATCGTTTTCCATTCAGATCTTCATGTTTACAAAAATAAATCAACAGATTATACACACACACTAAATAAATTATTGGATTTGGAGATGACTTGTCATTCATGTAGCAATTATATAGTATAATAAATTAATAAAATAATTGATTGAATGATAAAATATAATTATATATAGCTGGATTCCACGATATGAAATGCTTTAATTAAAAACGATAATTTCAATTTCATTACTAACCAAGAACATGTTTTATATGAAAATAAATGTCTTCAATCTCCCACGCAAGATTCCAGCTATATATTATACATGTAATATAATCTCAAAATATGCACTATTTTTGTAAATTTTAAAAATAAAATCTCATTCAAATAGGTTTTATTTTTATAGGTCACTGAACCCTAGAGAGACAAGGATCCTAGACACAGAGAGAATAAAGCGTTACTTCCATTATTCATCAATTGCGACAGCTTTTACCCTTTTATGGTAGTGTCCTAGGCTCCTAGCATCTGTCGTTGAGTTAGTTTGTCGGCAGTTACTTTCTCTATTGTCACTGATTCAGTCTCCTATATATCTACCTACACCTTACTTCTTCTTCTCCACCTTCACTTCACTACTCTCCTTCCTCTGCAAAATACTCTATAAACCCTAGATGGCGTCTCTTTCTCGTTACCTTATCGCCACTGCTGTCCTCATGCTGATGTCACTCGTCGAGGGTTACCGAGTCGGAGGGTGGTCGAATGCTCATGCCACATTCTATGGAGGCAGTGATGCTTCTGGAACAATGGGTAAGTTTCAAATACTTCCTTCGATTAGTTTAGACTTTTAAATTGAATATTAATTAAAAATTGTTTACAGGCGGAGCTTGTGGGTACGGAAATTTGTACAGTCAAGGGTACGGTACGAACACGGCGGCACTGAGCACGGCGCTTTTCAATAACGGGCTGAGCTGCGGGGCATGCTATGAGCTTAGGTGCGTGAACGATAGGCAGTGGTGCAATGCTGGTTCGATCATGGTCACCGCCACCAACTTCTGCCCCCCAAACAGTGACGGAGGGTGGTGCAACCCTCCGAACCAACACTTCGACCTCTCTCAACCGGTATTCGAGCGTATAGCCAAATACAAAGCCGGGATCGTACCGGTTACTTACAGAAGGTTAATCAACATGAAAAACTTAGCTTATCAAATGTTAGAAAGTTACATGCATCTCCTTAAAATTGTCCAACTTGTCATTAAAAATGTCAAACTAGATGGATTCAAATACTCGGTATGAATTCGAGTGAATAGTTCAGTGTATAATGTAAGGCTGATTTTGGGCGGACCTGGCAAGTCTTGTAATCAAGACCGAGACCGAAATTTCGGTTTTGACACTTGGAAGACCGAGATCGACTTTGGTCAAAAAAGCTTGTCTGAGTCAGTTTTGCTTGACTTGGTCCGGTCTCAGTCTTGGACCGTTTTTTTTTGTAAAAAAAATCACTTTGATTGACCAAAAAAATCACCGAACTTTTGGTCTTGAACTCGCTCGCTCCTCATTTTTTGTTGAATACTTCAATGTTATAAATTACTAGTGTTTCAAGGGTTACACCATGAATTTCTATGGTTTTCTTCAAGGTCGGGCCGGTCCGGTTCTAGTCGGGTTTTTAGAAGAAAAGAAAACTGAGGTCGAGCCCGACATTGAAGAGAAAAAACCGTCCGTTCGGTCTCGGGCCAGTCTTGTCGGAAATTCAGTCCAACAAGTTTGTTTTTATCACCCTGAACATTATATTTTTCACTTATACCTTCTATTTTTTGGGGTGTAGGGTACCCTGCATGAGAAGGGGAGGCATACGGTTTACAATCAACGGCCACTCGTACTTCAACTTGGTTCTTCTCACGAATGTGGGTGGCGCCGGCGACGTTCATGCAGTGTCCATCAAGGGTTCAAAGACAATGACGTGGCAGCCAATGAGTCGGAACTGGGGACAGAATTGGCAGAGCAATTCCTACTTCAACGGACAGACCTTGTCGTTTAAGGTTACCACCAGTGACGGTCAGACGGTCATCTCTAACAATATCGCACCCGCTGGTTGGTCCTTTGGACAGACATTCATCGGAACACAGTTCCGCTAGAGATTTACTCGTTCGCATGAAGAAGAAGAAGAAAACATCATGTGGATATTGTATTATTAAATAATATTTAGTACTTATATGATTATATCTTGAGAGTATTAATTAACTAATCCTCGTATATTGTCTGGGATATTAATAACTACTACCAAGGTGTGAGTTTTTTCAAGCTAGGAAGCCCAAGTTGTTTGTCGGGCCACAATTTGAAGTGTTCCGATATGTGCTTTGTCATGTTCTATGGGGTTTCTCTTAGCCCGAACCCAAACCATTTACTACATAATAATAACTCCTGGGTTGATTTTGGGCCATGTTGGGTTTCATCACTATTTCGGTCCAAATTATTTTATATAGCAATTTTTTTACACCACGGAAGTCTGAACTGACGGTAAAAAAAGTAACGATTTTACTGAATCATGAAAATATTTTACAGTCGCTCCACGATTATTTGTGATCATAATGTCAACACGTACTAATTATTCAAATTACTACAAAAATTATAATTATGAGAAACAAAATCTATTCCAGTGGACAAACTACAAGGTTGAAGATGAAGGATTTGGATTGTTGTTTAAGGAACCATCATCTGCAGCAACTGTTCTGTCTCTGTTCCTGTTGAAAGACATGCTCACCCAAACCTCTCTCTCACCTCCATAACCATAGTAATACACTGTTCCTTCCCTCCTTCCTCTGTTTCTCTTCTTCCCCACTTCATCTTCTTCATCAACGGGCATCTGGTACCTGCAAACCGGGCACGAACCGCTCAACCGCAGCCACCGCTCCACGCAATCGCCGTGAAATCTGTGGCCGCATGGCATCTCACGAGACAACTCCCACTCCTCCAAGCAAATCACGCACGTGGCATCATCTTCGGTAGATTGCTTATGGTTATTCTTCTCCACAAGAGGCATGGACTCGATTGAGGACACTGACGCAGGAGGGTGCGGCGACTTGGACAGCAGAGGGCCCGGACGGAGAAGGGAGTCCAGGTTTGCGTCGGAACCTTGGAGGACGATTGTTCCCTGTGTGTAAGGATTGATGAGGACGATCTGGTCAGGTGGGTCGGGGTCCGGTTCCCGGTCTTGATCGGAAAAACCAGCCGTTGTGAAGAGAGAGAGGTTTCCGGTGCGGGGGCGCTGTCTGTGGTGGTGGCCGGAGTCTTCGCTGTCGTCTGATGAAGCCATATGTATCACAGAGAGAGAGTGAAGTGCTCTAGCTGAGCTGCTAGAGAAGAGAGATGGGGAGAGTCTATACAATGAAGGAAGATATTATTCGGTTTTATTTATATAAGTAAAAATAATTATTGAAACAAAGAAAAAAACGAACAAAATGTTGAAAAGAGGCCTCTAAATAATGTTGTGCTAATTGGAAAAAAAAAATCAATACTTTGATATGTCCAAATATATTCATGTCATATACTTATTACATCTCATTATTATTTTTTGAATAAAATGAATGAACTAATAGTGTCGATTCTAGGTCGATTCTACTGCGTCATGTCCGAATTTTTCTGTTCATTTGTAAATAAATTACGTGTATGATGCATTTGAACCATCAACGTAGCCCCACCAGCAGTCTAATATACTCATTAATTCCATCTCATTCACTCGTATCTACAGTTGGTATGTTCAGCCAGTGAAGTATTAATCAATAATTCTTTTTTATTTTTAAAATTTAAAATAAAAAATATATATAACGAATAAAACATTGAACGGACCTAATAAATTGTGCCGATTGGTATGCACTATTATCTATTACCACCTAATGAGCATTCATTATATGAAAAGCATAGCGTAGATATGAATAAATCAAATTTTCTTAAAATATGAAAAAGAGATAAGGTTTGTGGCCATAATAGGACAAATGAAAGATGGAGACAGCTTTGACAACGACATACTAAATATCCATGTATTCTAATAAAAAGAAAATATTTATTTTTTTTGTTATTTTTAAAAATATAAATAAATAATATGAAAAATGAAATGAATTCTCATGCTCTTTCTTTTGTTTTTTTTATAACAAATTTCTAACAATTTTTTAAATATATATATATGATTTTTTATTTTGAAATACGACGTAGAGGCTAGAGCGGCAGAGCGCTCCCAGCTCCTCGTGCTGTGATTGGAAATCCGAAAGGTTGTCGCAATGTGATAGATTCTCTTTTTTTTAATCAAATTTAAAATAATATAAAAATTTGATGTCGTACATATGCAAATCGCACTTGAATATAATATAAAGTTAAACTATAATTCAAGTTATATGATAGGTTTTTTCAAATTAATTAATTAATTAGATAATCTGTTGATGAATCTAATGTAGTAACTGATTCAAAATATTACACATTTAACTACTCTCTAGTTGGCCAAAAAAAAAAAAAACTCTCTAGTAATCAACTTACATAGGCTGGGTTAAGCTAGATTGTAGAGAAATTAATTAAATAGATAATATGATAGTAATTATAATTTAATAATTAGTTTTTTTAATCAAATTATATTTTATTTATTAAAAGAAAAAATCACTCGTCTTTATCCTCTTCCAGACTTCCACTATAATTTCTCTCCTCTACGGTCCTGCCAGGTGTCAGCTCTGAGTTCCATATATATTCAGTTATTCACAGAATAAGATATTTATGGTCAAGACTACTACTGCCTATTGACGCGACTCCAAGGCCCAAACCGAACCGCGCCACGTCCCCTGCTACCTGCCAATCGCAGCTCGGCGGTCGGTTCCGCAGCCGCTGCCCACAACCTGTTCGACGAAATGCCTCTCTAAGTTGCTGAATTCCATGGCTCTGCTTCAAACAAGTTTCCCTTATCCCCACATGTCTTCTTCATCGCCGTCGCTCAAATCTCCGTTTCTCTCCACGAACAATCCGAAGCAGGCCATGTCCTCCTTTCTTCCTCGTAAGGAAACCGCTGTAAACCCACTGGTGATTCAAGCGAAGGCGAATCCTCGAACCGAGAGCCCAAAGCTTCGCAATCGGAGAATCCGCAAGAAGGTATTGATTTTACCGACCATTGATTAGTCGACGAACCCATCATATTTGTTTTTAACGATTGGATCTTTCTTGTTGACCAGTTCACCGGAACTCCGACAAAACCCAGATTGTCCGTGTTCTGCTCCGACAAGCAATTGTATGCAATGCTAGTAGATGACCAGAACAAGAAATGCTTGTTCCATGGAAGCACCCTTCAGAAATCCATCCGTGGCGATCCGTCTAATTGCACCACCATTGTAATACTCGTCATTAATTTCTTTGAATTAATATTGTCAATTAGTTATTTAAGCTACATTTCTACTGATTGAACAGGAGGCCGCAGAGCGTGTCGGGGAGGAACTTATTAAGGCCTGCATCAACCATAACATAACCGAGATATCGTCTTACGATCGGAACGGATTTGCTCGTGGAGAAAGGATCGGGGCATTCGAAAAAGCGATTTCCCGCCACGGATTCTTGCTTCGATAATCAATAGTTTAGTTGTCGAATTTGGTACCTAAAATGTGTACTTTAAAAAAGAAAGGATCGGGGCATTCGAATGGGCGTAACTTGTTTTTTTAAAATCAACGGTTACCAAGGTAATTATTTGCAGTTAAAATCCCGCGCTTCTATAAATACATTTGTCATGAAGACATTCTGCCCTTTCAGTGCCTCTTGTGAGGAGGAAAAAATTGTGCAAAAATGGAGCAAAAAGAGCAAAGCGTAGGAATCAAGATTTACACGGTCTCGCCCCGTGAGAGCCCCGCCACCAAGTCTTCCTGCCCACCAACACCACCGCCACCAGAGACTAACGAAGTGGAGGGTGGCGGTCGAAGAAGGAGGCGCGCGGTGGCAAAAGGCGTCCAGAAGACCTTATCAAAGACTTCGATGCTAGTAAACTTCCTTCCGACCGGTACCCTTCTTACGTTCGAGATGCTGCTTCCCTCTGTTTCTAGGGATGGTTCCTGCTCCCCTGTAAGTACCCACATGATCCATGCCCTCCTCGGTCTCTGCTGCCTTTCTTGCTTCTTCTTCCATTTCACTGACAGTTTCAAGACCCCTGACGGAAAGATCTACTATGGGTTCGTGACCCCACGAGGACTGTCCCTCTTTAGGACAGGGCTAGGGGTTGAGGTCCCTAACGATGAGCGGTACAAGCTCGGGCTGTCGGACTTTGTCCATGCATTTATGTCCGTGACTGTGTTCATGGCCATTGCTCTGTCGGACCACAGGGTCACCAATTGCTTGTTCCCAGGTCATAGGAAGGAGATGGACGAGATTATGGAGAGTTTTCCAATCATGGTTGGGGTTGTATGCAGCGGACTCTTTTTAGTCTTCCCTAATACTCGATACGGGATCGGGTGTATGTCTACCTAGAATGTTGGTCTGTTTCTTTGTATGCAAATGTATTATGTAATACTACTAAGTACGACGTGTTTTGGAATTCCATATGCTATGATGATCCTAATCTCTCCTACCCACACATATAAGCAGAAAGAATGAATGAGAAAATACAACAGGAACCCGATATCTAAGCGACTCTTCTCTATGTTCCGTGGCAACCTAGGACTAGTGGTTGTAACCTTGAACTACTAGACTGGGGAAGAAGGGTCAGTGAGTTACCCGCTATTGAAGATTTGGTAATAATTATCAATCTCCACAACACATAGCTCGTTTGGCATCTTGAAGCTTCTGCCAAAGGCAAAGCATTTCTCTAGGGCCTTGGTAATGTGCAACGACATAACCATCTCTGCAGCCTTCGTTGTAGACTCGCAGTTCATTCTTGTATGTAACTTCCACTCCGGTTTTCTTCATGTCTTCTATCCAAATCCCCATTGCCACATCTTCAAGCTTAAACATCTGTCACATTTGATAATCAATTTTCAATTCTATGAAGATCTCAGTAATTTATAGACAAAGTACTCTTCCAATTTGCATTTTTGTACTATAGAGACCTTCAATTTGCCTTCTTCATAATTTCTGTACACTGTCTCTGCAATGTCGCGGGACACAACGTAGCCAGGACCGTGGGCCCAAGGTGGATAAGTCTCTTTTCCGTATTCCTTCGAAAATTTAAACAGTGTCAGTAGCATAGAACGGGTTTTATGCTCCATTAGACCAAGTGAGAACAGACGACCAATGTAGGGGACAGGAGCACACCTCAAAGCTAATAAACCACTTGCTATCAGGATTCCGATGCGGCTGAGAATCTGAATTAATGAGTCCGTAGAGTAGCCCACCTGTCACGTTAATCCTACTTAGAGAATCTAGCACTTCATCCACTCGGACAAATGCATCATCATCTGTCTTCATTACATAGTTTGCTGACACCGCCTTTGTCTGTGGAGAAAGGTATGGTCAATCTATGAGGAGGAAACTGAGAATTCTCCTCCTTGAAGAAAATAATCAATTTAAATTTTGGAAGTATAAACAAAAATTACCCCGAAGATGGAGATGGCTAGGGTTTTCCAGGTGATGAGGTTGTAGTAGTCAACAAACGGCATCAGCTGCACATCCCCATATGTCTGCGCCTCATTCCAGAGTTGCTCGTTCACTATCTGGCTTTTATGCTGCATTATAGTTTCAAATTTCATACTTAGATCATTCACATAGTAGCCATAAACCTTAGCACTATTGTGATTACATTACAGCCAAGATAATCAGTATAAACCTTACACCAGCATGTCATTTCACTTTCTGTGAAATTATCATGACACAAAAGAAGAGTATGAATTACTGGAAAACTTCACAGGCAACAAATGATATCAAAATATCCTATAGAGTCCATAAATCTGTGATGGGGAATATCTGGGATTCTGGAGCAGTCTTGGAGCAATGTTATGATACATATATATTGTTTCCTTAATAGGTTATTTCCTTATAGCTAGTTTCCTTATACAATCTTTCCTTAGATAGTTGTAATAGATGTATTTATAGATATATCCCTCAATGAGTATAGAATGAGAAAGAATTCTGGTACTAAATTCTACAACCCACAACACAATAGACCAGAATAGACACAAAGGATAGAATCCTTGTAACTTGAAAGTTGAAACCACTACTTAAAATTATAAACCATATTCTAACAAACAATAAAAGGACAAAGGCTTACCAGGCCAACAAAAAAGCGAACTGCAACTTTCCCCAATCGTACTGCATCATACTGCATCCATGTTCGCCTAACAGCCATTCGGCGCTTAAAGTTGTTTGCTGTTGAAAACACACCAATGAAAAGATCTAATGGCCTTCCAGAGGGAAGAGGAACTGCTTTCAGAGCTTCAAGATCGACTGCATGGTCTGCGTCCTCAGATGTGGGTAATCCGCTGGCGAGAATGGATACAAGATTCAGGTCTCCAGAGATTTTGACCTCACTTACTAGCCATGGCTCCAACGTCTAACGGAACAAAATCCAGTGTCAGAAATAATCTTAACCATGAATTGTAAATGAAAGAAGCAGGAAAGAGTAGTTACTTCGCGGTAGGCAAAAGATGTTATGTGCTTCCCGTCAACAGTCATCTGGATTCCCTCGGAACCCACCCTAAGTGTTGCAACGGAGAGATAACCTTGTCTAAAAGGAAAGTACTTTCTATTCTTAGATCCATCTCTTCCAGTTGATATGAGACCTGAACTGTTGAAACGCGGACGGACTGCTAAAACACGAGTATCATCTTTACCCACAATCTTGTTGCATTGGTCCAAGTCATCCACTGCATATGGAAAGCAACAATATTATCCGGAGAAAGCTAGAATCAAACATGGCAAATCTGTAGAAGCAAATAATGACAATTTCCTAAACAAGTCTATCATGCCGTGTACAACCTCCTTCTAGTAAACTTGGATAATTATGAGATTACAAAAGTAACGACTGTTAAAAGTAGAGCACCTTTCTTATTCTTATCTGGGGTAGGAGATGGACAGCGCTCCTCACCACCCCAATCATGAGAAACAGTCCACGTATTTTGGACAATGACAGGATCTTCTGTTTCCTTATCACCATGAAGTCTTACATTGTAATGCAAAATAATAGGGGGATCAGGCTCCCCTGGAAGTGGCTCCCCAGTAAGGTCAATCCGGAAGTTACCAAGAAGGCCATCTGGGATGCCAATAATTGTAATAGAAGAACCTTGAGTTAAGCCACAAGGAACCCGCAATTTTAAACTACTACTACCAAGTCCTGTGGCATCCATTTTGTTAAGAAAATGAGGACACTGCTTCTCGTTGGACTTCCTCTGCAAGCTCTCATTTGTTGATGCAAGCTTTTCCTCCGCAATTGAGTCCATGAGACTATTCCATGCAGCTCCTGCTTCCTTTATAGCCTCCACTCCACTTGGCAATTGTTGAGCATGATTTATTAGCTTTGTTAGAGCAGTCCATGAAAGTAAAGACTGCTGTTCTTCATGGGTTAAGTTCCTTGGTGCAAAAAGGGTGGAGACAACTTCTTCTACAGAAAGCACAGGAGATGCAGGAGACGTATTTACTGGATCTCGCACTGCTGGTATGGCTGTAGCACTTAGCCACTCGAGAGGATTACTTCCATTTAGTAGGGTAGAAGGACTTGTTAAATAGCTTTGCTCCTTCGGATTGCTCTGCAGACTATTTCTCAGTACAAGCAGCATCAACAAAGAGGCTACAAGAACAAGACCATACCATTTCCTCATCTTGGTCAACATGCCCCCCAAAACCATGCTGTCGCAAACTCAACTAAATAAGATGCTTGAACAATGGGGCGTCACTCTGCACCAAAATATGAAGTACGAATTCAGTAAAATATCTAACCAACTAAGTTAAGGCATAGAGACGGAAACTCATGTGAAAGATTAAAACACAATGCAAGTCAGTAATATCAACTGATAAAACACTAATCCAAAATAATAAAAAATAAAGAAATACAAAATATGGTCACGAAGCAGCATACTAGATGCCCAAAAAAAAAAAAAAAAAAAAAAGCAGCATACTAAGATGAACAAATAGATTTGATATATTGAAATAGGGCTTTACTAATATTCTCCATTCCTCCTTCAAACGAAGACATGAAGATACATCTGGGGTACCTGAAACCTAACCCTCAAAAGATGATAAAAACAAACAATGGATCTGTATCAGTTGCTCACCCATAGAACAAAAACTCTATTGTCATGCAAGGTTTCAACGTCAAAGTTAGCAGCAAAATGCAGATAACTTAAGGTTGAATCTGAAGACTGAATAACTGCTCCAGATAAACATATCCAGAAGCAGCTTTCTTGATTTGGTCAAATTCTATGGACGTGTAGAATCATCCGAAGTTGTAGCTGCCATCATTGCGTAGTTTTAAGAAGAACAGCTCCCATAACTATCTGTGCAGACAAGGAGGAATATATTAGGCATGTTTCGAGTAAGAAGAAAATAAAATTTAAAACAGAAGAGGAGAAAATTCTAAAAATTTGCTGAAACGACGTAAAAGAAATTCAATAGAGATAAACGTCAACAATAAATTGGAGGATCGAATTCCACAAATGCATTGAACGAACACATTATCTTTGAAATTAAGAAAAAAGCGCCCTAAAATATCCTTAGATTTCTTTCCTGGCGGTAAGAAGATCGCACAGATCCGTTGAGTTCAGGAAGGTTCACGATCCGAAAGCTAAAATGGCTGAAGTAGACTCTTAAGAAGTTAAGATTGGCAGTTATGAGAGGATTAAGCGCCACATTTCACGATTTCATGGTGAAACGAAGCAACTGACAATCAAAAGGGGAGAGATCCAAATCCACAACGAATGCAGAAAACGACTCTGGATTCAAAATTGGCAACTCCCGCTGCTAGAGGAGGAGCAAAGGCAACAGCACTCAAATTCAGCACCGTCGATTTAGCTGAACAACACCGCAATGAATAATCAAAAGGAAGCTCACCTGAGTGTGTGTATACAGCAGCTTCCACTGTAAGAGCGCGAAAGGGGAGGGGAGCTGAGGAGTGAGCGTTGAAGGAGGAGGAAGAAGAAGAAGAAGAGGAAGAAGAAGAAGAAGAAGAAGAAGAAGAAGAAGAAGGGAGAGAGGGAGAGAGGGAGAGAGGGAGAGGGAGGAGTCTGGTCAGTTGCCGTCCAAGCAACGTTATACTAACTACGGACACATCCAGTCTTGACAAGTCTTCCTCAACGGTGGAGAAGACGGCGGCGTTTTGGACGCGTGCCGAGGACTGACCTTCCCCAGTCCTTTCCACTCTCCAGCCAGAGTCTTCCATCTGGCGAATGTTGAGGAGTGAGGACGGACCCCGTTTACTTTTACCGACACTTCAGCGTTGTGGATTCTTTCCATTGCTCGAGGCTTCATCTTATTCTTACTATAAATTACACGAATCATCTAATTTAAAACTAATGGCCAAAAAAAAATTAATTTAAAAAATTATTTTTTATCATATTTAGTAACACCAAACAATTAAAATTACAATGATAAATATTAATCGATTTTCATAATCCATATTAAGGATATCATGCACACATATAATTTAAGCTATTATAATTGGTCACAATAAATATGTTGTTTTTTTTTGGTAGAAATATGTTTTTAATGTTGTAAAGAGAAGTTCAAACCATTTATTGTTGTCCTCTTGGTTGGTCTTTTAATTAGAAAAAAAAAACTAAAACTAAAACTATATATATATATATAAACAGTTTGTTAATTGAGTTTTTTCTTTATAAATAATTTATTAGCTCAGCAAAAACTAAACTTACTATTTGTTAGTTATGTCAAAACTATCGATTAATAATACTAAATAAAAAATGTACTTTATGTGAAATTCAATTAGTATCTTTCTCAAAAAAAAAGTTTAACTAGTACAATATTTATACTTAAAAAAAGTAATTAATTATTTGTTGATATCTTAAAAAGTTTAATTAATAAATTAGCAAGTTATTATTATTTTTTAAAATACGAATATATTAATTGGTATCACATGACGTGTGAACTTTTTTTTTTAATCTAAAGTAAATTAACAAAAATTGAACGATGGGTCATGTTTGAGTTTGAGTCAGTAGTCTTGACCCATGAGTCAACTCATGGAATGTGTCGAGTTGTATAATATATTAAATATATATAATTTTGACTCATATATCAGTAGTCTTGTCTCATGAGTCAGTTTGTTTATGAGTTTTTATGTATTGGTGGGTCAAACGGGTCAGACTGACCCGCGGATCATGGAGGTCGAACGGGTCAGTCTGACCCAAACCTTACTATTTATGACGGGTCAGATTTGATTTTAAAAAATTGACACATACTATTACACGAGTAAGGTTTGGTTCAGAGGGTCCCTAACAGAAATCAATGGCGACACGACTCATGAGTCGGCCCATGATCAGTTTTGACACTCCTACCAAAAAGTTACTATTTAACTCATTTTACATTCGGGAAACAGAGTTAGAATGACCAACGGACACTTGATCCAACGGTATCGTCATTGCTTGGATACAAAAGATCCCGAGATTAATTCTCGGTATGTCCCCATATTAATTATTGGTTGGAAAAAAAAACAGAGTTAGACTGATTCAATGATATATTTATGTGAAAGTTGTGATATTTTTTGAAGTAATATATTCTTTATATCATTCTTATTAAATATTTTTTATAAATTATGTAGCAAGTATAATTAATAATATCGGAAAGTGACAACAAATATTTTTTTTACACTTTTCATGGTATTATTATGTATCAAATTTCTACCGCGTGCATTGAATTTTTCCTGCATGAACACCATCACAAGAAGTCAAGAAGTAAGAACAATGCATCTCTAGATCATATCGTGGCAAATGCTAGCTGGCGACTGACAGTCAACAGAGGATCATTACACCGGGTGCATGGATCTTGAAGAAATAGTGTCCGTCTGGCTCCAGTTAAAGCTGCGTAGTGCTCATTTTGGTCCTCTAAGTAGACGAAATTCCATCTCGACCCTTTAACTTCTTTTTGATGTTGTTTACATACTTCCAAGTTCCAATCAACAATAAAGATATAATTGTATACATATACATATATGCATACTGTATACCATATGGAGACATGTGTCTACTGATGTACATGAAATATTGTGCATGTACATTTTTGGTTGGATTAATAATAAACACGTAATAAATCTTAAAAACCTTCAATTATTAATTATGTATAGCATATATATATTGATATAGACAAGGTTCTTTTTTTCATCTCTATATGCGTACGTATATATGATGTACTTTGCAGATTCGACGTCTTTTTCGAATTTGGCCAAATGCAAATATTAAAAGAGATTATTTTTGTTAAGAAAGATAATTATTGATATAACATATATAACTTAAAACAGAAGAAACCATTAAAAAAATGAATGTTTTTTTTTTAATACACTAATAAGTAATAACAATGAAAACATCGACAATACTTTGTGTTTGTCGCCTATATGCAATTACCTGGAAAATAACATAAAGATTTCTTCTCTGGGATTTTTTTTAAAGAGTTTTTTGGAAGAAAAAAAATAAGCTAATTCTACTACATAGTGTCCAAAAGGTCCTAATTTTATATATATATAAACTTTTTAAAACTTTAGTTAAAGCTATAAATCCAAACCTAAGTTCCCATTTATTCGTGTTGAGCGTGAAATCCTTGTTAGGTGTTATATAGGAATTAAAGGCTTATCAAAATTAGAAAAGATGCAACTGAAATAAAAAAAAAAAAATTTGACCAAATAAATAAAAAATATATATATATAGGTTAGCCTGACTCTAATATTTTAGACTTATATTATTATTTTTCACACAAACACTATTGTATTTTTATTAGACATTTTACTATTTTCGATACCAGACTCCAAAGCCCAAGGCCCAAGCTACTCGCAACTGCAAACTAAGGTGTTTGTTAAGTATGACATAGATTGCTCCACAACCCAATATATATATATATATATATATATATACATATTATAATAACAATCACATGTAAAGTTTATAATCTTATATTGTGATTGAAATGGCACCAACTTTATAACTGCAGCTACCCACCATAATTTCCTTTAAACCCTCGACAAGACAAGACACTGAGGATGATGTTTTTTGAAACTGTGCAAAAGCCTTAACCGAGGTATTACGTAGAGAAGAGTATGTATTGCAAAATGTAATGTTGCTAATTGTATTAAAATATATAGAAGATGTGATAATTATATTTTTCGTTAAACTTTCATTCTAAATTAATGTTAAATTAACATTTTTATAAAATATCAAAAGTTGTACTAATATTACAACTCTAGTGGGTAGGGGATAAAAAAAGACTGATTGGACCAAAATTTCGACAAATCGGTCCGTCTAGGATTGAGACCGAACGAATTTTTTTTTTTCTTCAAGGTCGGGTTTGATCTCAGTCTCGTTTTTTTCTTCCAAAAGTCTGACTATGACCGAACCGACTCAACATTGAAGAAAATTCCAAAAATTCATGGTGTAACCCTTGAAATATTAATAATTCATAACATTGAAGCATTCAATAACCCTTGGATTAGTTCCATAAGGGAAGTGCAATAGAAGACGGGAGACGAGCGGGTTCAAGACCAAAATATCGATGATTTTTTTAATCAATTTAATTGAAATGTTTTTTTTACCAAAAAACTCGGTCGAAGACCAATACCGGACTGAGTCAAGCAAGACCAACTCGAATTGATTTTTTTTATCAAAGTTGGACTCGATTTCGATCATGCCTCCCAGACCGGCTCAGCCCGCACATGATCAAAGAGTTCAATGATTTGAGTCTTATCTCAAAAGTGATAAGTTGATTTGAGTGGAAACTCCTACCATATGGCCCCGATTATATTTCAATTCAAGCTTTCAATCGTCCGCAATTAAGGGTTTAAGAGTTTAATAATCAGGGTTATAAACCATACTAGAGATTCAATTATGCCTTAATTAGATTCGAAACCAGTTCCAAATATTTGGTTATAACATTAGATAAAATTGTTAATTTCAATTATAATATTCTAAGTTATATTAAAAATATTTAAAAGCAGGTTTATTCGACTCGATCGATTTAACAAGTATATAAGTAAATTGTGTTTCAGTTTATCCGGTTCACATATACATGATCCGACACATTTTCACACAATTCATTGCCGAAAAACAAGCTTGCCGTAACCATTTATCAACATCATAACGTAGGATTAAGGTTAAGTGTAAGTTTAATCCAAATAATTGTAATTATTAAACGTAACTAATACAATATTATATATATATAATTATTGGTTTCCTTACTGTTAAGCAAAATTATATGACAAATTGCTTATAAAGTAAACCGAAAAAATATAAATGGGTGGCGATAATGATAGAAGTTAATAGACCGTTGAATTGGGTCCCCAACATACTAGATATTTTCAAAACAAGCAGTTGAATGGATGACAGATGATTCGAAAACGCGGCAACGCATGGAAAAGACATAAATGCCCCTCGACGAAGGAAACGAAACAACCATGACTACCGTACCGTGAGGGCCAGGCCAGAGCACGTTCACGGTGCCTTACTCTTTGTGGCTTCTTCCTCGGTCCGCTATAGCCGAGAAACTCCTCACCAACTTTCTCCACAAGGAACCCAAATCCATCCAAACCCTTCTTTCTCCCTTACCAAATTTCCGCGAAAAATCCGATCTTTAACTTCTGCGACTCCCTCTCTCTTTCTCTCCGTAGACATTCATTCATCAAGAAATATCTATTTTTGGTTCGAACTCAACAACCCTTCACCGTTTCTGCATCCCTCGCACATTTCGCGGATAATCTTTCTGATCCTCAAGTCAATTGGAGTCCTTTGTATTGATTATTTATTACTCTCCGCCGTTTCTGATTTGCTGTATCAAATCGGTGTTTATTCGGTTTTATTGATTTCTTATTATTACGGTTGGTCTTTGCTGCGATCGATCAGGAGTTACTGTAATAATTGGGGTTGAAAATGAGCGATCATTTGGTGTTGAATGTGGACGGGCTCGAGAAGCAGGTTCGGGCCCGCGCCATCGATGCTGAGGCCTCCTCCAGTGTTATGGCTGCGGTGGATAATGGGAAGGGAGTGGAGGAAGAAGACGAGGAAAAGCCTCTGATTCAGATGGGTGAGTGCCGCATTTGTCAGGATGAGGACAGTCTGCAGAATCTGGAGTCCCCTTGTGCCTGTAATGGCAGCCTCAAGGTAAACTAACCTCAACAATAGGGGGGAAACCACGCCCTTGAGTTATGTCAATATTGTTTTTGTAAATTTTTCTTGCTTTTGAATTTTGATGCAAAAATTGTATGCACTATTTCTGTGCCTAGAAAAAATTCATTTTTTTCTCAAATTATGAACACAGAGAGCGCAGGCTGGAAAATTTACTGAATTTGGAATGAATTGCTAGATTGAGATTAAAAGATCAGGTCTATGAATTGAACAAGGTTTTATCCAAGAATTTGTTTGGTCCTAGAGAAAATCTTAGTTAAAGCATTGTTTTCAGTATCGAATTAGGGGTCACATTGCTTAAATTGGCCAGGTTTATTCCAAATTGCCCTCTTTCTTGTCCGATTTTGCTTATTTTGAAAATGTTATTGCAGTATGCTCACAGGAAATGTGTCCAGCATTGGTGCAATGAGAAAGGTGATACAATATGTGAGATCTGTCATCAGGTATATACTCCATATCTTTATAAATTTGTACTGAAAAATACAAGCCTGCCCGCCCTTGAAAATTTTAAGAATGTTCAATTTCCCTGCCTTAATGTTCTGCTTTATCTGCTGCAGCAATTTCAGCCTAATTATACCGCTCCTCCTCGTCCACCCGAGCCTGAAGATGCAACAATCGACATTGGGTAAAAAAAACATATTTTTCTCTTGATACAGCCTTCATCTTAATTCTTAATCAAATTAACGAACTTTCTATTAAATTCATGTCATGGACTTCATTGCAGTGGTGGATGGACAATATCGGGCACCCCGATAGACTTGCGTGACCCTCGCCTCTTAGCAATTGCCGAGGCGGAGCGCCAGTTTTTGGAAGCTGAGTATGACGAATATGCTCATTCAAATGCTAATGGTGCTGCATTTTGCCGTTCAGCTGCTCTTATTGTAAGTCTTCTGTACAATTCATAATGCCTTTCATTATAATTTCATTTCATGAGGTTAGACAGAGTTTTAACAATCTTTGACAGTTAATGGCCCTTCTGCTTCTGCGGCATGCTCTGACCATCCCCGATGATGACAGTGGAGATGATGATGCTTCAACTTATTTCTCAGTGAGACAATTTTTTATAAATTTGCTTTACGTTTTCTTTTTGTTGCAGAAATTAGGTAAGGATGGTAAGTACATGTTTTATTAATATCAATGAAATAATTGCAGCTGTTCTTGCTTCGGGCTGCTGGTTTTCTTTTGCCTTGCTACATCATGGCTTGGGCTATCAGCATCTTGCAGAGGCGAAGACAGAGACAGGCAAGGGACTTGACTCTTTCTTAGCTATATAATATATCCAGATTGTACAAAAAAAACATTCTTTTGGCTAAAATTGACAGTAAAACAGTGACGGTTTTGTTTGGTGAAACAGGAAGCGTCTGCATTGGCAGCAAGACAAGTTGCTTTTGTACTACAAGCTGGACAGCGTCGAGGTGTTCACTTCACGATAGCACCTGCATTGTCCCCTGCAACTCCGATTGCCCACCAAGAACCACCGGTTTGATTACCCGTTAACCCTTTGAAATATGAACAAGGTAAAAAAAGAAATTTAATTCCCAATTGTCCCAATAAAGTATATCTGCATTTTGTCTATGAATTGATTTCCTTGTAAGCTTCAATTCAACCATTGTTGCTTGAAGCTTTTGTAGAATAGTGTGTTCTTTGAGGACAAGCTTTTGTAACTGTTGTATTATATGTTTCTATGAAATCTTGAAGACAACCTCAAACTGTTTGTCTTTGTTGTATTATTTATTATTATTATTATCTGTGTTGACGAATTTTTATTCAAAAAAATGAGAGATGAATAAATCCCTGGTCTATGAAATTCTCACTGATCCATAAACAAGCTGAATAGTGAATACACAACATAAAGAAATTATAATAAAATATGTATTATTTAACTATGATTTCGTATCATTTATTTATATGTTATTTGCTTTCTTATCTTACTATATATTCTGATTCCATTAACCCTTGAAAGAACTTCATAATCTGCATGATGATTCTGTTCTTCTCCACCTCACAAGCAACAATGAACTTGGATTTCTTGATGATCTTTCCTTGTTGAACACAAGGCACAAAGACAACTCAAACATCGACGACGGCACCCGAATAAGACGAAACATATGGTTGTTTCTTAAAATGCAGAATCGTATCGAATTCGGTTTCGAAAATGATGGATGGGTATTGCTTTGTGACACTGATATTCCTTCAAAGATGGGAGCTTTGGATTGTATTCTACTGTACTAATCAGTCTAATCTAGGATACACAACAGAACAGAACCCTATTCAACAGTTCTTTTTAATTTAAAAATGTCTTCTTCTTTTTTTAAATAATTCTTTTGCTTTATTTTTGTTCACTTTCTTTAATTAGTTTCCTGTTCACTTTGGGCATTGGCTTTAGTCTAGACCACAGACCAGAGAACAGGGCAAAGACACAGAAGACCAGTCTCCTAAGTCCTATCTTCTTCCTTTTTCTAAATATATTTTTCTGTTATACTTAAAAAAAAAAAACATTATTTAAGAGCAAAATAAAAAAAGCATCTATCTATTGTCTGATTTGGCAATCATCCCATTAAAGTTTAAACCAACATATTGATGATGGAACAAAAGAGATGCTTTTTATGATATATATATATATTTTCAATAATTGTCTGCCACGAGAATGACCCACTTCCGTTTCCTTTGTAACTCTAACTCTTTGTTCTTTAATTTGTGAGTGGAGAATCCGTCGCCGCCTTGACCACATTCGAGCAGATGTGTTAATTTGTGTCGCGTGGAACATCAATATTCATCCACACACCACATTCACTTTGTTCTAAAAATGCAAGAGAGTGAGCAAGAATGTATGATTTGGAAGGTTCTTGTTCCTTGGTGCCTTAAACATTTATATATTTATTATATTATTCATCGGTTCTGTTTTGAAATTAACAGAGGATATACGAATTTTGAAGCTCTATGAAGGAAGGGATTGTAATTTGATTTAAAGCTTTCAAAATACAAAGAAAGAAGACTGGAAAAAGGGAGTAAAGCTTAAAAGGGAGACATTGATCACAAGAAACCAAGCAACAACTGTTTTTTTGTTCTGCTTATGGAGAACAGAGCTTGGATTGGAGAAGAAGTAGAAGATCTAATATTATTATTACTTTAATCTACAAAAAGTATGTATTTGTTTGTTTTTGGTTGATCTTGATTCTCTATCACCTGCTTGTCACTGTAGCAATATACTAGTTTTCTTAGCCTGAAAGCAACAGCCATTCCCCATATTAACCCAAGAGAATTACACCATTTCCCTCCATTAGAATATCTCCATAAGAAAGAAGCATGATCTTAGGCTCCAAATCTCAGAAACTTGACAAGACAACACCTCCAAAACAGAATAATAATCTGATAAGTAATATGGAATGGATACCAAAATGTATTAAAAGGTTTCATTTTTTATGTATCTATTATATTAAACATGGCTGTATATAAGAAAAAAAAAATAGCAGCATCACTAATATATATGCTTAGATTAAATTTGAAGCTTCATTATGAGAATCTTACTCTCTGTTATGCTTTATTGTTTAAAGTACACTCTCCAAACTCAAATAAGACTACAATGTGAGGTGATCAACAAGAGATTTGAAGATCTCTCAATTCTCTCTCATCTCTCTCTCTCTCACTCACTCTTTTGAGGGAGACATGCTTCTGTCTCTGTTTTTCTGAAGGAACTTCAAAGACTTACAGAAGAACAGAGTATTTTTCCTATGGGGCAGAAAAACAGAGCCTTCCTTGTTGTTCTATTCTTTGTCTCATTCCTAGCCATGACGCCTAGTGAAGTTTGTTGCTCAAGAAGTATAGGCCTTGCGGCGATAACAGTAATCGAACACACAAGAGATCGACTTCTAAACGATGTGGCAGTGGAGAGATCGTCGAATACAGCAAAGTCTCCACCTTTCGATCCTTCCAGCGAAAGCAAGAGACGGGTTCGTGGTGGGTCGGATCCAATCCACAACAGGTCCTAAAAATCTCGTTTTGAGGAAATCTAATTCAAGCAAGAGCTGCTTCCTCTGTGCCACTGCTACGTGGAGAGATAAAGAAGCAAGATTCCTCAGTTCTTTAAGGGTGCAGAAGAGAAGAAAGTTGATGAGAAGGCAGGCATGTAATGCGATTTTGTAACATGTTTGTAATTTTCTTTGGTTTAGGGTTTTGTTCCTCGTACTAAATGTACCATCAGTGTTTTACTTTTGTTTTTAGAGTGAGTTTGGGGTTAATGGGAGAGATTTGTATAGAGAAGCTAAACTTAATAGGATTGGATCAATTTATATGAAAGAAATTTCTGTCTGAAAGCATAAAAATGTTCTCTTTGGAGGGAAATTATTGGGCATACATAGTGTTTATACTAAGTGGATAAAATAAGAAGTATGCCTTCTCGAGTTTACTTATTAAAGTATAAAAATGAAATTTTTGTTCCTTTATACTTCCATCATTAATCGAGTTTTTAATTATGTTTATAATTTTCAAAACATATACGGTTAAAATTGAATGAAGAATATTACGAACAAAATGGGTAAACTCAATTGATGACAAAACATAAATATTTTTTTTTTTAACATTTAATGAAAAAAAATTCAATTTTGGCCCAGACATTATAAAACACAGTCGAATTTTACTCGTATCCTATTAAATTAATTAGAAAGTATTCTTAAATTTTTGTGATTGTCGTGTCAGTTTTTTTTTATAATTTTTAAAATTTTTTTAAAACTGAACTATATTTGAAAACAATAGGATTACTTAAAGATATTGTGTAGTATAGCCCATAATCTAAATGATGTGCTGTTACCTTCAGGCTTCAACCATGTTTGATGTGAGATATAAATCAGTCCCCTCTAAATCAGAAGCTTCATTTGGCCAAAAAAAAAAATATCAGAAGCTTCCAAACTGAGCTTCAAACTTTAAGAATTGCTCACTTTAATCCATTCCAACTTCATAAATCGGGGACGTAAAAATTGATGTACGGGTCGAGGAAGGTTTGGATTCGACTTTCGAGACCCTAGGCCCAATCGAGTTTTTCGCGAAAACCCAACATTTGAACTTCGTAGGCCGAAACCCATCAAACCTCTTAAATCGAATTTTATGGAAATGTTAGAAATTTACGAAAATAACGTTGTAGCTATTTTGTGTATATATATATATATTATTGTTTTGATTAATTATTGCATATAATAAATAAATAAAAACATAGAATAATTAATAATTTCCTAATGTTTTCAAGTCTACATCCAAAAAAGATAAATGATTCGTAAATGAATTGAAGTATTAAAAAAAAAAGCATGATAATGTCGCCAAAGTTTAGGGTTTTAAAAATAAAATGTTTTGCATATAAAAGTGAAAAACACCAGTTAGCTGTACATAAACAAAATTATTATTTATTATTGTCGTTGATTACGTTTTAGAAACTCTAGAATTATTTGTATACATTAAAATTATTGGTTTTACTATGTGCTATTATATGATTTAATTTAGTATAATTATATATATTATTTGTGGTTAAACTAATAAAATAAATTGCAGACTTTAATAGGTGAATAGAGTTTGAATTTTAATAAAACACACAACATTAATAGGTGAAGTCGGGTTAGACCCAACTTCAATGAAAACTCTAGCTTTTTCTATTTTTCCTCTTCTCGATCTCCTCCCCTATTCCATGGCTATGGCTGATCGATCTCCTCCCCTATTCCATGGCTATGGCTGCTGCTGCTTTGGCTGTGGTGGCTGCGGCTGCGGCTCTGACTATTACCACGACAGTGATAAATCATGTCCTTGATCTTATGAAAGAATCCTTCTATGTGCCTGTGTCCACGGTAGTGCGACGACTTATGCTCTCCATCCACCAACGGCTTTAGGGCTGGCAATTTCACTCACGACACGATACGAACACGCACGAAAAAGTTGTGTTCGTGTTTGCCTTTGATGGTACGATAACACGAACACGATAACACGATTGTTTTTTCGTGTCGTGTTAGTGTTTAGGTCTCAAAACACGATAACACGATTGTTTGCCTTTGAGGGGACGTGTTTATGTTATTTAGGTTGTGTTATCGTGCGAACGTGAACCGTGTTAACGTGTTATTTTCGTGAAAACGTGAAATCGTGTTATTGTGTTACCGTGTTATTTTCGTGTTACCGTGTTATTTTCATGAAAACGTGAAATCGTGTTATTGTGTTACCGTGTTATTTTCGTGAAAACGTGAAATCGTGTTACCGTGTTATTTTCGTGAAAACGTGAAATCGTGTTATCGTGTTACGACTTTCCACGAATATTTTCGTGTTATCGTGTTCGTGTCGTGTTGAGACAATAAATTTTGTGTCGTGTGTCTGTGACACGATTACATTTTCGTGTGTTTCGTGTTGAACTTTCGTGCGTTTCGTGTCGTGTCCTGGTGCACGATAGCACGCACGCACGCACGAATTGACAGCTCTAACTGGCTTGGTCTCAGACGAGTTTTTTTGGCCGAAAGCAGTTTCATACTCGAACTCGGTCCTCTAGAGGTCAGGACCGGAAATTCGGTTTCGATATTGCAAAAAAGACTGGTCTGCCCCGCCCATGACCACCCATAATTTAAAGATAATTATATGATAGATAATTTAATATTATTATATACAAAAATACATGTCTAAATGAAATGTATTAGTAAATAAAAATGTGTTAATCTCTCGTGATTTATCATTTGAATATGGTCCCAGTAGGCCATTAATGTCATCTCGTATCTCTATATCCCTATTTGGTCATTATTCATGTAAATAATACATTGAAACTTAACTAACAATCAATCATCGGGTGAAATCTTATCGTTCTATGGATAATGACGCGTCTCCCATATTCGTATTACACTCATTTATATTTTATATAGATAGATTTCCTTTAATCTTTATATACAAATATATTTAGTTTATAAATCGAACAAATGATATGCACGTGTCAATGAACAAAGTCAATAGAAGAATATAACTTTCAGCATGTCGTGTTTGTGTATCCTACGTAGCACACGAAAGCTGCAACTGCCGACCATTCATTTCATATTGAAAAAACTGCTTTCTATTTTTGTCCAAAAGACAAATGGCAAGCGGTGTAGTGTAACAATGGAATATTGAAAAGACAATGAAGACTATTCTATTTTAATTAATTCTGGAAATTCAAAATTCCATACTCAATTATTATTTTTATCATAATTACATCGCGTAATTAGATAAGAACGGTTCCCAATCGTTATGGTGAAACAGACTATTTATCGGTTGGATTAGAAACAAATTAGAATATGGTACGAATCGAAAAAGCCAATAAAAAATGGAAGATTTGGTTTATGGTTGAATTTTGTTGTTTCTAACAGCTTTTTAGATCGTTCGGTCTACAAATCTAAAAGACTGTGATGTTCGGTCCGACCGTTTATATATAAATAATTTTATATATTATATTAATTAGTATTAATTAATCAATGAATACAAATAAATAATAATTTTGTTATTTAATAGTTATTTTAGTTGCTTAATTAGTTCATAATTAAGCCCGTAAATGAAGTAGGTAAACCCAAGTTCCATAATGCAACACGAAATAAGGTGGTCATGTTAATCAAAATATTTACAATATTCTTAAATAATTGTCTGTTAAAAGATAATATTATTTGTTTGTATTTTAAAATTTTAACCGTAATTAAAAGGAATAGTTATAATATTATATATGTTTCCTTAACGCTTGAGTGTGTACGTGACTAGACACTCCATCCATGCAAGATCGCACTGCAGCGCGCATCATTTTTTGGGAGGATTATTTTAGAAATCATGTATTTTTATGGTAAATACTAATTAGCTACATGAACTTTAGACGTTTTGTAACAAGCTACCTAGACTTTGAAATTTCAAAACGTGTTACCTCAACTTTGAATAAGGTGCAAATAGCTACCTTTGTTCAATTTCGGACGACTTTCCAACGACAATTGGACGGAAATAACTATTTGTATATTCTTCAAAATTGTGTTAGCCCGTTTTGAATTTTTAAAATAGCTAGTATCATTTTTCATTTATTTTTATAGAAAGAACTCTTTATGGAAAGTGCACTTTATATAAGTTACCCAAAAAAAAAAAAGTGCATTTTATATTCCCTTCAAACACGTAGAGATCCTTCTCTCTCTGTGCAAAATTTTGATGAGTCTCCTTGTAATGAAACGCTATGTTATGTCATCCTTCAATCTCGCATTTTCTTGGACAAAGATGGCTGAATTTCTCTCCACAAATTTCGCTGTCTTCAGAAGGAGACTGCACCTCCAATCTCCCCAGTGAATCCCGAGAGTGAAAATTGAATCAAACCTCTTTTAAAAATCTCTGCTTTCGATCGAGTTTACCACCTTGTTGAATTGATGGGTACCCAGAGACTGAATTTCATCGGAACGCATTTGTTCATCCATTTCCTCTGCGGTTACATGCTCCAGATACTCTGTTCTCTCTGGGCTTTGCTCTGCAGCTGCTTCTTTTTCGCTGTTGGGTGGACGAGGAGGTACTTGCCGAGGTAACTGTCGTGTTTCTACTTCTTCTGTCTTGTCGGAAATTATGGTAAAGGTAATAACTTCATGCCGTTTCTGTTTTTTGCAGAGTTCACGCGGTTGAGGGTCCTCAAGAAAATGAGGAAAGGTCCGGTTTTGATGCCTTGAATGAAGAGAAGCAGATCAATTCTGATAATTTTAGAGAATCAAGAATTGATGGAGAGGATTCAGTTCTATTGAAAGCTGCGGCGGGAAGTAAGTGTGAATTTTCGTCTGGGATAGATATCAGTAGGTCTGTGGAAGAACCCGAAACCGTGAGGATGATCTTTGCTGTGGAAGAATCCTGTTTAGGGTTTAGGGAGATGAATCTTGATACCGTAATATCTGAGGAAGCTGATCGGGATGGAAAAATTCAAACTTGTGGCGAATACGCCGCGAATATGCTGAATTCTGGCGATGAAGTAGCTCCCGGGGTGGAAGAAGAACAGATTGAGATTCTTTTGGGTAAAATTGATTCAGGAGTTGATTCCGAGGTTGATTCTGTTAGCAGCAACTTCAAATTTGGTTTTTTTACAAATGGATTACTTTTGGATGCTGTTGAAACCCCAAAAAACTTCTCAGATGCCATTTTTGAGGAAGACAGTGTTGCAGAGAGAAGAGAAATTTATGAAGAAAAATCAATTGGAGATGAATCTGATTCAGAAAATAAACTTCTTCTGAAGGACGAGGAGAATTTTTCGTCTCAAAATCGAACTTTTACCTCAGAGAATATCTCCGAGGTGGAGTCTGTAGATCTTGATTTCAAAATGGATTCTTTAACCGAAGAAGGTGACCTTTCATCAATTGATGATAGTGAAATTGTGGAGGAAATTCAAGAGAGTCCAATTTCAGAAGCAAAATTTCTGAATTTTGCAGAAAATATAGATGAAACTGAGGCAGATCTGATTTCAGATGAACACGAGCTATCTGATCATGATTCTATCGAAATGAAACTTGAAGATACAAAAATTATTGAACCCTTTGATACACACGAGGAGTCCATAGAATTCGGGGTTGAAGAAGAAGAAGAAGAAGATCAAACATTCAACGATAAGGGCGAATCAGACTTGTGGGAGCACGATGACATAATAGATCAGCTCAAGTTGGAGTTGAAAAATGCAAGAACAGGTGGGCTCCCCACCATTCTTGAAGAAGCAGAATCTGAATCTGAATCTAGATCTCCAATGGCAATGGCGGCTAGCCTAAAGCCACTGCACACTATCATTGAGCGGAAACTCGAGCATAAGGATCAAATCATGGAAATCATGAAGGTGTATAGAAGCTATACAGAGAAAATGCGAAAATTGGATGTCTTGAATTACCAAACTATGCATGCTATTGGTAAGTTTTTTCTTCATATCCCTCTCTTTTGATTACTCTGCAATTTTTAAAGCATGCTTGCAAGTTATAGTGTGTTTCATACATCATCTGAGACTGTTTTTTTAGAGGATTGAGTTGTTGGTTGATGTATGAATTCAACTGCACCCTACCTTTTGATTTTTCAATTAAAGGTCGGGAAAGGTGGAGGACTCATTTGGTGTCCACTCAACGTGAGATAAAGCCACATTTGCTTTAAACTCCAAATCTTTGTTTAACATATTAAAACCGACCTTTTATTCTTATTTTTTTAATATAAAATTAATTAATAAAATGGTTAAATATCCATTAGCTACCTGAACTTTGGACGTTTTGCAACGAGCTACCCGAACTTTGAAAATTCAAAACGGGCTAACTCAACTGTGAAGAATGTGCAAATAGCTAGTCCGTCCAATTTTTCGTCAACTGTTCGTTGGAAAGTCGTCAGAAATAAGACGGAGGTAGCTATTTGCACATTCTTCAAAGTTGAGGTAGCTCGTTTTAAATTTTCAAAATTCGGATAGCTCGTTGCAAAACGTCTAAAATTCATGCAGCTACTTGGTATTTAAACACTTAATAAAATGATTTGACAATGATGATTTATTAGGTATGATTGGTCCACCCCTTTGTCCTACCTACCAAAATTTGTAATAGAAGCTCCGCAATGGATGGCTACCAGATTAAGTTAGCTTTTTTTTAATGAGTAATATTACAAAACGTGATATTTAGAGTGAGGCTTACTATAAAAATGATTTTTTTTTCCTACTTTAAGAATTTTAGAGTGGAACTTAATGTTTTCATTTTAGGAAACTGTTAACAATTGTCTAAAAAATGTAACCTTTTTCACTTTTATACTAATTTTCACTCTGATTTGTTCTTGACATGTTTGGAGAATGTTCTAGCTCATTGTTTTTCATCAAATTTTGCAGGTCTTCTCCAGCTCAAAGACCCTTACACATCGAACCAATCACAGAAACCCTACATTCCACCATTCAAATCTCTTCTCCCACAGAATTTGGTACCTCAAAAGATACAGAAGAACAAGATTGGCCCGTCAGTGAGATCGATGAAGTCATTCTATGCAGATTTAGAAATGGTTTATGTTGGTCATGTCTGTCTTTCATGGGAGATTCTGCAGTGGCAATATGGAAAAACCCGCGAACTGTTGGAATTTGATTCGAGTAATCATCATCACTATAATCAAGTTGCTAATGAATTCCAACTGTTCCAAGTTTTAATTCAGAGGTTCGTAGAGAACGAGCCGTTCCAGAGTGGAGGACCGAGGATTGAGAATTATGTCAACAACCGATGTGTTCTTCGCAGTCTTCTTCAAGTTCCTGCAGTCAGAGGTACATGTTCTTTGATAATAGCTATAATGGATTTGAATTTAGTAGTAAATTATGATAAAAATGCATTATTTTGTTTACGATTTAGTAAATGAAAAATTATTTGGCAGATGATACCTTCATCGACAAGAAACACAGAGCCGGAGCTGAAAATGTCGTTTCTGGTGCGAATCTCTTAGAAATACTCGAGGAATCAATACGGGTTTTGTGGGATTTCGTTCGTACTGACAAGAACGAACACAACTCGATCCAGAAAATTTCGAAGAAACCTCAAATCGGTCTCCTAGACTCGGATGTTGATCTCAATCTTCTAATGGATGTGAAAAATCATCTTCACAAGGTAAGTTTCCTTTCCATACACGATAGCTTTTGCCCCGTATGTAGGCACCAATTGGAGTAGGGGTGTCAATTTTGGACACGACCCGTGGGTAATCCGCGGTTGATCCGTCCACGGGCCGGGTTTACGTTTGAATATTTTGACCCACGAATCATTTTGACACGACCCGTCTGATCCGTCCAAAAAACGGATCGTGTTTGAGTCGTAACCTTCTACCCACATGTCAATCCATCAACCGTTGAATAATTTATAATATATTATATAAAAATAAAATAAAGATATTATAACTCTAAATTTATAAGGTCACGCAGGACGTGGATTAATCCATAAATTTGCAATGAATTATTTGATCGTGTTGTCCCGTCTACCCGTGGGTCATGTTTGAATTACAAGAATTGACCCGTGAAAACTTATGGGTCGTGTTTGGTTTTAGCAAATCTTGACACGATCAGGTGGATGACCCAACTCAAGGTTGACCCAATTCGTGGAATTGTTCCCCCTAAACGGGAGAACTGCTCCGTTTATGTTTTTTATTTATGAAAAAATACAAATTGCACTAACATTTTAAAAAATATGGTAATTGAACTTTTTGTATTGAAATTATTAAATATTTTCTCAAATCTTACAATTAAGATGGAATAACTTTTACTACTGTTACAAACAATTGAAGTCTCAACTCATTTTTTTGGAATTTGATTGGAATTGAACTAAAGAGTCCCATACATTTTGTAAATATAATGATTCAAGTATATATAATTTATTCTGAAAACGCCCTTATTTTTTTCCAAAACTTTCAACATTGCCCCCTGACATTTTCATAACCCCATTCAAACGTTTCAAAAAATAACACAATAGTTCTGATTTTGAAAACATATGCTTTTATTTTGTCAGAAGGAACGATATCTGCAGGACATCGTCCGAAGCGGGAACTGCATCATCAAGAGGTTCAAGAAACAGCACGATCGGGTCGATAAGTCGGTGATATTTACGCAGATTGAAATGAAATTGATATCGAGAGTGTTGAATATGCGGAAATTGACGAGAGGTCAGTTGGCGTGGTGCCGCGAAAAATTGGACCGAACCAGCATCGTTAGCAGGAAGATTTATGTAGAGCCTTCATTTTTGCTATTTCCTTGTTGAAGGAGGAAGATGGAGCGTGAATTTACATTGGTAAAGAAGTAGTGGGGAATAAGTATATATATTTACAGGTTTGGGGTAAATTTGTATACGGTATAAAAATGGCAGTCCCTTGATTTGGAGGAGTTGCATGGATTCCCCAGGGATTCCCAATTTCCATGCCACAAACTCTTATTTATAATGTATAAATATAGAAAAGATTATATTATTGGGGAAAAATATGATGTTTACTACATTTGAATGGTTGATACATATTTTTTATTTATTTATTAAAAATGATAACTTAATACATAAGCAAGTTAGGATAATGTATCACTAAAATAAATAATAAATATAAATAAATTGGGGGATCTCACATTGGATAGCTTGAACCCATCTTGGATTTTATCATTCATTCTTATTTTTAAAAAATGCTATTTTAATTTCACAACAAGGATTTTAAAACGTTTACATATTAATACCTAATTAGACTAATATCTATAGATTGAAATGATCGTACCAAATTGATAGGTTTATAAACTTTGAGTTTTTAAAAATGATAGAAGAGGAATTCAAGGACTTTAATAGAATAAATTTAAGTTAAAGGATTAAATTATGACATACAAGTTACGGGCTCTTATCCACTTTACGCAGCCCAACTATTTACACCTTCATGGCTAATAAAGCCCAAAATTAGGTTAACCAATCAGAAACTGCTACGTAACTGAATGAGTACCGTCCGATTGAGAAGGCCAACTGAACTTAAAACCATCGGATATATGTATCTTCACCCTTTATTTAGTAGCGTTCCAATCGAAAACCCTAGAAAGAGGCGACAGAAAGGAGAGCGAAGATGGTGCAGCGTCTCACTTACCGTAAGCGGCATAGCTATGCCACCAAATCGAACCAGCACAGGGTCGTCAAAACCCCCGGTAAGCTTCAGGCGACGTATCCTTGCCATGATCAATGTTAGTAATGACGGCTTATGTTTTGCTAGAAGCCTACCGATGATTCTTCATCTCTGATATGATTTCCGGGAACTATGATCTTCCTGGTGTTGAATTGTAGGAGGAAAGCTTGTTTACCAGACCACGAAGAAGAGAGCCAGTGGCCCGAAGTGCCCAGTAACTGGAAAAAGGATCCAGGGGGTATGTTTACATTCTCTAATGTTCATTAGGATTTTCTTAACTTTTATGTCTTAGTATTCCAGTAAAGTTTGGGTTTGATTATAACTATTGATTGGTTAGATCGTGCTTTTACTTTTAGCTAATGTTTGTGAAACATTGTATTTGTGGTGTTATAGAGGGAATGCTATGCCATATATTGCAATTCCTATAGCTATATCTATATGCTTATGGTTAATAAATTGACGAATCGGTGGGTAGAATGATTCAGTGATTTCCTTTATGAAAATTAAGATTTTGCTGTAATTGGAAAGATGGAAATTTGACCCCAACACCGAGCTGGGATTCTTTCTTCTCTTTTATTTTATTTTTATGGCCACACTACAATTTCTTTCAATGATTCACTTGAAGCATCTTTAATCTGCAGATTCCTCACTTGAGGCCAACTGAGTATAAGAGATCAAGATTATCCAGAAACCGCAGAACTGTCAACCGTGCTTATGGTGGTGTATTGTCAGCAGGAGCTGTCCGAGAAAGGTGTATACATGTTTAAGGTTTGCTTAAATCTACAACAGAGCATAATCATCGAACATGTATTGAAGCAAAATTTCAATCTTGCAGGATCATTCGTGCCTTTTTAGTGGAAGAGCAAAAGATTGTCAAGAAAGTCTTGAAGATACAGAAGGCTAAGGAAAAGTTAACTTCAAAGTAATTTTGGGTTTTTGTTCAGTAGATTTAAGTTGAATATGTTTGTCAACTACTTGAATTCTTGAGATTTTGCTTCCTTATCCGTTGAATTACATGTTGATGGCTACTACTCTGGACACCATGTTTCCAAGTTATGAATCTATACTAGATTGGCAGTTTCTTTACATATTTGGTCACTGGTTATAATTTATAACATCAGTGGGATACTTCATTCATATACATTCAGCCAAAACATGACTTGAAAGTGACATTATGATAGGTAAAATAAATGTAATTATTTAAGTGTATTTTGAATAATTTTATAAATTTAATTCCCTTTATGAACCTAACGTGACTTCATCCTAAATATATATAAAAAAAGGGTTAAATACCAAGTATCTACCTGAACTTTGGACGTTTTGCAACGACCTATCCGAACTTTGAAAATTCAAAACGGGCTACCTCAACTTCAAAGAATGTGCAAATAGCTACCTCTGACGAATTTCCTACGACTTTCTAACAACATTTGACAGAAAATTGAACGGAGGTACCTATTTGCACCTTCTTCAAAGTTGAGGTAGCCCGTTTTGAATTTTCAAAATTCGGGTAGCTCGTTACAAAACGTCCAAATTCAGGTAGCAGCAACTTTGTGTTTAACCCCAAAAAACAAATGGTAATAAAACACAATTCGCCTTTTTTTTTAAAAAAAATAGTGTCCCTGATTTTATCTCGATTGATTCAGATAATCTTTCACGTGCAATGCACGTGCTCCATTCAAATCCTTCTAGATGCACCACCACCAATGCAAGAAAACAGAAACATTTTGATTGAAAAACGTTTTCAATGATTGTTGATGTCTCAATGTATCTCAGCATCGTATCAACCAACTTTCTCTTCATCACTTTCTACAATATCTACATACCTCTTAATGTGCCTGGAGGAGCTCTCGTATATCATATCCTTGGAGCTGCAGAGAGACCCAAGTGAGCACAAGTATGGCAAAAGTCATTAAAGAAAGTAAGAACACTTGGTGTGTGTCGGTTTAACTTTTACCTGGAGAACAGTAAGAAGAATAATAACACCCGAGTTCCACAGTGCGTGTATGGTGATCGAGGTCATGAGGTTGCGAGTTTGAGCATAACTTAGTCCTAACACAATCCCTGCATTTACAAAATGAAGGAAAGATCGATTTTTTCAGTTCATCTGCAACACTGCATTCAATTCAACAACATTTTCAACGTCTCCAACACCAGAACATAGATGTTGACAAAAAAAGAAGACAGAATGTAGATTGATCCAATAACAAGAATGATGATACATAACACATAGGATGCATAAGATTTTACCGAGGGCAAACAGCTGCGGAAATTGTCCAGGAGTGAGATGTGCAAGAGCGAAAACAGCAGCACTTATTAACACAGCTACTGGGGTTGGAACCCTGCCAAAAGAATTTAAAAATAAAGATCCCAAAGTTTGAGATCTATGCACATAAATTTGAGTTGAATTATCTGTACATTGAATAGGGGGAAAGCATTGTTCTTCAAAAGATTCAAATTTTCAGTACATCAATTGTTCATATCAAAATAAAAAAAAGGGATATGATCTGTTGTTTGGATAATACATTAAGAGCATATTGCAGTATGCGATCATATTTGTGTACCATATAATTGCTTAATGTGGATAGAGAGGAAAATGATGGAGTCATACCATTTTGTGAGAGATACCATGAAGAATCCTCGAAACACAGTTTCCTCCAGAACCGGAGCGAGGATTCCAGTAATACCAATCAAGCAAGCCGTACTGTGTTTAAAGTAAAACTTGTTTGTTTCAATGCCCAGATCATAAGATAATAAGAGCTTTTTATTTACTAAAGAGAAAATGTACCTGATGCTTGAGGAACCGATCAAGGGAAGCAAACGAACAAGCGCATCAGCCTGAAACCAGAATCCAAGATACAGTAAGGAATTTGAAACTGAAACCAACCAAATTTGAATTGAAGTCATCATCCAATGAATGTCCAAACCTCTCTTTGTGGGGGTTCACCATCAAAAAAGGACGTAGCAGCTCCGGCCAATGCGACACAACCAACACCACCGGCAAGACCAATTGCAGACCATAAGATCCATCCTTTCTGAAGATTGAAAGGCTCCCTCAAATCTGAAGAAACGCTGCTCAATTAGTCAACTCTTGATGAACTAGGTACAAATACAAAGATTTGCAAGTAATACCGTAGCGGAATATGTCTTCAGGAAGTGGTTGGAATGTCTTAGTAATCCCAAAAATAACTCCAAGTACAGCAGCTGTTGTGATGCTGCCAATTTACATTAAGAATATGTTTATTTCATTATTTGTTTCCTTTTGCCATTATTACTAATGGTGTTGGTAGATTCATATGGCTATACCCTTGACCAACAAAGAGAATCTCTGCCTTCTCATCCAAATTTAACTCCTCAACTCTGATCCCCAGGTACGGTAATGCTGTTGATGCTGCCAACCCTGTCAAAACAAAACTGCCTGGGAAAAGATTAGACTTGTTCTACTTCCATTAATCTTAAACTTAGCGGAAGCATTGTGCACCAAACCAAGGTTTAAATACCAAATTGCTAGTTGAACTTGAAGTTGATGAGTAGATTGCCAACTGAACTTTCCTTTGCAACATTTGGCTAGCAAACTAATACACTAGTGTAATTGATAGCTCTATCCATTTTTCTGCAAGTCTTCATACGAAAAATTCACCAATGCACATATGTGTCGTCTAGTCAGGCCACACTTATACATTTTCTGTTGAATGTTAACAGGTAAATCGATAGAGCCAGCTAGTTGTCATCAGTATCAGTTCAGCTAGTGAAAGTCGCATAAAAAAAATCATCTAGCAACCAGCTCATTGGCCACAAGTTCTTCACTAGAGACACATATCAGGTCATTACCAAAAACAATAGTGAAAATTATTCAAATGGTCGAGTTTGCTTCTTCAATAACAATCAATTTCTCAACTTTTCCTTGAAATATACACCTAATATCTAATTTTGAAAGATACTCCGGCCGAAACCGGTCTCAATAAAGCTCCTTCGAAAATTTACTACTTAGCCCAAACCCTAATCTAAAACAGTAACTGAGGCACCTTAATCCACAAGCAAGGGAGGTGAGGGAGACCGTCTGCCACTGCCATGGCACGTCCCAACGCTGCAGCACCGGCCAGTTCGATCCATTTCCCTGATAAATCCACACATAACCACTCAAATGAAAGCACAAACACCAATTGAACAAGACGACCAGCATACTGAGTGCAGGTAACAGTTTACCTTTGATTCATCTCTAGCGTTGTAACAACGAAACGAAGCAAGTCTCTTCCGGTTCAGAAGCCCATTTAGGCGACACCGCGTAGACAATAAGAAGCAAGTATTTCTAGTGGTAGCAAGCTTCACCGGAGCTAGTCTCCGAGAATCGGAAAAGCAGCTGGATTGAGCTAGATGAATTGCTAGAGAACTCATTTCTAGGAGAACCAAACGGTAACTGTCGCTGCTGAAGCTGTGATTCAATTTGGATAAGAAGCAAGCTTCAGCTTGATCTGAACTTGGTGGAGGGAGCTCGCGTCTCAGTGAACAATGGAGTTTCAGATAAGGCTTCTTAGTTAAAGAGTGGAAGACTGGAACTATGGAAGTGAAGAAGACAACTGCCTCAATTGGGCCTTGATTGGGCTACATTCAAAAGTTAATATAACTTAAAATTTTGCACCCACATATTATGAGTAAATACTAAATAGTATATAATAATAATATTAGGTATCATTAATACAACTTTTGAAAGAAAGGGTGCAGCACAGCAATTTCAAAAGCATAGAATGCTCCAAAGTGAAAGTTCAAGGTGCAGTAGTACAATTTCCAAACTTTTATATTCGCTAACAAGGGCAACCTGATTGGCCAATTTCTGCCAAATGTCTCAAATTACAGTAATCATCCATACTCAAGGCTTCTCAGTATTTTTTTCAACAATAAACCCCCCAGAAAAAAACAATCATATAATACCATCACCAACTGCAATGAAGGTGATCAAATTGAGCACACCAGAATATATACACAAGACAAGGCATCATAGGAAACTTGTGGCAAAAACAATATCTTCTGCTGCGTGTTCAACTTTCGACAACAAATCCGAACCATCTCGGTCTGTCTCTGCCCCTACTTGTCCTTGATTTCCTTTGTGGGTCGTGCCTCAAACCCGCCGCCTCTTCTATGCTCTAGTGTGTACGGCATGTATGTTCCTAGGATCCGGTCCCACATCACGAAGAACGGTTGGGAGAAGTTGTACTTGCTACCATACAGTTGGTGGTGGACATCATGGTACGCAGTGTTGTTCTTGAAGAACACATGGAAGAGGTTGCCTGGGAGCCAGAGACCGCAGTGGTCGTCCACTGTCTTTATGGTGGCGAAAGAGAAGAAGAAGATTGAGGTTCGTGGGGACATGCCTGATAGGAGAAAGGACAGGGCTCCACCAATCGTGTCTAGAAGGAGGCCTTCCACGGGGTGGTTGTAGAGAGCCCCAAATGCGTAGGGCACAACGAGGCGGTGGTGTTGAGAGTGGATGTGTTTGTAGAGGAACTTGTTGTGGTGCATGTATCGATGCATGAAGTATTGCCATGTATCGAGGACCAACATTGCGGTTATGAACTGTCGAAGTAGAACAATCATGGAAGTGCTTGATTCGGTTAAAGAAGCAGAATCTCCAGTGACCTGCAGTTACAATGCAGATAAATCAATGATCAAGCGTTCATTGCAATGAAAATTTTGTATATTTTCTGATGATGATTACAAAAAACGCATTTTTTTCTGGTTAAGAAACAAAGATTCCTCTTTGAGGGATAAAATTACAGTTTTGTCAAAAATTGAAGCAGGGTTTGAGACAAAACCAGTTCTGATTTCCAAAAAATTCCTACTGACAAATACCAGAGAATGCTGAAATGTTGGTCTTTACAACATTAATTATCAGTGTTTGCACATTGTGAAACGAAGTACAACCAAAAAAACAATAATAAGTGAAAACCGTGATGTCCTTTTGCCTTTGATTATCCCAACCCCCAGAACCTCTAAAAATGCTAGTTTTTGCTGTAGTTTATGCAAGTCAAATAGCACCAATACAGATCAAAACTAGAGCCTTTGGCCTGACAGCTCTAATGTAGTGCAGAAACTCATAAAACACACTATTTTTCCTTTTTAGAGAGTTTAGGAAAGGGGGGGAATACTATTTCAGAACTATTTTTCAGGTTTAATCAAATTATAGAAACAATTCGCATATACCACTCTGATTTTCTCATCCCTACCATGAATAATCTTGATGATTAGTTGTTGCAGCAACCGATTGCTCAAAGTAACTCACTTGGGACTTCAAATAATCAACACAAAATCGGATCAGGCCATTCAAAAAAAAATTGGCAGGCATGGACTGGAAAAATACAGTGCAGACAATCTACAACATCCTTAATCAATCAGACAATCTTGGACCAGTGTCTAGTTGACAAAATCAAAGGACAAGCAGAAATTAAGAGCCGCATACCGTGAATAGAAGAATCGCAACTATAGCCTGAACCGTCTGCTGAAGAAGAACACCTTTCACGACCGTCGCCTTTGACACCAAATTTTTGTCGTCCTCCTCCTTCCTCGTATGCAGACGGTAATTCTCGAAGCATTCCAACAGAACGTACATCCCAGAATACACCCAGTACACTACAATCGGCAGAACCGTCCCCAGGATTTCATCGGAAACAGCGAATCCCATGTCTGAAAATCAAAACGTGTTGTCAAATCAGAAACCGGATCGCATGAAGCCGAGATGAACAATTCCGCTGCCCAAACCCTAAATTGGAAACTTGATCACCACTCCCTCTCTCCCTCAGCACTTCTAAGTTTGTTATATTATTCGGGTTCAATAGATAACGAATCAATAAATAAATTAGGTCAAAGGAGATGAATTAATTTAGTGTTCGAGAACATGACAGACCACACCAAAAAATCAACCTTTACTTTTTCCTTGTTCAATTTCTTGAGGAACAAATGTTCAGGCGGGGGTCGGTCTACTGTACATTGACACGTGTTCTAACATTAGTGGATAATAATATACGGTGGTTATAAGATTAGTGTTGATTGGCTGCAGCTGAACTGACACGTAGGATCGTCTGTAAGATCAGGCATACGCTGTCAGGCAGATTTTCCTGGTTGTTTCGCGAAGTCCGTAGTTGTTTGTCGGTATCTGTGGTCCGGTTCGTTCGAAGACACCGGCTCCGACAACTACAGCACTGTCTTGTCGGCCTCCGACTTTTCTTTTTTGCCGTCGTCGCCTACGACTTGGAAGTTGGAATATTCTAACCGATTAATTTAGTGATTAAATACGAAGGACCTATATCAATTTGAACGTTTTGTAACGAGCTATCCAAACTTAAAAAAATTAAAACGGACTACCTCAACGTTGGTAAAGATATAACGAGCTATCTCCATCTAAATTACCATCAACTGTTACAAAAATTAATCAAAAATTCGTAAAAAATTGAACGAATGTAGCTCATTGCACCGTCATCTAAAATTAAGGTAACCCATTTTGATTTTTTAAAATTCAAGTAGCTCATTACAAAACATTCAAAATTCAAGTAGTTCTTTAGTATTTAACCCTTAATTTAGTCATTAATTATTATAAATATTTTTAAAAAAAAATTCTATGTAGGCTTTTGCAAATTCACGTACTTTAAGTTGAATAATTCATGTCTAAACTATACAAAACTTTCCAATCATCTATCATTGTGATCCATACAGCTCAGAGCTTAAAGGCATGTGACACAGTGACAGCAGTTTTTCAACTTTGGACCCAATTGTTAAACATATGAAAACAAAAGGTACTTGTGGGCAATTCTCTAGAGTTGTTGAGACCAATCAGGACACTGGAAGAAGAATCCAAGAACAGAAAAGAACCCTCTTTCTTTCATGTTGCCTCCAATTCTTGTGTGTCTCCAACTTTCTTCAGGAAGCTAATCTTGGTCTGTTTAGATCTCTTACAAGAACCTGACATCAGTAAATGTCTAATGCTTAGTGATTAAGACAGAAGTATCTTGCACCGCAAGGAATATAGATGGATTAGAAACTAAGCAACCTTGTGATTTTATCTGGTCCTTAGATGCAAGGACAGAAGACTTCCATTGATCATATTCTTGGCTCTCCATTCTCTTTCGTTTCTTATAGCATGACGCCTGCAAGAGCAACACTCGATGTCATTAGTGTCATTTGTGGGATGAAGTGAATTCAATTTCTTGAACACAAAAGGAAGAAAAATAGATTAATGGACTGAACTGAAACTTATGTTTTATGAACATCATCATCATACTGATAAATTGTACCTCAGGTCCATCATCATCAGATAGATTACCGCCATCCTCAAATGTTCTTGCTTCAGGTAATGCATCCAACAATCCTAACATTGCATAATGACATTTACATTCATTGATCAGAAGAAAGCCTCAAGAACTTTTAACAAAAAAAAACCTCTGATTTCTGGTTAGCATAATATCCACAGAAATTAAGGGAATGATGAAAGAACGGTTGTGTGGATATGGCATTTGCGTAGAGTTTACACTATAGCAGATAACACTATGTGACTACCTCGATTTCCTCTGACCTCCCTGGGGTCTTTCTTTTCCTTTGAGATACCCAGAACATCATGGCAAAGATCCTTCATCGAGTTAGAAACCTAGAAAGTGCAGCAATCATTAGAACCATGAGAAAATTTAAACCATATATAGAAGCACATCTACAGGTAAGAGTAAGTCAAAATCTTACACAAGAGAACTCGGACTCAGATGTGCCACAAACCTCAATTAGCTTGAGCTTATCCACTTTAAGCTGCAAAACCAAGTATAAATCTAGAGCATCAATTGTGAAGTACAAAGTTTGTGTGGTACCCATACAAAGGTTGTGTGTACCAACTACTAGTAACTATTCATAGTTTATCCTGTGATAGCTTGTATTGAGAGGGAGAAATACCTTATGCTTTTTGGCACATAAATAGAATGCCACAGCAGTAAATACAGGTCGAGTAAAATCAGCAGTTGCTCGGCGAGAAGCAGGAAGTGATGCAAGAAACCTTTCCCTGTAACTGAAATTTAAATTTGACAAGTTTAATACTCTTCAAAAGAATCTAAAACATGAGCTAAGCAATCCCCAACAGTATTGAATCAGATAAAGTAAACAATGTGAAAACTGAAAAGTTTGTTCATCTTTTTCTTCTGAATAGATCCAAGAGGCCAAGACCAGTCGCAATAAGAATATATTAACAAATATTTTGTACTAACATATAAAATCCACATCCCAAACAAAGAAACATCTCTGGATGAATCAAATTATTGATGTAATGAAAGGCAACGCATGAAACGAAGACAATGCCAATATACTGAAGCATTCTAGTTTCTAAAATTTTAAAATGAAAAGGACTACTCTCTTTGGCAATTCATTAAACACCTAGGAACTGTAAACTTTCTTTTTAATTGCATAAGCTAAGTTATGAATTGGATTTAGATCTAAAACTTACACTGATAAACTTTTCTTCACAAGCGGAATAAGCCTTACGCATCCAAAACGAATTCCAAGTTCTCTTATGTCCAATGTATTCCTGAAACAATCAGCAAATTCAACAACATTATACTCCATGAATTTCCTTTGGAGGAATCAAATCTTGAAAGAAACTGAACTTACTTAACACCGATTCCATTCTGCAGAGAATTGAAGGATCTAGTGTATGCCTTCTCCGACATTCCACTCAGTTTTATCGCAGCATGTCTGTCGAATATAACCTGCAATCTGCAATTCACAAAATCAACCCGTCAGAACCGCTACGAATATACACAGAATCGTCACGATAAACAGCGAAGAGACGATACAAAACCTGTTGGCGGCGATTTCGAGGCAGATAATGGCCTTGCAGATCTCCCCCTGCATAACGATAGCAAACTATAAGCATCAGCGCCATCTACAAATTCGAATGGTTCAACGGTTCGTCGCATGCACTGACCATGGATCGAATTAAGCAAGTATCTTACCACGCCAATGATGGACGAATCGAATTGGACATCACAGAGGCGCCGGAACTCTGCAGCCTTGCGTACCAGATACTTCGACTCTGATAGACCGAGCTTCTTTGCAAGATCCTTAAGATCCATTGTTTTGGCCTTTGAGGATGGATAAGTTACTGGAGATTGAAGAGAAATGGTAAAAAAACGATTTTGTCAGATGAAATAAGGAGGAGTTGGCGGGAAGAAGAACTCCCTCCATAATTTCGCCCCCCTCTGATTTTCTAAAGTTTTGAAATTTTCATCTTGTTTTCGCGCGTAAAGCTTAATATATTATGGTCGGCCCATCGAAGAAGTATCACCTATTATCTAATTTTATCCCTTCGTCTTTGATCCCAACAAGAAAGGGGGTGTTTTTTTTTTTGTTTTTTTTTGGCCCACAAGAAAGGGGGTGTTTGGTAAGCTAGAAAAAATATTCAATTTTTAAGCGTATGTAGGTTTTGTTTTTGTGGTAAGTAATTATCGAAATAACTAGGATCGTTTAAACCAGTGTTATAAGAACCGGACTGGTGGTTCGGTCAGGTCCGGTTTTGTTTAACTAAAATACTGAATTGTATATCAACACTGTTTGAACTGGTGTGAACCGATCGGTTTTGCAAAAAACAACTAGTTCACGGTTCTTTTTCTTGGGACAAGTTTTTTTAAAACGGACCAAATGTTTTTTTTGGTTTAAACCGATTGTTTTCGCTTTTTTTTTTTATGATTTTTGTGTGTATTTGAGACTATGTAGTTTGAAGTAATTATGTACGTGTTTGAGACTATATAGTTTTTTTTTTTGGCCAATAGACTATATAGTTTGTAACTTTGTATTTTCAGTTCTTTTTTTTTTACTTATGAACAGTGATCCACACATTGAACCAGGTCTGGCCCCTTGTCGGTTTGATGACCAGTCCGGTTCTGATAACACTGGTTTAAACAACACGTTTATACGATCCTGGACAACTCTACTTGTTGTTCGTCCAGCTCCATCAAACAAAATAAATTTTAAAACATCTTGGGGTGGGTTTAAAAAAACTTGTAAATGATCTTTCAAGCTAATTTTCGTCATAACGTCTACTACTCCATTTACTTTCCGAAATACATGTCATATTTTGAACTTATTGAAATACAAAAACAGTTTAGACATATGTGGTCTATTAAATTTTTTATCTTTCACTATAAGATTAATTGTTTTATGTTGAATTTCACATGTAAAGTATGCACCCCATATTAGTTGTCATAGTTAGCTCATCGTGAATCACCTTAGCTATAATAATTAAGTTCAAACTATGTAGGGTTTTTCCATTAAAATGCGACTGAAATTAGAAGCATAATTCGCCTCCAATCAACCTGTTTTTCATTTCATTGGAACAAACCGAAAAAAGGAAGAATTTTTTTCAACTTTTCAAAGCAAAACAAAGTACACAAAAAAAACAGGTGCAAGCAATCATTCTTCTATTACGCTAGATAACGGTACATTTTCCTATCAACATTGTCCCTCTCCAAGAAATCCCGTTCGATAAGCGACTCAATCCGCTTCTTAATCTCAGTCGGATTAGCCAAGAACCTCGATTGCAGCTGCTTCGTCACTTCCGTAATTATGTTATTATGATCCAATACCCTCCTTGATTTCATAATCCTCACAATCGCAGCTTCAATCTGAGGCTTCCGATCCTCCTCCACTCTCTGTCGGGTTTCCTGCTTCTCAGGCTCCGATTCCTTCTGTGCAACAACCGTTCCGATTTTCACCTTATAAAATTTGCTCGTAAACTTATCGTTTACAAAGAATGCGTCCTCCTCACCAATATCTTTACTCATGGGCTCCTTTCTCAGGACGTTTCTACCTTTCACAAGGGCCAGGGACTGAAGGCACCGTTTCAGATCTGAAGAGGCTATTTCCGTCGCTTGCTCGATCTCCTTGTAGCTCAGTCTGTCAGCACTGTTAAACAACATTAACACACACATCTGGTAAGTAGAGACATTCAACTCATGTTTCTGTCCTTTCCCAAACACCGCCTTGATGTCGGCAGTCCCCATGTTTGTCTGCCACGTTAGCCTCCGGCCCGTGTGGGTCCCGAGGTAGTATGACCGGAACTTCTCACAGAGAGCAGACACTTCAGCAGGCAGGTTGCAGGAGATGCTTGGTTGTGTTGGCCATGACCCTGTTGTCAGGACCTGGACGGTCAATGTGGGTCCTTCGCCTATCTCGGGGTGGGTCCCGAAGAAGCCCTGCATCGTGTCTTGAGACGTCTTCATGTCTGTAAACATTCCTTCGAGCTTGGAAGTAAACTGGTACCCGCATTCGGTTTTGAGCTTCACTATAAGACTCCTTTCGGCATCATCGGAGACTGTTTTTCCAGACAGGAGACGTTTTGCCAAATGCTGTTTATAGTACTTCTCGAAAACATCCTTTTCTTGTAAATAACGGAACAACATCATCACCTTATCGAGAATAGCTTCCACATCATCTTCACTCACCCCCTTCAAGCCTTTCCTCAGTTTGTCATCAACAAATAAGGAGATAAACTCGGGAGAACGGACATTCAAGTTGATGAAGTACTCAAAGGAAGAATTCAAGGCGTTTTGGAATGTCTTGTCGTTGTTGAAAGCCGAGTTTATGATACTATCATACTTATCCTTTTGATCCAGAAGCCGTTGCACAAATTCAACTGGGTCTTTTAATCTTTCAGGATCCGTAACCAATTCCTTACCAATTTCTCTGAGGTGAGAAGTCATGACATCTCTTACTGTCGAGAGACCATTGGGAACTCGACGGAATAAGCAGTACATTCTCCCCAAATCTTCGTACTTGTCATCAAGAAGCATCTTTACAAGGCCTGAATTTTCCATGTGGACAAGAGTAAGCATGTGATTCGCAATCATCTCTTTCTCCACCACATCTGTTATCTTAGCTTCACTCTTTGCATCCAAATAGTGAGTGACTCTCTCTACTTCTTCGTTAAGCCGCCTCTCAGCTTTCTTCAAATACTCCCCACAGTCGCAGCATTCGATGAATTTCTGAGATTCGACTTTGTAAAACTCAGCTGAAACCTCAAGAAACCGCTGCTCAAACTCTGCTTGGTAAACTGAAGAACCCAGATCCATTAGCATCTTCATTATGTTCCTCATAAGCCCTCGGTTGATGACCTCACCTGTCCTCTCACTATGTACCAGTTCAAGCAAGGTTTCCAGAAGACGAGTACGGATTTTGCTGGAGTAGATGACATTGTCTCTCCAGAGGATTAAACCCAGTTCATGAACTGGTGTTTTGCGAGTACTGGGGATGAATGTCCTGTCCATGTACATAAGGATGTCTCTGATCATTTGCAAGGCCTTGTTATGGTCATTCCACTTCCTGTTCAATTCCTCCAAAAACAAACCTCCTTGGGCATCCTCAATAGATTTTGATATTTCCTTCAGGTGAGCAGTCATAGTTGTAACCAATCCAGAGTATAGCTTTTCCCCAAACTTGTGTAGTACCATATTGTAGGCATTCCTATAAGCAACACCAAACCATTACGGTTTTCAACAGTAGTAGTACTGTATAATTACATGCTTTTTGCAAAGATGGTGAATGATTGTCATCAAAGGAAGAGAAAAAAAAATAGAGAATTTCCACCACATTCATGTTATGAACATGCAGGAGAAATAGCATGAAAATGAAGATAAGTAGCAGGAAATTTCACAAGCATATTCAAAGATCACGTTCCTCTAAGCTCAATCTGAATAATCGTTTTAGCAGCATTAAATATGGCTAATGTTCTCCAAGGGTTCTTATATCATGCTTAGAGAAACTCCCATTTCTTGCTTGCAGAACGCAAAATGTCAATGTGTGTAACATCACCAAAATCCATAGTTCATGTTAGCACGAGTTTTAAATAATAGTAAAAGAGGAGGCAGAAAACATTAGCTGACTATAAGTAAGCTGTTCAATCCACAAAATTCATCTACATGATTACTGCCATGTAAGATACTGCTTAGTGCTTCTCGAACTTCGACCATGATTAACAAAGATTTACTGAAGAACACAGTTATCTAATCAAAGCGCACCTAGGCACAACTAAGTAAGAACCTCAAACCCAACCATCTACAACAGAAGTACTGACTAGAAATCACCGAGTAAAAGCACCATTATCATCGCAAAGTAGCACATGTTTACCATGAAGATTGCAACAGCTACCCACCTAATCCTAATTGAACTCATTCACACTTAAGACAAACATTTGATTCATGCGATTTAGAGCAGCAGTATACGCATAGATGGGGAAGGAGCACCTATAAAGCTCTTCGAAGCTGAGGCCACTAGCATTATGATTGTAAATCTCGTGAATGGCGTGCTCCAGAATCCTCCAAGTCTTGTCGGCGTACTTTGGATCCACCACTACCTTGTGCTTGAACGCTTCAATTTGAAAATTCCTCTTCTTCTGCGGATTGCTCATGGTCTAGCCCGTTAAATTGGAAAAGCCTGAATCTGCAAAAGCCCGAATCGGAAACTCCGATGGGATTGGTATCTGACAATTCGACAAGACCTAATTGCAATCTGCAGATAATCGAATCGAGCGGATAGAGTCGGAGGCAAGGATTTAAAGAGATTTTGCTTCTACCTCACTTTAAGATAAGAAACCGACGATTGAGCACGGAAAACCTCAAGAGAGAAGAGAACGAGGAGAAAACCGAAACAATCTTCGTTTCTCTAGAGGGACGACAGAGACTTCCGGAAGAGAAAGAAGAAATTCTCTTTAAAAGGGGAAAATAGTCAAATACTACTATGTCTCAAATTTTTGTGCACAATTCAACATTTTCATTAATCTTTATTTGGAATTTAAAAAAAAATATTAATCCTTATTTTGGATAATTTTGTTTTTTAATGTTTGATATTGACTTTGTTTTCTCCATTTCTCATTTGAAATTAACATAATATTTTTTTAAATGATCAAAATAATGAAATAGTTTTACGAATGTTATAATTAAACTCTTAATATATATATAGTCTTGATTTATTTAAAAGTCGATTGAGCTCATTCCCTCCCGATTGAATTGGGGTAAACCGAACTCTAAATCGATTGAGATTCAATCGAATCCCGATCGAATTGAATCTCAGTTGTAACATATAAAAAAGTTTGAATGGATTTAATTCGTGATATCCTCCAAAATATTATTTTTTGTGTGTGTTTTTAAAATATATTTTAGTAAGTTTGGAAGAAACAAATTGTCAAAATAGAAAGAATCAAAGCATAGACAAACAACATTATAGAACGAAAATTTATTAAATAAACATTCAGGTGAATTCTCAAATTGTGCTAAACGATTAGGGAGCAAGTCTCATTTTATTCTTCTAATATTGATTAATAAAATGGTAAATTGACTGACTGTACCCGTAAGTTTGGGTGATGTTGTTAAATGTCCCCACATGTTTTAAAGTGTTATTATTTGCACCACATTCACTGTTATTTCGTCGTGTAATAGTCACATCGTTTAGAGATTTAATTGATTTGAATCATGGTGATGAAGTTTGTAAAACGAGAATGTTTCTATGTGGTCACACGAGATAAGCACGTGTTCTTTAACAGTGAACCTAGACAAAAATATAACAGTAGGTGCATTTAACAACATTTTCATGCATCACGCTGCACTAAACAACACTTTAAACACAAGCGGTGCATTTAACAACAATTTCAAACATACGGGTGCACAAAACAAAATGTGAGGTGCATTTAACAACATTTTTAAACATCCGGATGCATTGAAAAAATTCCCTTAATAAAATTAATTTACCCTTAATTAAATGATGGAGTAGTAACCAAAAAATTACCCGAAAATTTGTTTTTCTAATTTTGACACTTGTATTGTTGGAATAGAGTAGAATATTACCTCAATTTGTTTTCTGTCAAATATTGTCCATACTTTGGGAGTTGATCACGGTTGATTGATCCATATTATTAGAAATTGTATTATTTTTAAAATAAAAGATAAAAATTGAAATGTCTTTTTATATTTTTGTTAATTTGTAATACAATATTTTATTGAAATAAATAAGAACACACACTTATTAATAATTATTTTTGTTTATTTCGTAATTTAAAAAATATAGTATTTTTTATTTTATATATATTGTTTTTTAAAAAATATAACATATTTTTTTAGATCAATCACATATTGTCACTCCATCCAAATTTAACCAAAAAAATAATAATAAATAAGGGTTGGTCCTAACTCCCAAAATAATAGATAGCAAAATGTAAATTATACAAAAATTGGAGTAAAATTTCATGAAACGAAAATTTTAAAATTTGGGTATTTTCTTATTAACCTAAAATGATCGTAGTATCTAAAATAAAGGCTGTCGTGACACTTCCGGCCACCACCATTCCTATTCATTTATGCGAGAATTATATAGAGGATTCTCGTTTGTTCCATCACTTCCGATTTATGTATCACATTTATTCCGAGCGTAGTATCGTATGTTATATTCATTTATTAATAATTATTTTTGTTTATTTCGTAATTTAAAAAATATAGTATTTTTTATTTTATATATATTGTTTTTTAAAAAATATAACATATTATTTTAGATCAATCACATATCACTCCATCCAAATTTAACCAAAAAAATAATAATAAATAAGGGTTGGTCCTAACTCCAAAAATAATAGATAGTAAAATGTAAATTATACAAAAATTGGAGTAAAATTTCATGAAACGAAAAGTTTAAAATTTGGGTATTTTCTTATTAACCTAAAATGATCGTAGTATCTAAAAGAAAGGCTGCCGTGACACTTCCGGCCACCACCATTCCTATTAATTTCTGCGAGAATTATATAGAGGATTCTCGTTTGTTCCATCACTTCCGATTTATGTATCACATTTATTTCAGAGTGTAGAGAGTTCAGTGCCGTTGATTCAATCCAATATCTGAGATCCCGTCCTTATATTCTCCCCCCTTTCTTCTTTATTTATAGTTTGTTTAACCAATTACCTTATAACACATCCAGTCTGTCACGTAATATTAATATGAAACGTGAACCTATGTATCATAGTAACCAATACGCAATACCATGTAAATGAAGATAATTATATATACATTTAATTATATATATATGTAACACGACATGAATACTGAAATGTTTTGTTATTAAAAGGTCAATAATTATTTATTCCTCCAGTCTGGGAGATAACATCTGACCGTACATATACCCACAGTGAGAACAGATTTGTGGCGTCCGAAGAAAAAGGTAAAAAGGCCGAATTGGGAAGATGTCATAAAGAGACCTGGGCCTTTAAACCAGGTAAATGACACTGGGCCCAAAGGCCCATTATGATGGAACGTGCGTGCGTGTTTTTTTATTTTATTTTTTGTAAATTATTATTTCCGTTCTCTCTCTTTCTTTATATCGATAAATTCCGAAAAAATTGTTCGTAAGCTTCTTCAGTGGTACCTACAAAAATTATTTTTAAGTATTAGAAAAATAGTTCACAATCAATATTATACGGAGAAAAATATTGTTAACAGTTAGAAGTAAACAATATTTTAGGTAATTCCAACTTTACATTCTGATAAATTGGTATGGAATTTTTTTATTTTGGGTACTTATATAAGTTTTTGTTAAATTTATTTCCAAAATATATTATATTTCAAAATTAATTAATTACCAAGATATACTTATTCATGAATGACATTTTGCAAATTGTGTTTAATTAAATCATATTTTTGAAATATCATTCATGCCTAGAATTTGATTAAATCGTACAGTAAATGTCACTCGCGGGTAATCTGGTTAGATTTTATTTGTGAATGTGATTCATGAATACAAATTAATATATAATTAAGTATTTTTAGCATAATAAAAAAGCTAATACTCTAACAATTAAAGAGTAAGTGATATATTTTGAAGGAAAAAAAAAACATTTTTATTTATTATAACAATATATTTTAGATGTTTCATAAAAATATACAACAGAAAAAAATACCAAAAATTAAAAAAACAATATTAATTTATCAAAATATAAAGTTTAACGCTTAAAAAAAAATTACTTTAAAAGATATGAATCAGCTATTTTTTCCTACCAATAATTAATTCATGATATTACATGGCCCTGGATAATTATAAGTTTCTAACTCCCAATTTACTAAAGTATAATGGAAGTGGGAAAATAAAGAAAATGAATATTTCCATATTAATCCCTAAAGTCTATTCATTTTCATCCATCCCCCAAAACCCCTAACCCCACGCGCTACATAAAAAGTTCGGACTGCAGTATGGCATAATAAATAGCTGCCTCATCTTCAATCTCCCACAGATTACCCTCCCTCAAATCGTTCAGACCATCCAATATCAAGCTCTCCACAGAATAACAGCTATTCTCGTCGCAGATAACTGACTCCTCCGTCTTCGTCGGCAGCCCGAGCTCGTCGTCGGAGGCCTCGAGCAGGTGTTTAAAGACTCTCTCCTTTTCCTCCTCGTCGGATACAGGGGAGTCTGCATCAGGAGCAGCAGTGGAGGAGGCGGTAGAGTCGGAGAGCTCTTGCTGGAGTGACGTCATGAAGGAGGAGAGATCCGACTTGGATTTTGTTTCTAGGTCAGTGTTTTGGTCGTCTTCCTCGGCGAGGGAGATTATGTGATTGAATGATTTGTGGCGCTTCGGTAGGGTTTGGCTATCTTCTTCTGCAACTTCATACCCTTCGACCTTTTGCCGCTTCCTAATTATCTGCTGTTGAGTCTCTTCCGCCATTTGAGCTACTGAAACGAGGAGAAAGGAAGACGGTAAGTGAAGAGGCGTAGAGAGAGAAACAGAAGTGAGAATGAAGAGAGAGAGTTAGGGTTTGAAAGGCTTATATAGAAGTGGAGAAGAAAGTAAAAACTAGTCTGTAGTCAAAAGACTCAAAACAGGTAAACACATGGAAGTTGGGACAAAAGTTTTATTAAATTATTATAATATATTAATATATATAATAGTAATAATAATAAATAAATGCTAAAAGCCTAAAATATATATCTACTTTTAACTGAAGCTTTTTAACGGTTAATAAATTTTAAGATTATTATTATATCGTACCATATAAGTTTTTTTTTCCCAACAAACACGATTACTCATAATTAACCGAACCAATGAATGAGTACAAAAGGAAATTCGAAAGAAGAAAATAAACTAGAGGGGAAGGAGGTCTTTCGACCCATTCCAAATGACACGTCCCCTGTTTAGCTTGCTTCGCTAACCAATCCGCACACTGGTTGACGGATCTAGGAATAGACACCTAATTGATTTCATCAATTGAGGTCGCTAAGACCTTAGTATTTTGTACTATGGTATCTATTTTCCACAAAAATGCTATACTGTTAAAATGTTTGACAACCAACTAGTTGTCAGATTCGATCAAAATTTGTTGGCACCTTTCGTCGATGGCAAACTTCACACCCTCCATGATTGCTAGCGCCTCCGGCTCAACGATAGAAGCCGCCACAATCTGGTTTGTTCAGCCGCCTAAGATGCGACCATCACTGTTCCGAGCAAGGACCGCCATCACTGTTCTCGTATATAAATTATATTGTTAAATATCAAGTACCTGTTTGAATTTTTGACATTTTGTAATGCGAACTTTAAAAATTCAAAACAAGCTACCTCAACTTTGAAGAATGTGCAAACAACTATCTCTATCCAATTTTTCAGTCAACTGTCGTCGGAAAGTCGTTGGAAATTTGTCAGAAATTAAACATATGTAGATATCTGCACATTCTTCAAAGTTGAGGTAACCCGTTTTGAATTTTTAAAGTTCAGGTAGCTCGTTGCAAAACGTCCAAAGTTTAGGTAGTTATTTGGGTATTTAACCATAAATTATAATATTCATATTGATATCTATATATATAAACTCTACGTGTTCCGTTGACCGTTCATTTATTTTAGCCTTGACCTAGTCGTATATGTAGAGGGATTATTAGGTACTCTCGTGTAGGAAAAATAAACACAATAAATCCTTTTAAATGATGTGTTTATTTTCTTTTAAATAAATGTGCTTAATGCTATAGATATGCATTTAATATTGTTTTTTTTATTTAGTTTTAATTAGTACGAATGATGTAATAACTATTTAACTCTATCTTACATAGTAAAAAATAATAGATAATAAATTCTATCTAAATATATATTTTTTTAATTTACATACCGTAAATTATGGTTAGTCATAAACTATGGTTATTTGGTTTGGTGAGTCATGAAATTTTTTCATGAAATTACCGTTATATTTTTTTCTATCTAACTATGGTTATTCGGTTTGGTGAGTCATGAATTTTTTTCTCACCGTTGAGTGTGAGAAAAAAACTCTTGAGTGTGAGAATATGTGATTGGTTAGTGCTTCGTTTAATCTTTCACCGTTGGATTTAGTTTCTAAGTTAGATCTGTTATTGTTGTGGATCGGACGGCTAATAGGTAAAGAGTAGGTATCCGTAAAAAAGAAGGGTTAAGATTTCTATGTTTGCCGATGCTTTCAATTTCTGTCATGATGTTTGCTGCTACCTATCTTAATGTGTCTTGGGTTGTGGGGACAAATTTTCAATAGAAATATATTTATTTGCTCATAATTAATAAATAAATAAATATTTTATTTTTTTGACCAATTTGTAAGTTTAGAACTAATATTTCTTTAATTTTGTTCTTTTTTAATTTCCTGAAATATTCTTTTCGAGGTATATCATGAGGCCGACACTATTAAACATAATTATTTCATATTTAAAGTAATAGTTAAGAAGATTTGTCAATTTATATAATTTGAATTCAATATATTTGATTATATTATGAGACACTGACCAAGTAATCTTATATTAATTTTTAAAATATACCTAACAAAATAAGTTCATTTTAAAGGTGTTTTTTTTATAAATAATATACACTATTTATGATGATGTAAATATTATCATTAAATAATTTGCATAATTTTCTGGCCGTGTTCAACTATCTTATATTCTTATCTTGTTGAAAGGGACTAAGTTAGTTGGGCTTCGTGGATTGATCCACTGGATTCTCTCATCACCTAGGATTCTCTGGCGTGGTCCACTTTATATATATATATATATATACATTATTTATTCCCACAACTATAGATTAAAAAATAAATAAAAATATATTAATCATTATATCTTATACTATATTTAAAGTAAATATTCATAATTATTTTTTTGACCATTATTAATAAATTATTTACTAGACATGCATTCACAAGTTAATTCAATTTATATTTGACCAAAAAAAAAAAATCAATTTATAAAGGGACCATACTAGACATGCATCAACGCGTTAGAGGTTCGATTCCACCACACAGATTAATTACCTAAACGGAGTTTATTAAAAAAATATTATCGTATATTTATAAAATGTATAATAGGTCTGTTTGACCGATGAAAAACCTAACGTTTATATTACGGTATACACTTTGTAAAAAAAATGAATAATATTTAGATCGTATCTCTTAATTTGTATTCTAATATAATATAACGATTCCATACTTTATACAGATTATTTATACTTTAATCATAGATATTTAGATCAAGGCTTAAAAAAAATAATGTGTAAATTTCGAAGTGGGATAAGAAATGCAAGCTATATCAATCATCAACTAATTGTCTATTTTTATGTATGTTTGTTTGTTAGGTTAGATGAGGAATAATAAGTACGTTGGCTATTGACCCCCCCAAAAAAAGTACGTTGGCTGAATTTTCTATCAACCAATCGTTGGGTTAAGTTGGTGATTGGTTGATTGGATGTCTCATTTTCATTCATTTAGCTAGTGTATTGGGGGATTATTTTTCTAGTTTCTAAATTGAATACTTTACTTTCACAAATAAAGTTTTTTTTTTTTTAAATGTCCTAATATTTAATTTTACAAACATAGTATATTTGTAATCTTTGAAAGAATAAAACTTAAATAATAATTTAATATCTAGAAGCGTTAGGCTGAATTTAATTTCTTTTCGTATCCAAATCTATCAGTGAACTTGTATATTGTACCCAATTTGGTCCTTCTGAATATCAGAATGACTATAAATTAAATAGGAAGTGTAGAAATTTTACGAGATCAATAATTTGCATACATGTGGCATGTGTTGATTTCTGTTAGTTAAGTTTTCTAACACCAAATGGGCAAAAAAAATTTTTTGTAACACCACACAGATTTAGCCCAACTTAAACCTGATGGACTTCCAAGTTCCAACTCAATTATTTATTAGGACAAAAACAAATTCAATTTCTTCATTCGGTCTCTTTAATTGATTTGGGCCTATCATTTAATTGGGCCTTTAACAAATACCATATCAGTTCGGACCTGTCTTATAAATTTGAGCCAAACCGTAAGGATAGGTGACCCGTCATGGATCGTGTTTCAGTCGTATTGAAACATGGGTCGTTTTGATAATGGTGTGTTATAATTAGGAGTGTCAAAATCTGATCCAAACCGTGGGTGATGTGTGACCCGCCAACGGGTTGTGTTTCAGTCAGAGTTTTACCCATGAGTCATTTTGATAATAGTGGGTCGAACGAATAAATCTGACCCGCGAATCATGGAGGTCGAACGAATAAATCTGACCCGCGAATCATGGAGGTCGAACGAATCAATCTGACTCAACCATTACAATTCCTGACGGGTCAGGTTTAAGTTTCAAACTGACCCATATTATTTCAGGGGTCCTGTTTAAGCCAGAAGGTCCTGACACAACCCATGATCCGTTTTGACACCTACTTATAATCGGTTAAAATCTTTCCCAAAAATTATAATAAATATTTTTTATTTCATTAAACTTAATCTGATAATATATAAAAGGGTTAATTACCAAAAAGCAAACCCAACTTTGGACCAAAAACAAAAAACAAACCGATTTTTTTTTCCAAAAGCCAAATCGAATATTATGAAATGAGCAATTAGGAAACCCGACCCAAACAGCCGTTAATTTCGACGGAAATTGTAACAGTTTTGAAGATTTGACGGTTCTGCCCTTCTAGGATTCTTCAATTAAGATTCTGCAACATGTATGCAAGACATCGGATTCCTGGAAATGGGTTCAGGTCCAATTCGATGGGGTCGGGGATGACTCGGATCTCCCCGGATGGTGGTTCTGTAAGAGGCCATGGGTTTTACAACTTCAAATGAAGAACCCTAGAAGGGCAGAACCGTCAAATCTTCAAAACTGTTACAATTTCGGTCAAAATTAACGGTTGTTTGGGTCGGGTTTCCTAATTGCTCATTTCATAATCTTCGGTTTGGCTTTTGAAAAAAAAAAAAAATCGGTTTGTTTTTTGATTTTGGTCCAAAATTGGGATTGCTTTTTGGTAATTAACCCTATATAAAATATCAAAAACTAATTTTTCTTATAACATATTCAATTATAACTGATTCATACGAATGATCTAAAAACAGTCGATAGAGTAGAGTGTAAACATATATGGTGGTTGTGGTTGTGGTACATGATACCGATATTCTGAACCTGTCTAACACAGTGAATTACAATTTTTTTTTTCCAGAAGAAGAAAACTCTATAAACCGCGAGTAAAATCTGAAAAATCCCCAATAATCTTTCTTTCTCCTCGACCGATCTCTAAAAGGGCAAAGAAAGTAGAAACTCCAAAGGTAAGAAGAGAGGGGAAGAAGTAAGTACCCGATCGAACTTCGTACAGGGTAACAAATTAGTACGCCAAAGCCACGGGTTTTCAGCAACCCATCACGGCGCAATTATACACAAAGTTACTCGATCTCTTTCGAGCAAGAAGATTCCACCTTGGATCAGGACATTCACTTGGAGACCAGAAGTTGAGCTCGATAAAACCTCCGCCAGAAACCCTTGGACCTCCAATCACTACCAATTTATCTCCGCACGCCTTAAATGCAAGACCCCACCCGTTCATCGAAGCCGCTCGTTCGGGCAACCTCCCGATCGTAAGCCACACACGGTTCTCTTTATCGTATTTTCTAACCTCCATGGAAGCATGGTCTGCAGCAAAGAGTTCATTGTTCACCACGGCTAGAAGCGGTGGCGCTTCTGCTGCAGCCACGGTTCCATTTTCCACGCTGACACGTGAAGGAGACATATTTGGTATTTCCGTCCAAGACCTTGTCTTTAAATCAAACTCCTCTCCAGAAGTCAAGACCCGGGACTGATTCGCGTCAGCAACTCCAATTCCACCGATCACGTAAAATTTCCCATCCATGAAAACACCGGAACACATGTTTCTGGGCTTGTTCATGTTGGGAAGTGTCTCCCATTCATGGGTCTCGGAATTGTACATTTCGGCAGAGCGGAGGATGTTTCCTTGAGAATCGCGGCCGCCTGCAAGAATCGCGATTTCTCCGAGGCTGGCGGATCCAAACAAGCATCTAGGGAAGTTCGTTTTCATGCCGGAAGACCATGAATTGGTCAAGATGCTGTATTTGTATATAACATTGGTTGATGTCATCATGTCTCTGGTGAATACTAGCAGCTCCGTACCCACAGCGAGGGATTCTCGGTCTGGGAAGATGGCGTATTCGTTTGAAATCATTCGGGGAAGATGCATCCATCGTTCTCGTATCGGATCAAAAGCTTCCCACTCAAGCAAATGGCAGGAGAAGTAAATCCAATGCTCGATGACACGATCTCGCTTCCTCAGCTTGTAGAGATCGCCGTTTCTGATCAGAGAACGGAAGCTCTTGTTCAGTAGTGATATTGAGCCGTAATCGGATCTTGAGCAGCGGATGAGGCAGCTGATTGAATTGTCTCTTCCGATTCCGTGGATTAAGGCATCTGAAGAATCATGATCATTGGAATGATCTTGCGAGTCTCTAGGAGTTTGAGCTGAATTGGAGATCTTGCAGTATTTTCTCGGGTGTTGAGTTTCTTCGGTTTCAATCTCCAGAGGACGCTTGTTGAGCATGCAATTGGCGTAACCCCAATTGCTTTCTTGCTTGCAGGAATTGGATAACGAACCTTGAACCAGATAGGAACCGCCTTCAAACATTCCTCAATATTTTGAAACGAACAAAACCACAATCCAATAGATGTGCCCTAAATCAACGACTGGAGCAGAAGAATCGTTGAGGAGTTCTGTCGAATAGCAGAATGGATCTGTTCAAACATCAATCGATTCATCATCACCAATCCAGAAAACGATAAGTTCAAAGTTCTGACTACAATCGACAGTTTCAATCGACCAACTAATCTACGACACTACCGATTACCAACCAATCTGAATCTGATTCGATTCAGAAGTTAAAAAGAAGCAATGGAGGCCCCAGATCCCCAAATATCATCAACAAAACGAAAAGACAAACTCAGCCTGCCGGTGATCGGAGCTTAGAGTCAAGACAGGCGGCCGATTTACAGGAGACTAATTATATTAAATCTGCCAAGAATGCTAAGCTAAGCAAGAACAATAAATAATCCGAAGTTGCATAGATTTCTGTATAAACTAATCAGATTGACAAGTTACAAAACAAACAGAAGAAAGAAGCATTCAAAGAGGAACGAAAACTTACCAATTGGATGAGAACGGATGAAAAAAGAGAAGACTCGGTTGCTTTATTATTATTATTATCAATCTCTCTCTCTCTCTCCCTCTCTCTCTCCCTCTCTCTCTCTCTCTCTCTCCCTCTCTCTCTCTCTCTCTCTCTCCTGCGTCTCTTCTTCTTCGTCTTCTTCCTTTTGCTAGTTGCTTCTCTGTTGCTCTCTTTTCGCCAAATCAAATGAAGGAGATACGAACTACGAAGAGGACATCTTCCTTGTTTCTCTTCTGTTTTTCTACTAAGAAATAGAGCCAATTCATTATTTATATTATAATATATTATACGTAATATATAATAATTAAAAGTACAAATAAAATAATGAATTATTTATTATTTTCGGATAAGATTAATCTTATCATTTATTTTCCTTTTTTCCACAATAAATAAATATCATAAAATTTTGTTATTAGACTTTAAAACTTTCAAACTAATACAGCCACAATGAAGTTAATCAGTTATTCATATTTATATATATATATATAAAGTATAAACCCTCCACAATTAATATTAAATCATAAATTGTCAGTTAATTCTATTTAATATAGATTATTAATTATACCTTAGAATCACCAATTAATGGATATATTGAGACTTCAAAAACGTTTTATTTTATTGGACATCAAAAAACGTTTTATTCTTTATTCTAATGAATATATTAAGTCTTTAAGTTAAAATTGGTAATTTTTGTATTTTTATTTATATCAAATTATTTTTGTTGTGACGTGGCGGGTAGTATTAGAAGCGGGAACGTGGGGACAGCTGTATCCTTTGGAGTTGGCTCTGACACGCTGTTTTCGTAATAGACGGCGATCAACACTTGCTGACCAGTAATATATCATCCTAAAAACACAGCTATATTTTTAATATAGTTTTACTTGAATATATATATATATATATTATTTACTTCAATGAATTTTACACAACTCTTATTAATACGAATTGATATAATAATATTTTGATTTTTTTTTTAAATAGTTAATAAAATATATATTTTTTAAAAAATATAATGTCTATAAAAAGTAATAATGCAAATTACCGATGTAATCAATTTCTGCTTTTCAATAAATATTTTTCTTTCTTGTCGGTCAACGGTCAAATTGTCTTTCCCGTATATTAAACACGCCGGTTTTGGCTTGGCCTCGGTTATGACCTCTAGGCTATATGTGTTAGTATTCGTAATATTTTTGTGTTTCTTTGACTAGTCAAATTTATATCTATCGTTCCAACATTAATAAGCTGCGGTTTAGATCGTAAAATTATTACATGCTAACAAGAGAACATTTAACTATTTAATTACAATTTTGTTTTATAATTTTTTTCATTTTTTTAAAGAATAACAAATTTATCTTATTTTATTTTGAACTGACATAAATAATTATAAAGTCAACGACATCAAACTAAATATATTTACAGGTATCAGTTGACAGCTTAATTAAGAGTTAAAATCTATATCTATATATATTCTAATTTGGTTTAAACCTTTATAATTAAAACACATAAGATTTTATCATGTTTTGTTATTAAAATGAAACAATTTGATTGTTTGGTGAATTAATTTTGTAACCATGGATGATTTGGATTGGATTTGTAACCTCAAAAAACTCTAAAATTCTTGCAAAACTTTAAATCCATTATCCTACTATGTTACAATGTTTTTCCAACTTTCTTATTTATTATATTTATTTTGTATCAAAATGTTACTATTTATTATCATAACAATTATTTTATTTTTGTAGATTATTTTTTCAATATTTTATAATTTCAAAAATGGATCAAACAATAGATAAATAAATTTTTATTAATTAAAACAATAGTATATGTTAAATAAGTATTTCATTCTAATTAATATATTAGTATACAAATTTAAAAGTATGTATTATTATAATAAATATATTTGACAAATATTTTATAGATAAATACGTATAAATATCTATCTATATAACTAGCTCATAAATTATTATCTTAACTATAAAATTATAGTAAACTTTTTTAAAAAATTATTTATATGTTGACTTTAAAAATATTTTGAATAAGATTAAGTGTTTTACACAATAATTCTGCAATATGAATAATAATTTTAAATTAAAAAAAATAGTAAATTTTCAATTACCGAACATATAGTGCAACATTAACTTAAGTTTTATTTTTGCAACATTAACTTAAGTTGAATACTAACATAGTTTGTGTAAACACCTGATTTTGGCTCGGGATAAAAATACCGTATGAGAGGAATCGAGGTTTGAAAAATATATATAGTATATATATATATATACATATGTATATTTGAAAACTAAAAAAAAAAAAAAAAAAAAAAATTTAAAATAATAAAAAAATTTAAAAAAAATAATAAAAAATTCCAACGGTGGAAAATTGCCTCTTTTCCACCGATTTTATTTTTTTATTATTAAAAAACAAAAACGTTTTTTTTTATTATTAAAAAACAAAAAAAAATTTTATTAATTAATTAAATATTTACACATTTCTTCTATAAAAGGTAGATGAATAAATTCAATGAAGGGGAGGCTTAGAAGGAAGATGAAGCTACGGTGGTGAGTTCAAAATGAAGAGAGAATGAGAGAAAAAAAAAAGAGAGAAAAAGAAAATAGAAAAAAAGAGTGAAAAATACCGATAATTATCGGACTCGGTTCCTCGTACGGTATTTTAGCCTCCCATGAGTTAGGTATATTTCTCTCATTTTCAATATCATATTTTGTATTTTCTAAATGTGAAATAAAATTGAGAGTTTATATACATATATTATCTATTTATGTATAATATACTTGTTAATATATATATATATGTGTATATTATATATTTATATATTATGTTTATGTATAATATATATTTATATTATGTTTATACTATATATATATCTATATGTATAATATATATTTATATTATGTTTATGTATTACTATATATATATCTATATGTATAATATATATTTATATTATGTTTATGTATTACTATATATATATCTATATGTATAATATATATTTATATTATGTTTATGTATTACTATATATATCTATATGTATAATATATATTTATATTATGTTTATGTTATCTATTTATCTATATGTATAATATCTATTTATATTATGTCTATGTAATACTATATATATATATATTATGTATTATGTATAATATATGTATATTATGTATATGTGAAAAAAAAAACAAATTTCAAAATTGACTTAGGTCATTCCCAAACTTTGATGAAGGTTACAACTCGGTCCTTGGACTCTCGGGTCATTTCTGGGACGTTATCGAGTGTTATAAACCAAACCGGAAAAGTTTTGGGCCATTTGTGCAAATTGTTTTTTCTTAATTCAGCTTAAAAAAAAAATACAATTTGATTTCTAAACTTTTCTAGACATTCCATGATTTCTAAAAATGTTACAAATAAGTCTAGAATAATTTTCGGGTTATTTTTAGAATTTTACCAAGTATTACAAAATAAATCTAGAATAGTTTAGGGTCAATTCTGTAATTTTAAAAAATATTTTCAGTTAAGTTATATTTTTTTTTTTCGAATATTACAATTTTTATTCCTAAATTTTTCTGGACATTCCATGACTTTTCAAAAATGTTACAAATAAGTCTAGAATAATTTTCGGGTTATTTTAGAACTTTACCAAGTGTTACAAATAAGTCCAGAATAGTTTAGGGTCATTTCTGCAATTTTCGAAAATATTTGTCTAATTCAGCTCAAATTTTATAAATTGCATTTTGGTCCCTATATATTTTTGGACATCCTATAACTTCTTAAAATTGGACAAATTAGTCCAACGAGCTTAATATTTTCAAAAATTATTCGTGCATGTTTTGACACGTTTAAAATGACTCGAGAGTTAAACCATTTTTTTTCGAGAACGATTAACTTTAGTTCTCTCTTGTTTATTTGAAAATAAAAAAAAAAATTGTTTGTACATGATTTGTTTAATTTAAAGAAACTGCATGTTTTTTTTTGGGTCAAGCATGATTAAAACGGGCAATTCAGGCAAAATTGAAAAACATTTCAAAAGCAAATTAAAGTACCGAAAGGGCGGATTATAAGCTCGCGAGCTTTTAAAACGTAATCAAACCCCCGAACTCGATTCTCTGGACGTAGACCTTTTTAAGCCCTAGGATGTAAACTCCATGTACCCTAGGCAATTTTAGGATTCCGATTAGCCTTTAATTAATCGGTGGCGACTCTTTCAAATTTTTTCGGTCCGGTTGATGACCCCGCTCGACCGGACCCGTCGCTCGCCAAGACCCGACATTTTCAAAAACGAAAATTAAAAAAATATTTTTCCAAAACGGGTCGGGAAAGTCGGATCCGACGTCCGACAATTTGGCGACTCTGCTGGGGACCTCTTTTAGAGGGTTTAGGCTTTGTCATGTTTGCTTTGCCATATTATATTTTGCCATATCCATTTTGACCGTTTGCTCATGCTTGCAGTTTCAAATTTTGTCCAAAAGGCGATGTAATTGTAATAAGTCAAAAAAAAAAATAATTAAAATTCTTGTTTTGCACACACCACACTGGTTACCATTACCCGCTCGGACCTGGAGCACATTAAGAGCTTAGGGAGTTTAGTAGGGGAATGCGCCCGGAGCGGTTTGGACCGCCGGCACGCACCCAAACAACTCAACTCGATGATCGGAATGGGCCCGTGATCCTCTTTAGGGGGTGAGGTTCCGCTGGTTCAGAGGACCTAGAAATTCCATCCATTTAGAACAAAAACTCCACACCGTGTTTAGTCTTTACCAGTTTTGTGTGTACTTTCATTTTTGGGCTCAACTAATGTAAATGAGAATTCAGCCCATGTATTTGGATACGAGATTGGCCCACAACCCATGAAGAAATTTGGCCCATGAAGAAGTTTGGCCCATTGATGTAAATGTGTTTTGTTTTGGCCTTAGATCATGACATGTATAGGATTGGGCCTTTGTATTATATATTCCAGACTGTTGTAAATGTAATACGAGTCTTACTAATGAAGTTAAATTCTCGCACTTGCATTGCATTTTTCAAAAAAAAAAATAATAATAATGTAAGTTCCGTTCATTCAATCTTGTATCCTTAAGACGTTTCACGCACCATCTTTGGTAAGGATGAAAAAAAAAATCATTGCCCTCACATTAAGGTCATACAACTCTACAGTCGAAATTGCCCGAATATGGAAAGTCATGACAAAAGAGAATCAGAAATACGTGAACAAGAAGATTGACGAGGTTCACGAGCTCGTAAACTACAAAGTCAATTGGATTCTCAACGACTTGTCTGAATTATGAAATATGGAAAAACGTGTCTGCATGATTAACAACAACGGAATACGTTCACAAGTTCCATTCGACACCAGCAAGTCCGTCTTTCAACCCGAATGAGATAATCAGGCATAGACTCCAACAACCACTGTCATTCTAGCAATGTTGGGGCACTTTGGAAAAATGTGGGGGCAACGTTGCTAAGTTGAATGACACCCTTGAACAGTTCATACGAAGAATGAGGCAAATAAATAGATTTTCAAAATACATGTCCTCGACCTTCGTTCGAACCAAGGAACAAGCAACAAATGCACTCAATGAGCTACGTCGTTGTGTGAAACGTCTTAAGAACTAGACATCGATTGGCCAAATCCTTATAAAGTATTTTTGAAAAAAACTTTTGCCATACATGCAATCAAAGTCTACGAATGGAATGAACGGAACATACAGAATTTTTGAAATCAATCATGCATGATCAATTGTGTATTCATCCTTCTTACTATGGTATTTTGGATTTAGGTTTCCGGAAATCCATGCGACATTCGATGACTCCGGCACCTCAAAAACACGAGGAGAAATTCATCAAGCTAAAGCAAACCATGCACACCATGAGTTCCCGCACAGTGCAGTCAATCGCTGGCATGACCTCCTAGGTCGAGCGGATTTTTTCTTTTCTAAGCTCCGGGCAGCCGTGACTACCACAATATCCCTGATCTCGTCTTCCCGAGGAACACTACTGTCGTGGTACTTCATCAATCCATGTAAGGCACTTTTGCCATCCTGACGAAGCTCTACCTCCCACATATGGCCATCCTGACCAAGGTCCACCTCCCACATATGACCATCACACACCCGGAAGGAAAAAAAATACTTTTAGGACTGAGTTTTCGTCCTAATTTCAAAGATTATGAATTCGCCTGGAGGAAACATTTAGCTGAAAGTTCAGGGACATTGTTGTTTCCTCTCCTTGTCGTTTCATTACCAGGCCCACACCAAGTGATCCAACTCGATGACATTGATGCTCACGGGGGCTTGTCATGCTTATTTTCAACCGGTATCACTAGTGGAGCTCTCCTCAATGAAGCTCCCAGGGGCTTTTTCGTCCGTCCACTCGCTAATGGGGGCACCCTTGCCGAATCTGACTTTATACATTACAGTGAATGATCTGTTGGCTCAGACGACATTTCAATTTGAAACACAAAATCAAGCAGATACCAAATTGTATCAATTCCTGAATGCAGTGAGTGAGGAGTATGATCAGGAAAAACGAGATCTACTCCGAGAAAAATCCGTTACCTGATGAAGAATCAACTTATGCAACTATCCGATCAAGGAAGGGACCAGAGATAAGTAATGGGTACCGCAGCAAAGAGGGACACCGAGGTTCATCATCATAATTGAACCCGTCTTCTATGTTACGCCTCGCTTAGAGAAAGTGGCAATCATAGTCAAATCGACCCACGCCACCAGACCACATTCGACCACCGGAAAAGGGAAGGTTGTTTTACAAAGTAAAGGAGATGAGAAAAACAACTCCCTTTCGTTTGATCGAGCTAAAGCATAGGCGACTTAAATAGAGATGAAAAGACGTCATCGTTGACACGGGGAAGACGTCATCAAGATGTCATTGTTGACACGGGACAGACACCGTTGTTGACCCCTGCAGAAGAGTCGCCATTGTTGACATGGGGAATACACCGTTGTTGACTCCTGCATAAGAGTCACCATTGTTGACACGGGACAGACGCCGTTGTTGACTCCTGCATAAGAGATGCCATTGTTGACGCTCGTCGTTGTTCACAACAGGGGAGACGTCATTGTCGATGCAGAGAGATGCCATTGTTAGCAGCGTCGATTGGAAAGGCTTGACATGTAGCCACTACGGAAAGTTCGTCACAGCAAGGCGAAGTACTTCCAACTGATCGGATTCCCTGAAGGGTGGAGAAACCCATGGAGGGACAACAACAATGACGCCAGCAAGGTCATCACCACGGGGATGAAAGCTGCGAAGAAGAGAAGCAAACCAACAATCACCTTGTATTCTTATTTGCGTCTTTGCGTTCAAAAAAAAATTGGCAACGCTCGTGCCCATGAGTAAAATTTCTCCGGGAAACCAAAAACTGCCAATGGAGATCAAAATCAAAGAGGTTTCAACCTATTGTTGTACAATCGAAGAATCAGACAGTCAACCATGACTCACTGATATAAAAAGATACTTGGCGTACGGAGTTCCCAGAGAACACCACAAGAAAATGTCTGAATGGTCATGCTTGAAAGGACTTGCAATTAATTACCCAGTGGCCCGACTATACCCATTTGAGATGCGTGAATGCTAAAGAAGTTGAACATCTAATGGAAGAAATTCATGAAGGTTGTTGCGGCTCACACATGAACGTGCAAGACTTGGGTACTTTGGGTTCACCATGATGGCTGACTGTATAAAACATGCCCAGCAATATCACATCTGTCAAGTATACGCGGACCAAATCCATGCGTCACTGCACGAGCTCTATTCCAGGAATTCCCCACAGGCTTTCTCAATGTGGGGAATCAATGTAATCAACATGATTTTCCCAAAGGCGTCCAATGGTCATCGATTTATATTGATTACAATCGATTACTTCACCAGGAGTAGAGGTTATTACCCTGGTGTCAATAACGGCAAAGACCATTGAATTTTTCATAAGCGAGGACATCATCATGTGTCATGGGATGCCGAAGTCAATCATCATCGGCAATGCCACAAAACTAAATTGGTCGAAGAGTTGTGATCAAGCATAAAAATTCATCTCCATATCACCCACAAATGAATGGCGTAGTGGAAGCATCAATTGAAGGACTGACATGATAAGCTGCTTTGGGCATTCAAGGCATACATGAACTCAATACATGCACCAACAGGAACAACCCCATTCTCCCTTGTTTACGGGATCGAAGTCGTGTTGCCAATTGAACTAGAATTCCCGTCATCTAGGATCCTCGTCGAGGCAGAGAAGGACGAGTCAGAGTAGGCGAAATGCAGATACGTGCAATTGAACCTCATGACAAAAGGTGGCTCATCGCGCAGTGCTACATGCATTTGTACTAGCAACGCATGACTCGTGCATTTAACAGGAAAGTCAGTCCAAGAGGATTACAAGCAGGCAATCTAATTCTCAGAAAAGAAATTCTTAGAGTCAATTCAGACTCTCGGGGCAACTTTGTGCCTAAATATGAAGAGTCTTATGTCGCCAAAGAGACTTTCAGCAGAGGAGCCATGATCGTCACCGACATGGACAATCAAGAACTCTCCAGTCCAATCAATATGGACCCAGTCAGAAAATACTATCCTTAAAGAGTTCGTAACCATAAAGCGAACCTCCAAAAATGAGAAAATTCCCGCTAAATCGAAAACCCGAAAGGGCGGTTTAGGCAAAATTTAGGGAAGAGGGGCATGATTGAAAATCCCCAAAAGGACAATCATGGCAAAAGGAGAGGAATCAAATCTCTGCTAGGTTGAAAACCCGAAAGGGCAATCTAGGCAAAAAAATTAAGGGAACCGAGAGGTGCGGTAAAAAAAAAAATACCGTAGCAAAATGATAGAAAAGTGAGAAAAAAAAAATCCTTCAAGTCAATCAAGATTCTCGGGGCAAGTTTATGCCTAAATATGAAAGGGGATTATATCGTCAAAAAGATTTTCAGCGGAAGAGCCATGATTATCACTGACAAGGACGAGCAAGAACTCCACAATCCAATTAATGTGGATAAAAGAAAAACTCGTAACCAGAAAGAGAGCCTTCAAAAGTGAGAAAATTCCCGCTAAATCAAAAACCCAAAAGGGCGGTTTAGGCAAAATTTAGGGAAGAGGGGCATGATTGAAAATCCTCAAAAGGACAATCATGGCAAAAGGAGAGGATTCAAATCTCTGCTAGGTTGAAAACCCGAAAGGCCCACCTAGGCAAAAATGAAGGGAACCCAGAGGTGCGGTAAAAAAAAATACCGTAGCAAAATGATTGAAAAACGAGAGATAAAAAAAATATCCTTCAAGTCAATCAAGACTCCCGGGGCAAGTTTGTACCTAAATTTGAAGGGATTTATGTCATCAAGAGATTTTCAGTGGGGGAGCCATGATCATCACTGACATGGACAACAGAGATCTCCCCAATCCAATCAATGTGGATGCAGGGAAAAAAACTCGTAATCAGAAAGTGAGCCTCCAAAAAATGAGAGAAATTCCCGCTAAATCAAAAACCTGAAAGGGCGGTTTAGGCAAAATTTATGGAAGAGGGGCATGATTAAAAATCCCTAAAAATGGCGATCATGGCAAAAGGAAAGGAATCAAATCCCTGCTAGGTTGAAAACCCAAAAGGGCGACCTAGGCAAAAATTAAGGGAATCGAGAGGTGCGGTAAAAAACAAAAAATACCGTAGCAAAAGGAAAGAAAATCAAGAGATAAAAAAAAAATAAAAAAAATGCTCAAAAGTAGACGACAATGTTTCCTACAGTAGCAATAAAAGAAGTTGTGATCTGCATTAATTTGAGTTGCCTCGACAACTTGCATGGATACACCTTTTGAACAAAACATGAATGACTTTAGGGAACTCCATCAAGAAGGACTCCAAAGTCGATTAATGAGAAAACAGACTGAGAAGTCCGCACAAGCAGTCAGACATCTCGAGAAGGGTTTTTACCTCCAAAGTGAATTACAAGCTAATAAGCGGGGGCCTTGAGGTGCTCAACCTCCGCGAGTCATCATCAACAATTGGGACTTGTAGATTTCCAACTTCCGAGAGTTACAAACCGACGAACGGAGCGTTTATGTGCTCAACCTCCGCAAGTCATCCCCAACGATCAGAACCTGTAGATGTCTAGCTTCTGAAAGTTACAAGCCGGCGAACGGGGCCTTGAGGTGCTCAATCTCCACGAGTCATCATCAACAATCAGGACTTGTAAATTTCCAACTTCCGAGAGTTACAAACCGACGAACGGAGCGTTTAGGTGCTCAACCTCCGCAAGTCATCCCCAACGATCAGAACCTGTAGATGTCCAGCTTCTGAAAGTTACAAGCCGGCGAATGGGGCCTTGAGGTGCTCAACCTTCGCAAATCATCATCAACAATCGGGACTTGTAGTTATCCAACTTCCGAGAGTTACAAACCGACGAACGGAGCGTTTAGGTGCTCAACCTCCGCGAGTCATTCCCAACGATCAGAACCTGTAGATGTCCATCTTCTGAAAGTTACAACCCGACGAACAGGGTCTTGAGGTGCTCAACCCCTGTAAGTCACCCTCAACAAAGCTTCTGAAAAAAAAAATCATCGACGACCAAGACCTGTAGTTATCCAGCTTCTTAGAGTCACAAAAAAAAAAACGACGAGCGGAGCCTTTAGGTGTTCAGCCTTCGCAAATCATCCTCGACGACCAGGACTTGTAGTTATCCAGCTTCTGGGAATCACAAAAAACTACGAGTGGAGCATTTAGTTTCAGCCTCCGCAAGTCATCCTCGATGACCAGAACCTGTAGTTATCCAGCTTCTGGGAGTCACAAACCGACAAGCGGAGCCTTTAGGTTTTCAGCCTCCGCAAGTCATCCCCAACGAGTCACAAGCCGACCGACGAGCGGAGTCTTTAGGTGTTCAACCTTCGCAAGTCATCATCGACGACCAAGACCTGTATGTGTCCAACGTCTGGGAATCATAAGTTGATGAGCGTTTAGACGTTCAGTCTTCACAAATCATCGTCAACAATCGGGACCTATAGGTGTCTAGCTTCCGAAAGTTGCATAATAATGTTTGTCTACTATGTAAATAATGAATAAAGAGAAGCCAAAATCAGTTGTTTGTCTTTGAACACACACTCATGAGATCACTTCCATGAGCGCGTGCTCAAAGAGGGGCAACTGTAAACACCTGATTTTGGCTCGGGATAAAAATACCGTATGAGAGGAATCGAGGTTTGAAAAATATATATAGTATATATATATATATACATATGTATATTTGAAAACTAAAAAAAAAAAAAAAAAAAAAATTTAAAATAATAAAAAATTTTAAAAAAAATAATAAAAAATTCCAACGGTGGAAAATTGCCTCTTTTCCACCGATTTTATTTTTTTATTATTAAAAAAAAAACGTTTTTTTTTATTATTAAAAAACAAAAAAAGTTTTTATTAATTAATTAAATATTTACACATTTCTTCTATAAAAGGTAGATGAATGAATTCAATGAAGGGGAGGCTTAGAAGGAAGATGAAGCTACGGTGGTGAGTTCAAAATAAAGAGAGAATGAGAGAAAAAAAAAGAGAGAAAAAGAAAATAGAAAAAAAGAGTGAAAAATACCGATAATTATCGGACTCGGTTCCTCGTACGGTATTTTAGCCTCCCATGAGTTAGGTATATTTCTCTCATTTTCAATATCATATTTTGTATTTTCTAAATGTGAAATAAAATTGAGAGTTTATATACATATATTATCTATTTATGTATAATATACTTGTTAATATATATATATATGTGTATATTATATATTTATATATTATGTTTATGTATAATATATATTTATATTATGTTTATACTATATATATATCTATATGTATAATATATATTTATATTATGTTTATGTATTACTATATATATATCTATATGTATAATATATATTTATATTATGTTTATGTATTACTATATATATATCTATATGTATAATATATATTTATATTATGTTTATGTATTACTATATATATCTATATGTATAATATATATTTATATTATGTTTATGTTATCTATTTATCTATATGTATAATATCTATTTATATTATGTCTATGTAATACTATATATATATATATTATGTATTATGTATAATATATGTATATTATGTATATGTGAAAAAAAAAACAAATTTCAAAATTGACTTAGGTCATTCCCAAACTTTGATGAAGGTTACAACTCGGTCCTTGTACTCTCGGGTCATTTCTGGGACGTTATCGAGTGTTATAAACCAAACCGGAAAAGTTTTGGGCCATTTGTGCAAATTGTTTTTTCTTAATTCAGCTTAAAAAAAAAATACAATTTGATTTCTAAACTTTTCTAGACATTCCATGATTTCTAAAAATGTTACAAATAAGTCTAGAATAATTTTCGGGTTATTTTTAGAATTTTACCAAGTATTACAAAATAAATCTAGAATAGTTTAGGGTCAATTCTGTAATTTTAAAAAATATTTTCAGTTAAGTTATATTTTTTTTTTTCGAATATTACAATTTTTATTCCTAAATTTTTCTGGACATTCCATGACTTTTCAAAAATGTTACAAATAAGTCTAGAATAATTTTCGGGTTATTTTAGAACTTTACCAAGTGTTACAAATAAGTCCAGAATAGTTTAGGGTCATTTCTGCAATTTTCGAAAATATTTGTCCAATTCAGCTCAAATTTTATAAATTGCATTTTGGTCCCTATATATTTTTGGACATCCTATAACTTCTTAAAATTGGACAAATTAGTCCAACGAGCTTAATATTTTCAAAAATTATTCGTGCATGTTTTGACACGTTTAAAATGACTCGAGAGTTAAACCATTTTTTTTCGAGAACGATTAACTTTAGTTCTCTCTTGTTTATTTGAAAATAAAAAAAAAAAATTGTTTGTACATGATTTGTTTAATTTAAAGAAACTGCATGTTTTTTTTTGGGTCAAGCATGATTAAAACGGGCAATTCAGGCAAAATTGAAAAACATTTCAAAAGCAAATTAAAGTACCGAAAGGGCGGATTATAAGCTCGCGAGCTTTTAAAACGTAATCAAACCCCCGAACTCGATTCTCTGGACGTAGACCTTTTTAAGCCCTAGGATGTAAACTCCATGTACCCTAGGCAATTTTAGGATTCCGATTAGCCTTTAATTAATCGGTGGCGACTCTTTCAAATTTTTTCGGTCCGGTTGATGACCCCGCTCGACCGGACCCGTCGCTCGCCAAGACCCGACATTTTCAAAAACGAAAATTAAAAAAATATTTTTCCAAAACGAGTCGGGAAAGTCGGATCCGACGTCCGACAGTTTGGCCAAAAAAAAAAATACTAACATAGTTTTCCTTAACTTGAACACCTTGCAATCTTTTTATATATAAAAAAAATATCAAAAGTAAAGTGGAGAAGAAAGACGTACTTTGAAACGCCGATCACGTGTTTTCACACGTGAGTCTCTTCTTCTTTATGCCATTTTTTTCTCCATTGTTCGGTGTTCCGCACAAATTTATATTTATTTTTTAAATAAATTTAATCAATAACTTAATTGCCGCCCCCGTCGATACCGCCTTATAACGCATTTTCCAACCCTAATCCGTGCATTAATATTATAAATTATTGATTTACCAGTAATTATAATTATTAAGGAAATAGATCATTCGGTTTGGCCCAAGACATTATCGTTTGTCTGTATACGGCGTCGTTTTCTTCTGTAACTAAATTTATAAAAATGTCCATAACCCTCCGTCCTGATCTTTCACATTAATTATTTATATATTATATTAAGTAATTATTCTACAATATATAATTTGTTATTAACCTACTGTCAGATTGTGAGTGGTGGGGAGAGGTGCATATATTCTCCTCCAATAGGCAATAACCCTCTTTCTTTTTTGCGTCTACATTCATGCTAACTGTCACACTTTAAGCATAAAGCAAGATTTTTTTTTGGCCAACAATACGATCGTATTTTATTCAATAACGAGAGAAGAAACCGAATACAAAATGTTATCTGTTACAATGCATCTAAGAAGCGGCGTTGGGGGTGAAGTCATCCAATCCGAAGGACACAACCCCGCAAGAACATTCTTTGCTACCCAATCCGCACAAGCGTTGGCGGATCGAGGGACATGCTCTCAAGCGATGTCTCCGATCAATAGTGACTGAGACATCACATTAGACAAAATGGGATCAACCCTCCAAGCAAAGACCCGACCTTGAATTTGGTTAATGATGTTCAAGGCGTCCGACTCGATGATGACTCTAGACCACCCCATATCGATGGCCAAAAGGACCGCATAATAGATCGCTTGCGTCTCAATTTCGTCGACCGACCCTGCGAGTAGAATACCGTCACGGCCACCCCAGATATCCCCGTCGTGATCACGTGCGATTACTCCAAACGCTCCTCGCCCCGAAAACCCGCACCAAGCCCCATCACAGTTGATCTTAATCACCCCGGGAGGTGGGCGAACCCACCCCCTAACAAGACTGTCATTTCGGTCTGGCATGTCGGCTTGTCCAAGCTCTCGAAGATATGATAGTGTAGAGTAGTACTCATGAAAATATTATAATTTAATTATTCAATATTAAGCATATATTTATTGCTTGACAAAATATTTATCTCCTATAATTAACACAACACAGTTTATTAATTAAGGCTTAAAAAGAACAGCATAAGACAAGAGAAGTAATACCAAATTAATTACAATTAAAATCCACCGACAATAAGGTCTTGTTGAACGGGTCTCTAGTACCATCCTCCTGTGATGTGCTCAAGTGTCTGTTACCGTGGTTACGGGTGTTAAAATTTAACTCAATCACTTAGTGATCCGTTCACGTGTTGTGTTTGAGTTAGATTTTTTGACATATGAGTCATTTTAACACAACTCATTAATAACTCGTGAAAATACGAGTTCGGTTTAGGTCAGAAACTTTGACTCACCGATCAACCCGTGACCCGTTCCATTTATATATTATATTAGATTATATACATGGCAAGCATCAAGAAGTCGAAGGTAACCTTAGCAATTAAAGTTGCTCACTTGATCTCATCTGCGTGGGCCGAACGAATCATACTGACTCGCGAGTCATCAAGGTCGAACGAATTAGTCTGACTCAACCCTTACCATTTCTGATGGATCATTCTGCCATACGGGACATGTTTGAGTTCCATAAACTTATTTATTCTATTACACAAATCGTGTTGTGTCATAGAGTCTATGATACGACCGAAAGATGATACGACACATGTGATTATGTATCTAACTATGGCCCGTTTTGACACTATGATACTTCTATCTATAGTCATACTAATAGCCTAGGACCTGTAATGATGAAAGCTACGATTATATGTTTATATGTAATTCAAAAATATAATATATTTATTATACTTATATTATATTCTTATCACTAACTTTATCTGTGTGATGAACACGTCAATCTCTACATGAATTATTTCATCATTGGTCCTCAGCGTAAATTACGACGTCATTTGAGGTACCAAAGATATATCGATTTGTACAGCAGCGGGACTTGACAATAAATTAACGAGGGACCAAAAGGGAATGGTAATATTGTTGAAGGATCTTGCAGGAAATATATATAAATAAAGGAAAGGAAACCTATTTTGTATTTTTTAAATATTAAACTTAATTAGTAAGTATACTAGTATAGTCTTGCCATATTAAAACATTTGTTTTCTGCAGGGTATTAGTTTGTGTATACTGCGTTTGCATGTGGAGAATCATTAATGGAAAACGAAGACTAAGAAACACGTGTCAACTCATCACCCAATCTAATCTAACTAGCTATAACTTAGAAATGACAAATGAAATTTTTGAATATATACATAAAAAATTAAATAAATACAAAAATATTCTCAATTCTTAAAAAAAATATAAAAAAAATTATATGCAAAGGTTATTCACAGATAAATTTAAAAAACATTACTTGCAAATCAAATTCGGACGTATTATATTATCTCAGCATTATCACTCTCTCATCTCTCTCTCCTCCCGAGAATACCATTCACTGGTACAATTTGTATGTTTTGTCGCGAATCTCATTCGCGAGTAAAGAAACGAACTTCTTTCAAATAATCTCTTTAGGGAGTTTGTATACTTTCATATATTTTAAAAAAATTGATGATATTTTCGTTGATTTCCCCAACAATAATTAAATGGATTTTTCACCTTTAAATTTCTATTAATCATTGGAATTTCTTTATTGTTGATTGATTAGTTAGAAAAAAAATACGAATTATTGATGATAAAAAACATTATCCCTTGTACATAAACGTGGTGGCTTGTCTATCACATCACGTGAGATTTATTTAATTGTTATATATATATAAATACCCACTTTATTACAGGTCAAATTATATTTGAAAGGACATTAGCTCTAATGAAAAGGCGTACCCCAATAAAAATGTATATCTCTATTCAACCTACCAAATAAATGTTAGGCAGATGTCACCTTCAAATTACGTCTCTGTTATCATGACTATTTCACATTATACTATTAGAAAGAAGACTACCGTCCCACACCGTCAATATTGTTCCAAGATTTGTTTTTATTTTTTATTTAACGAAACAGTATGTTCCAATTCTCTCATACTGGTTTACCGAAGAGACGTGTAATTGTCCCTCAACTTTTATAATGTGCAATTAACACCCCCTATATAGAGTAGTTTCCATGAACCGGTGGCGGTGGTTAAATGAATTTGAACCCATCACGTTTCCATAATATAGGATTTCCGTGTGGAAATTAGACACTGACTAGTGGAATGGGGGCGATCAAGTTATTGGTCAAAGCACGTGATTGTACACCTTATACATAATATTTTGCTGACCTGTGTCAATGTTATCGTGTTAATTTAAAATAATATAATTATACGAGATAAATATATATAAAATACTATGCATCGTAGTTATATTTATAATACAATAAATGTATCAGGGATATATGTATTTAGTAAATTTAACAGTGTAAATCTCACTGCTACACAAGATTTACTATTCTTACTCTCTTACTATTAAGGTTGACCAGAAAAGACCGTTGGACCGAATTTCATAAAAAAATTGTATTAAGATCATCCCAAATTTAAAATCAAGTTTATAACGAATAATTTATTTCTCTTTAATTGAGTCTTGGTCTCATGGTCCATTTTTAATATAAAATTTATGACAACCTGCTACGAGTATTCTCTTAAATAATTAAAAATTTACAACACAGCAGCAACAACACTCTCACTCTCTCAACATTCTCAGCTCTAATCAAACGCATTAGGCAATTTTCATCGTTGTCCTCTCTACACGAGCGACCAATTCTCGCAGCAACCAACTCTTACTCTCGTCTTGGTCCTTATGTTGCGCTCACGTAAATGTATATGAGAAGAGTGGTTTGTTATGTGTTCGTCATCCAGTTGTCTTTCCGTTGCGCTCATGTGTTCTTTATCCAGATTGTCATGATGTGTAGATGTAGATGAGTAGTTCGTCATGTTGCTGGATTCGGGGGTTGGATTTAGGGTAGTATGTGTCATTCTGTGGAATTTGGGGGCGTGTAGATGACTTTGAAAAAAATCTGATTAAAGATCGAGACGGGTCTGAGTCAAGCAAGACCGACTCAGACGTTTTTTTTAAAACAAACTCGGTCTCGGTCCTTCAAATATAAGTTCCGTAAATATCAGTTCCGCCCGTTCCATACTCACCTCTGCTTACACTTGTAAGGAGCCATTACGAAAAAAATAAATTGTGCAATATAGGCCAATTAAAAATTGCGATTAGACGAGCCATTTCTTTGTAATATTGCTGGTCTGTCACTCAGCCCATTATTACCCAACCAATTTTGTGGGCCTGGGCTTTTTATAATTTTAACAAGTAAATCGAAATACAACCCAATAGATTATATATCCAGTTCCACATCTATCGATTAATGTCACGTACATGAGAATGCAATCCAGCTAGACAGGGACGAAACTATGACTCGTAAAGGTTATAAAGACGACACTGAATATAAATGTATTATTCAGGACTAAAATAGCATTAATCAAAAGATGAGGGGCGAAAGTGGCACTCTCCTCAGTCCTCCCTCTATTGAGCAACAGCACACGATAATAGCACATGCTGGGATATTATGACATGAATATCATAGTCTAATCAATGGACTTAAATCAATCATAAGTGTATAAATATAATATATGGGAGAATATGAAACCAAAAGGTGAGAGGCTCTACCTAAATATTTGTCCCCATAAATCAAAATGAATTTTCGATACATAAATTTTGTTTGTGCACATATATATTTACTTATAATATGTTTTTGTTAGCAGAGACGAAATCAAAAATTAAGTTTATGAAGCAAGAATCATCGTCTCACTACTTTTTAGCTTTTGTTTCATTAATGTGATTTCTAACTATGGGTGTCAAAAATTGATCCAGTGGATGTCTCGTGGATGATCCGCTCATGGGTCGTGTTTGGGTTAAACTTTTTGACCCACGGATCATTTTGACACGACTCATGGATGACCCGTGCAAATACGGGTTAGGTTTGAGTGAGTAGTTTTGACACATGGGTCAACCAGTCACCTGTCCTGAATTATATATTATATTAAATGCATGCAATTATGACCCATGAGTCAGTCTGTTTCTGATTTTTTATGTACCGGTGAATCGAACGGGTTAGACTGACTTGCGAGTAATGCATATTGAATGTGTGAGTCTGACTCGAGATTTATTTTTCCTGAGGGGTCATTATGACCCACGGGTTGACCAACCAACCCGCGGATCATGTTTGAGTTTCAGAAACTGACTCATACGAGTACACGAGTTGTGTTTGGATCAGACGGTCCTTGACGCGACCCAAGCTGTTAGGACTCAAGGATCGACCCATGACCCATTTTGAAACCCATATTTCTAACCATTTTTTCAGGTCGTGGATAACTAACAGGGGTGAATATGAATATATATTAATCCATATTATTTCACTTTTTATAGAATAGTCATTCGTTGACTCATAGGCCGTGATTTAGTTAATGAAAACTATCGAAGCCACAGTAAAAACAAGTCTTTATAAAGTAATTGTCGCTACTACTTATGATCCGAATATGTTGAGTAGGCGGCATCTCTTTAAGATGATGTGTCAATTTACCAGAAGGTCTTGGCTTCCATGTGATTTGGAGTCATTTGTTGGGTGGTCGTTATGTAGGGTCCTTCTGTTCGTTGCTTAATTAAAATGAAACCCTATTCGATTTACCCTAGGTTATATATTGTCGTCTTCTACTCTTCTTTGATTCCTCATTTAATTTTACACAGATACGTGATGAAAATTAAAATTTATGTGCCATTACTCTAGATTAATATAATATATAAAATCTGTAAAATAATAATGAGTATTAATAATATATATATATATACATATACATATAAATATTGAAGATGGACACAGATAGATACCCTGAAAGGGTTGACTGATCAGTAGTGGCAACTGGCAAGAATCTCGCCGGCCGGAGAAAAAATTGCATCCCCGTCACGTGCGGCCAATGTCTGCCACCGACCGATTCATCCCAGTCACAGATTTCCACAAGATCTTCCCTTTAATTACACACGTTAATTATTTATTAAGATCCGTTTATTTAAGTAATAATTTACATAAAAATGGCGGTTGAAGATTAATTAGGGTTAAGTAAAGGAGATATTTTAATAGTGAATGACCATCTTTTTGTTTGTAATTTTATTTTAAATTAATAAGTATTATAATATAAATATTTATTTAAGTAAAAAGACAAAACACGCATTTCGTCTCGACTTCTAGCTAAATGCTTTAAGCCTATATGGTTGTTTGTTAGTCCTCAACCTTTTGTTTTGATTGAATAGATCCCTAATACTTTCTCTTATTATTTATCAAAACATTAATTATCTAAATCTTTTTGTTTAATTTGTTTTTAAACTAATGATTATGTGATTTGGTAAAGCGTGTTACACAAGTTATTTCAACACAGTAATGCATGTGCTATCGTTGTAGTTGTAACGAACTTGTGCTGTGTAGAAGTAGAATGTTATATCTACGGCACTATAAACACTGTTTGACGCAGCATCTTGAAAAAGTCGTGTTTTTTTTTTGGTGTATAATACTTTTTTGTTTCAACAAAAAGGAATGAGTCATTAGTATCCACCTAGACGCATACCGCTACGTAATGTTCAGACTTTTCATGTCTCTATTTTCAGATTTTCCGACAACCAGCGTTTTGCATTGACCCCGTCAAAGTAGATCCAATAGCAGCACGTGATTGTCAGGTTGTCATGTTAGGTCAAAGTCGTAATTCATTCCCCAAGCCATAGTTTGTTCTTGAACTTTGGGAATTCGATCTCATGATCCCGGAGTCAAATCACGTGTGAGTTAGCGTTCTCAACCACTAGACCACCAATGTCGGTGGTGTATAATACTTCACTTTCATAATTTCATGGATCATTTTTCATTTTCATTCTTCATATTTATTATTATATTTAATTATTTTTTTATTTATAAGACATCATATTCTTCTGTCGTAGCTGTTGTTTCCTCCTGAAAATGGACTACGTGCGCCATTGTTACATATTTTTTAAGTGTTTTTTCCTACTGTAAATCTGCATGCATGTGATAGTGGGGAAGAAAGAAGAAGATACAATATATTTATTATAAAATATGTAAAAAGAATAAAGATCTGATATAACAGATATTGATGCGAAATAATTATTATTTAATAAATAAATGAACACATAAATAATTGCAATATCTCGAAATGACAGGGAAGTAAGACGCTAACATGGGCATGCATGGTAAGTCTGACACACTGAGGCCCCCTTTGCGTTGCCACTAAACCAACACATTTCTGCTAACCCACTTGAACCCTTTCCCTACTTTGGGGACACACTTCATAATTCAAGAAACAAAATTTATAATTAAATTACAATATAAATTAAGAATTATTTCAAAATGTACGTATGTCGTACCAATAAAGTATACATACCATCATCACCACAAACACTTTTTTTTTTTTACCACAAACACTTCATATTTAAGACTAGCATTTGTGGTATACTGACGGTGAGCGCTGACTTCCAAGTGGTTTGACTCCAGGAACATGAGTTTAATTCCCCCCAAGTGCTCTTGGGAAATGATCAACTGGTGTCCGAAGTGCCGACCTCACAACTCTAGGCTGTCGGTGTGACTACGTTGACGAGGTCAGTGCAAGCACTGGTTGGTCAAAGGGAAAACTACAATACCCCTAAAATTTCGGACATTACGTAGCGGGATGGGTCTAGGGTTCGCCACTACTAGCCTATTCTTTTTTTTTTTTTTTGCCAATAATAATGTTATTTGGATTAACTAAAAAATTAAATTAAAAGTAATTAATATTCTCGGATTCTATAATAAGTCCATCCTACTATATATATTTACTAGTGTTAACAAAACCGACTATTGAATCTGATTATGTTATTTGACAGTTTCTCTACAATAGGATTACACATCAAATTCAAACCCGATTTAACGAGTTCAAATTATACAAGTGGATCTCATATAATTTTGTATTCGTCGGTCCACATTAAAAAACTCAAGAGTATAGACTGGGATTCGGGTTTATGGGTATTTAGTCTCAATATTCTTTATTGAGGTTATAATATATTAATACTTATATATCTATTTTTCTAATGAATTGAAATTCTAACCGGACGAATTTAATTATAGTCCTACCTTATAAAATTAGATCCACCTATGTTTAGTTCATATCATTCGGTTCACAACGATATTTATTTTTAAAAAAAATGATAACTTATTTACCCATTGATCTAAATCTAATTACTATTTATTTTGAATAAAATAGCTGCAATAATCTTAAGACAACCCTAGCCCACTGCGTCTTTTCCCATGCAGTTGTCTCGTTCGAGCCCAACACTCTTCTCTCTCTCACCACGTTCCAATATCCCTTCTTCTTCTTCTTCTTCTTCTTCATCCCTTATCTCTCTGTCCCTAACCTTCTTCGCCAAACGCAAATTTCTCTACTCTATTATAAAGATAACCTCTCCTCTGTATCTCTGTCTTCTCCTTCCTTTATATCATCTTCATCTCTCTCTCTGACACCAGGAAAACCCTAAATATACCCACCTTCCTCATCTGGTTTGGTTTCTAAAAATGTCGAGCAGAAGGCCACGTTCTAGACAGTCTTCAAGCAGTTCAAACATCTCCGATGAACAAATCGCAGATCTGGTCTCCAAGCTGCACCGTCTCATACCGGAGATTCGCAGTAGACGCTCCAATAGGGTATTTATTCTCTTATACACACACACACACTCGAGAGATGTTTATTTCTAAATACATGGTTTGGTAGTATAGATAGTTTCTTTCATGTCTCGTTTAATTCCTTTTGGTGCATTTTTATGACAATTTGAGGTGTGGAAGTGGACCCCTAGTTGTCATACGTGGCCAAACCCCTTTTGTTAATATTTTGCTCTCATTTCGTCATCTTCCAAACCCTACCCAACATTCTACGACCGATGTTTCGTTTACTCATCTCTCCCGCCTTGTATTTACCAGGTATCATCTTCAAAGGTGCTCCAAGAGACATG